>PVIJ01001210.1:0-197140 GCA_004024925.1 Scalopus aquaticus | reverse complement strand
GCATCGAACTCGCATCACTGCTGCTGACAGCTGCACAGCTCCACAGCCCAGCGCTTAACCGCTGCGCCACCAGGGAGCCCCCAAATTAGTTATTTTCATCTGTGCTACAAATTATTAGATCAAAAAAGATTATTTTCCCCATATCTTCTTTTGAGTAAGTAAACAGTAACCAGTGGAATTATTTTCCCCACATGTTAGCTTCAATTTTTTACTGATAGAGATTATACATCTGTCATGTTTGTAATGGATTAAGTTATCTTGCATAATAATTTGAACATTTTAGATGCTTTATGGAGTTCCCTAAGTCCTTTACTAGTATTTTTTGATAACTTCATCATTACATTTTGATTTATACTATTTCTCAACATCTTTGCTCTCTTTCTGGTCTTACTGTAAGAGCAAACTGCCTTCTTTTTTTCATGTAACACTGTAACATAAGCATCTCTCATTATTTGTTCGATGTGAACATTGGTTCCATGTGAATTGCTTAATATCCCCAACTATTCTTTTATTAGATATGCAGGATTTTCCAGTTTCTCTCTGTCTTATTAATAGCATCATCCTTTTGCATGTAATTTCATTATTTCCTTAGATTATATTTTTAATAGTGGAATATATAAGGATGTAGCAATTTCAAGGCTCTTGAATATATTGCTTGTTAGCATCTCTTGACCTAGAAAGTATTAGTATACTCTTAGCATCATCAAACAACATGTCCAGAAAAACTGACAGGATATTGTTCGGGGATTACAAATAAATTACATCCCTTGTGTCAGGTCTAAGAGATTTGTAGTCAATGCCTGGAGTGCTGTTTTGTGAGACCATACCAGGGCTGCAGTTGATTGAAGATGTCTTCTGTATGCTTGGGAAAGGTAGGGACGGTCTAAGAGATAGTTGCCCTTTGTGCTTTTCATTAAATAATAAAAAAAATATCCTTTTCATTGCCTTGAACTTCAAAATTGAATAGAAAGCTTGTTAGATCAGAAGATTTTATCTTAATATAAATTTCACATTAAAATTTTAATTTTGTAATTTTAATGCGAACATGCTTGCCACTTTCAGAAAAGTAATTATAACTATGACTTGAATTGCAGCTAGACTTCATCAGAATTTATTTCAAAGTTTTCATTAAAAATATCTGATTTATGTTTAAAAATTTTTTTACTCATTTTCATTTAGAGAAGCATTGTAGATAACTATGTAGTTCATATTCTACGCTAAATCTATGAAAGCCTAGTACATATTTTCTTTTCATTTGTGTTAGTTATGCTTGCAAAAAAATATTTAAAATTATGAACAAATTCACATAAAAAGCAGTTATCCTATAGCCTTGGCATTAACAGGAATTATGGGCAAATAGAGCACTAGTGGTGTTACCATGCTATCTGAAAAGCAACTTAACTTTCTGTTACTCATAACAAAATGTATTTTCTTGTTCTTTTCAGGTATCCTTTTGAGTCATCAACTTTTTCATTCTGCAAAAGTAATTTTCAGTAGATTTTCTGAATAGAAATTTAAAGCTGTCATCCAACTCACCCTTTGAATTGTCAGTTTTATTTCTTTTGCTTCTAGTCCTTAACTGTGATTTTAGGAAGATGCTTAGTTCTTTCATCTGCAAATTAACAGTTATATAAAATTATTCTTCCTATTAACTATATAGTTTATCATTGTTTCAGGGCTTCAATCTCAGTTATTTCTCATGCATTGAATTCACATGATGTTCCTAGTGAGCAGATGAACTGAATTTGAATTTATGAAAAATATTTTCTTCAGATAAATATAAAAACGAATAATATGTCTTGTCTTTTGAACTTAAGAACCACTTTCAATATTATTAAGGATTCATTTAGCCATTGGATTATCTCTTTCTCTATGTGTATGTAAGAGAACAAAATTTTAAAAAAGCAAATGCAGTTCTTTTGCATTTACCAGTATGTACATTTCTCAGTTTGGAATGTCGAGTCTTTTATTACTCCTACCTTTCAGTCCAGTATTTCCTAATGCTTTACAATCAGAGCTGTGTTTTTCACATGTAATTCGCAACAACATGGGTGGAGCTAGAAGGGATCATGCCCAGTGGAATGAGCCAGAAAGAAAGAGAAAAATATCGAATGGTTTATAATAGGAATATAGGGAAACCTAATAAGAGAGAGACATTCAGTGACGGAGGGGGAGGATAAGGGCTTGGGACAGGGCGCGTGAGGGGTGGAAAAGAGCGCAGGGGTGGTGGTGGTTCTCAGGTGAATCGGTGGTGGGTAACCTATGGGGAATACACAATAATGTAAAAGATATAAATAACAATTTTTAAAAAGCTGTAATAAGCTCCATGTAATAAAATTCATGTCAAATAAAATCCAGTTAGCATTCTCTTTGTCAGGGGCTTATGAACTTTTCTCCAGTTAAATATGAACTATCATTTTGGTAATTTCTTTTTGTGTGAATTTTTACAGCTCTGCACACAAGGCGATGCAAGTCAGGTGATTGGGCCTTTGACTGAAGGGCAAAGAAGAAATGTGGCAGTGGTGAATTCACTATTTAAGTTGCATCAGTCAGTCACAAAGGTAACTAACTTTAATGCTTTTTTATTTAATTTCAAACTCCTCCTTCTTGCCTCAGATTTAGTCAACTTACAAATTATTTAATTTTTTTGGAAAAAATACAATGAAAATGATAGCTTTAAAATAAACTGAGAATTTAACTCTTTTTAAAGTCTGACCTCTCTTATCAGCATGACTTTTCTTTACAATTTTACAAAAAAATTACACATTTTTTAAAAATGCATGAGCTTTAGATCTTCATGTTTGGTTAGTATAATCATATAGATTATGTGTGCTTCATACCTATTGTAAAGTATTATTTGATATCACATGGGTAGTAGTAAATTGTAGTAAAAATATTGACAGAATAAGAATTTTTAAGCCCTTCAGCATGTCAAAAGTGTCCATCTTTGCGCAAGAAGGAGAGGGGCTATATTAAAACTAAATTTATGATATAATCACCAATGTTTATTTGTAATTAGAAAGTATATTTTTTGCTATTGTTCTATTAGTGCTTTTAAAAAATTTTATTTTGAAGATTCATTTATTTATTTATGCATATAAGAACTGGGGTGTAGGCCAGAGGTGCAGGGGTGAGAGATTCACCAGAGAGAGAGTTGGGAGCAGAAGAGGCGGATCTACTGAAATATACTTTTGAGGGGAGCAGTGGGCGAGGTAGGAGAGGTCTGCGTGCCATGTGGGTCAGCTCCCTGGTGGGAGATCAAACTCAGGCCTCAGGTGGCAGTGTCTGGCGAGGTGCTGAAACTTTAACCCCTGCGCCACCAGGGAGGCCCCTTGTGCTTTTTTTCTTTAAATGAGTAAACTAATTTGTCTTCATATGTTATGTCAAAAATAAACTATATTCATAATTCAGTTCATAATAAGTATACAGAATATATACTCCCTCTTTAATTTTTGAGTAGCATTCTGTAAATCAAAATATTTCAAAATATTTAGCAAATAGGGAGATAAATATTTAGAATACTTAAATTTTTTAACAAGTCCTTTTACCAAAACTAGGGGTTTTCAAAAATATGTATTTACCACACTAAATAAAGTTAAAGACTTACTAACAGGTAAATCTCAGAAACATAAATAGCAGAGAAAAATAAATAATCATAAATGATGTACTTTCCATTTTCTTTAGTTACTAAAGTACCACAAGCAATAAAAGATTGTATTCTATTTTTTACCCTGATTTAAATGTCTATATTGATAATTTCAGAATTTTCATATTTGTTTTATAAAAAGGAAAATGCTTGACATTTGTATTTTAAAAATTTGTTGAAAATTACTCTCAGCCTAGAGATAATTGAATATTTTGAAATAAGTAAATACGTTTTTAGATTGACCTTTCAAGTTATGAATTGTTAATGTTTTGATTACTTGAAGTTTATATATTTGCTTTAAACATAAATGTATATTTAACCTATCTTAACTAATAAATACTGGTGAGTTTTTAAAACCTGTATGAGATACTACTCTCAAGTAATGTTACTGTTTTATATGTGGCTTATGGAAACATGTTATAATCAAAATAAATGATTTAAGCAAAGCAAATCTATAACTGGATCAAAACCTCATTCTAGGTGATTTCCAATCAGAGTTCATTCCCACCAGCAGCTGAGCAAACTGTAATTTCAGCCCTAAAGGTAACAAAATTTAATTTAATATTTGACTAAAGATCATAGTGTGTTTTAGATTATTTTTTTGACTGAAAGGGAAATGTCACATTTTAAAAATAATTTAAACTCCTCTACATATAGCAGAAGTAGTATGTTGACAATTTTCCTAAAGAAAGAAGATATTGTGTGTATTTTCTAGAATTTAAAAATAGAACCTTATATGGTATTTACAAACTGTTCTATTTCTGATAATTGTATAGATCAAAACAAGAATCTTTTGGTATTCACTGTTTCTTGGCATGGTACAGCCCAATATAATCCCAATCCCAATAAAGCAGGGTATCGCCATTCAATGTGATTTTCTGCCCTAGGGGACATTAATGACATCTAGAGATATTTTTGATTATCATGACTAGCGGTAGGGTGCTGCTGGCATCTTGTGCCGAGGATTCTGTTAAACATGCTGCAATGTGTAGAACAGCCCCCACAAGCAAAGAATTATCAAGCCCAAAATGTCAGTAATGCTGAGGCTGAGAAACTGCTTTGACATGTATCTGTGAGATGTGAAACTGAAGTATATTCCCATTTTTTTATACATTGTACTCACTATAATGTACCCCCTCTCGAATACTCAGGAAATTAAATAAAAAGTAATGTTGGTATAAGATTCAGAACCATATGTAGTTGACAGTAGGTAACTCTTTAAGAAAACAAGGAAATTATTTGTTCTTTTAATAGTAAGATAGCCTTTATTTAGCACCTGCTATTTTCCAGTCACATGCAATATACTGAAATATGCAGCAGCTGTTAGAATTATTTTTATCCCCATTTTATACAAATTAGAAATCATTACTTACTCAAGGTCACATAGCACATAAATTCAGATCTCACTAACTCAATAGTCATGTCTTCAACACATTGCCACCATCATTCATCCAATTACTAAATATTTATTTAGTACTTACTAAGTAATTATCTAAGGCCATATAGCAAAGATTTTTCTGCCAAACCACTTGTAAGAGAATCTCATCTCAGCTATTTAGCTAGTTATATAACCTCAAACAATAAGTTCTGTCTTGTCTTAATTTCTCCATCTATAACATGGTACAATATGTTGCACTGACACAAAAAGGTGGTATCGGTTAACTATCAGACTGGATTTAGCTCACATGGGCAGAAGACTGGGGGAAGGGAGGGAGAAAAAGAGAGGAGGGGAGGGGAGAGGAGCTCTACCAGTAAACTCTAAGGAGAAGCATTTATTATTTAGAGAATAGAGATGATACAAGAAAAGACAGAGATCGAGGAAGAAATTGTTAACAGAACAGTTGATAAATACTAGAGGAGAAGGGAACTTCTGAGGTCAAATACTGTGCACTGGGCATGTGGGTGGAAATTTGATAAACCCCCAAACTGAAGGGCATTAAATTCATGTATGAGAGTAAAAAGAGACAGTATGTTTCCCCAAGGATAGCAAAAGTATACTGGAGTGTCTCTGTATCCTTTTATTTTCTCCAGCATGCTTACTAGCTCATATGATTAATTATTATTTAAAGTTGTCATAATAAAGTAATTTTTTTTAGTAACAGTTGTTCAGTTTATTGATGATCATAAAATTGGGCTGATCTTAAACACTCTTGCTTTCGGGCAGAGACTAGATGGAATTTTTTTTTTTTCTTTCTGTAGTTCTCAATTTTTTCACTTATCTTACTGGCAGTGGCTATTAAATATTTTTTGATCACTTCCCAAGATAAATATATTATACTTTGTGATTCTCTATACTATACATAAGCATTTATAAAAACACACATGCACATGTAATTGTACATAAAGAATATGTATCTGTACATATTTCTGTAATTGAAACAATGGTTTCACAAACAGTGCTTTTCCTTGTTTTCTGAGATACACTGATATTTTCTGTACTCATCTATTAGTTTCTTAAAAATTCAGATTGTGATCCACTAAGTTGATTTTTTGATTGGTTATGATTTCAACTCGTGATTTGAGAAAGTCTGCTGTGTAGCTAAGGTAGAATCACTGAATCTGTGTTTTTATCATACAACAGTGGTTATTACTAAATTAATGACTGGGGACTCAAAGTTGAAGCCAATACAGGGGAAATTGCCCTAATCTTGGGCTGCAGCTCTCATGGAGGTTTTCTCACCAGAACCAGTGTTGCATGTTTCTGGGTACTACAGTTCACTGTAGCATTGTCATTTTACTCTTGAGAAATGGGTAAAAGAACACAAGCATTTCAAGCTTTCCTTCAGTGACTCTGCCAGTAGGAGACTTAACAGAATTCAATGAAGCTGTTTTAACCTTGCTTTTTAGTTAAGTCACATAAGAAACAATTAAGACATATTATGTAAAATATAAACAACTCTTTGACTTAAAAAAAAAAAAACCAGAACCTTGAATCTACAAAACTGTAGGAAACTCTTACATCATTTTGAGTTAAGGATAGAATGTTATGATTCATAAATAACTGCAGCTCAGGAACCAAAGATCTGTAGGCTTTTTCTTATTTGATAGAAAAGATATAAAACATACTTTTTTACTTACTGTAACAACAACATATAACAGTCATTTCTTTACTATTGAGATTTTATCCAAAATTAGCGTTTCTTTAGGTTGGAGGTTCACCATCTCATCAGTATTATATAATATATCACAAAAGGCATAATTAACATTAATAAGAATACAGTTAGGGCCATTTTATTATAACCTCCTTGACTATAAGTAGCATTTAATCACTTTGACCCCAATAGTTCTGATCCATTTATTTCTGAGATGTCTTGTGCAGGTAGTGATTGTATTGCTAAATTTACATGTGACATTTCTTCATTTCTCCCTTAATATGTGGATTTGATGTTCCAAATGAAATATTAAAATTGCTGAGCCTTTAATATTTTTTTAACCCTAGCTATTTTAGATATTATTTTGTAAATGTATGGCAGCTTTCCTTTGTATAAGAGCTTATGAAATATTATCTAATCTCTTTTATCAGTTTCTTCTGGTAGTTGTTAATCCTCTGCCCACCCTTAAATGAAGGCATTTCCCAAGATGCTCTCTTCTCTTCCTAGTTCATATTTTCTCTAAGTAGGAACCTTTGCCCAGTGATAAGGTTTTTTGTGTATACCATCATGTCACATGCAAATAGAGACAGTTTATTTCTTCCTTTCTGATCCTTATGCCTGTATTCCCAAGATTTGTTTCACTGGCTAGAACCTCTAGTGCAGTGTTGAATAAAACTGGTAAGACCTTGTTGAATTGTTGGTAACTTGCAGGAAAACATTCAGTAGTTTACTATTTTAAGATGTCAGCTGTAAGTTTTTCTTAGATTGCTTGTATCAGATTAAACAAATTCTCTTCTTAGTGTACTCAGACTCTTTAAACTATAAATGAAATGATCATATGACTTTACCTCTTTATTTTACCTTATTTAAAAACTTCTTTACAGTAATTTATTTTCAAATATCAAACTGCTCTTGGGCATAATGTATTATGCTTTTAATATTCCTGAATTTGATCTGCTTAATTTTTGTTAAAAGTGTTCACATATGAAATCATAAAGGATATTGGTGTGTGGTTTTCTTGTATTATCTTTGCCTGGCTATGGTATCAAGTTAATATTGTCCTAACTAAATTTACTAATAAGTAAATTAACTAAATTTACAATTTATCTTCTTCTTGTTGATTTCTAATTTAATCCTTTTATCAGAAAAAATACTGTGATTCCATCATCCATGATTCCATATTGGTCATCTTTATGCCTTTAGAAAAGTGTCTGTTTAACTCTTCTGCCCAATTTTTGATTGGACTTTTTTGTTTTCTTGTTGCTTTGTATGAGTTCTCTTAGATCTTGGATATTAAATCTTGGATGTCAAATCTATGGTGTGAAAATATTTTCTCCCACTCAGTCTTATTTTTTTTTAATGATAGATTCTTTCACTGTACAGAAAATTTGTAGCTTGACTTAATGCCATTTGTTTATTTTTGCTTTTGTTTTCCTTGCTGTTGGAATCACCAAAGACATCCCTGAAACCAAAGTCATGGAATGTGTTCCCTATGTTTGTTTCTATGTATTTTGTGGTTTCTGTTTTTCCATGCAATTCTTTAATACATTTTGAGTTAATTTTTGTGTGAGACATAATTTTTGTGTTAATTTTTGTGGTGTGAGACAGTGGTCTACTTTCATTTTTCTGCATGTAACTGTCCAGTTTTCCCAGTGCCATTTATTGAAGAGACTTTCTTTTCTCCAGTATATATACTTGGCTCCTTTGTCATAACTGTCCACATACGTATGGTTTTATTTCTGGGCTCCAAATTCTATTCCATTGGTATGTGTTTTTGTTTTTATTCTAATACCATACCATTTTTTATTACTATTGCTGTGTAGTATAGCTTGAAGTCTGGAGTGGTACCTCCATTCCCCTTCTTTTTTGTCACTTCAGGTTTTTCTTTTTTGGCTATTCAGGGTCTTTTGTGGTTCCAAATAAATTTCAGTAGTATCTGCTCTTTCTTTGAAGAGTGCCATTGAAATTTTCATAGCTATTGCATTGAATCTCTATATTGCTTTATTGGGTAAAATTGACACTTTAATAATGTGAATTCTTCCAATCTGTCATCATGGAATATCTTTCTATTTCCTTGTGTCTTCTACTTCGTTTAGCAGTGTGTTGTAGTTTTCATGGAAAATATATATGTGTATGTATTTTTCACCTCCTTTGTTAGGTTTGTTCCTAGGCCCAGTCAATATTTTCACACTAAAAACCCATAGCTAAGACCTGTGGTCTTACATAATCTAGCCAGTGATCATACTTCCCTGTAAACAGTTTCTCAACCTTAGCATTATTGACATTTTAAGTCAGATAGTTCTTTGTTGTGGGGGATTGTCCTATGTATTGTAGGGTGTTTAGTAGCATCTCTGCCCTCTACCCATTAGATGCTAGAAGTAAACTTCCTCAGCCATTTGTGAAGATCAGAAAATGTTTTGAAACATTGCCATGTATCTTCTGTTTTGCAAAATTGCCCCCAATTGAGAACCACTTCTGTAAATTCTAAATGAAGCTTAATTCATGAAATGCCTAACTGTTCTGCTCTATGAGAACCACTAGTACATGTATCATAGCCACTCTGTCTAAAGCATATGATATTCTGATTTTTGAAGAATTGCTTTTTCTTTTCTCCCTGTTAGCAGAAACCTTAAAAAATGTATTCTTTTTGTAAGTGATACTATGTGTTTCTTTTCTCTAGGTACTCACTTGACCATTATATTTTTTGAAAATTTGAGAGGGAGAGGAAGAGTTGAAATTTCTTAGTGCCATGTTCCATATATTTTAAACCTTAAAAATCATTACTGTCAGTAGTTAGTGAGAGGAACAGTCTTCTGTTGCATTAAAGTTAAACTGCCTATAGTCTGAATTTGATATAATATGAAAACTCTTAATCAAACTACCTTCATATATCAGTTTCTTTATGTTGGTCTTTTCAAAATTTTGCCTACCCTTCCTTTTTTTTTCCCCCTTTCAGACAATCCATGTTCTTATGGGAAATGCTGTGCAACCCTTATTGACTTCAGTGGGAGATGCTATAGAGGCCATAATCATCACCATGCATCAAGAAGACTTTTCTGGGTAAACTTTGAATCAGAATTTTCACTAACCTTTATTGTTTTTCATTCCCACCTCTACCCCAACTCCTTAAGTCTCCTATTGCCTAGGACCTTGTTTCTCTTAATGCAGGGCTGGCCCCCAACATCCTCCCCCACCCCCTTTGACCATTTATGTCATATTCCCTTTGCAATCTTATATTTCTCCTTACTTCTCCCAAATACCCTTCAAGTTCTTCAGTCTCTGGGATATGCAAGCCACTCCTTGTATAAACACTGCTCCAGGCATTGTGTTAGTCTGAATCCTGTTCTGGCTTTGGGGGAAGTCCCCTTCCTAACCTCTTCCCAAAATGGACTTCCTTTCTCAGAGTTTAATGGTAATTTAATCTGGTCATATCACACCTGCCCATAAACATTTGGGTATTTTTCCATAACAGTTTCATGTGTATTGCTTATGCTTACTACATAGTACCTAACTTAGTGTTTATTGAATTTTTTAAATAGAGTGAAATGGTTTTGGTTCCGTATACTAGAAAACTATCTGTGAAGAATTTGCAATTGTTATTTGCACATGCTTAGAGTGATTAAAAAAAAACCCAAAACTTATACAACCAAGCATTGAAACATAGACATGTGTTCTATCGATATATTCCTAGTTCATAGTTAGTTACTAATTTTGAACTGTCCTGTGTGTATTTATTTTCATGTTGTTCAGTATTCCAGCCACTAGTATTGCTATTTGTAGAAAAATTGTGTGATTATTTCACTGACCTTTAGTTTTTTTAATCACTTTTTTCATTTACAAATTAACTTTTGAGTGGTGAAAAAGTCAGTCTGTTTTTAATAATGGTGTAAAGCACAGAAGGGTAAAGTAGGTACTACACAAAAGTGCTATGATATTTGGAGATAAGAATATAAAAAGACTGGTTACTGGTATTTGGAAGGAAATTAATTTTGCTCAAAAATAATCTGAAATGTATCAGTTAGACCAGTCATTAGTGCATCTGAAAATAAAACAAAGTGAGGTAAATTTTGAAGATTTATCTGTAAGAGTGATCAGGTTCTTTAGTAATTGTTTTATAGAGCCACAACTAGTTCCTATAGATAACATATTAGACATTGAAAGTTGGCTTCCTAAATGGGTACATATTTACTAGTTTGTTTAAATGCAAGTGAGCCAGATTGGTTCTTTAATGATAAGTTGCCATGAATTTGAAACATTATTTTTAGTTGTATAACAATGTCCTTAATTTTTCCTCCCAATGGCCTTTGATGACTCCATTTTAGCTCCCTCTACACATACAGCAGCCATATGAGAGCCCATTGAAAGCCCTTCTCCACATAAGACTATACAGGAGCATGAAGCACTGTTGCTTTATATTGTATTGAAAGTAATGCTCCCATAGCAATAATTTCCCACTTTCTAGAACTTTATTAGTAAATCTGTTATGTCTTTTCATATGCGTGTGGCTTTTATGAAGTTGGATCACACAATTCAAGAACTAGAAGTAACTTTTATAGTAGGGTCAGCACCCGGGGATCACACTTGGAAAAATAATTGTGAATACCTACTCTTTCAAACTCTCCACATCTATTCTAGGGAGAAAGAATAAATGGGGCCAATCTTATATGTAATGTGATTACACTACGTATTTAAATAGAGCTCTCTGTTATTTAAAAAATAATCCTTAGCACACTTTCCTAGTATTTGAAATGTATTTAATAGGACTGATATGTTTCTTTACAAATTAGATAAAACTGAAAATGTAAATGTCTGACTGACATAGTATATTGATTGAAATTCTTTTATGTAATGTGAGACGATTTATGTCCAATTATAGCTTTGAGGGAAGAAGGAAAGTCAGTAAAAGTAGGAGTACTCTAGATCCTTGACATGAGAAGTAAGCACTGCTAAGGAGAGGAGAGTGTGGCGATCACACACACACACACACACACACACACACACACACACACACACACCACTAAAAAGACTGATGATGTGAAGATGAACATTTTCCACTTCTCAGGTGTGCATTTGTTTAATCCTTCTGTCATCAACTTCCATATGTAGAATCTCTTTATAAAGACCCTAAATTTCTGCTCACTTGAAAATTGTTAGCATAATTGAGAAAACTGAGCTTTAGTAATTGCCAAGCAAGTTTTAGAGTTAATTTAAATCAAGCTTCTAATCTACATTGAGAACTCATATATTTCAAAATTTTGTCTAATCATTTTATTTTACTTGTATTGACTCTTGCCACATGCTTATGTTTCAGTATGTTGTTTTATACTGCTCAGGGAAATGAGTCTAATGGACCACTTTAAAATTCTTGAAAGGGCACTTGTGACTATGCAGGTCCCTCTCTTTTTCTTTCTTCTTTTCCTAATAAAACTGTTCTTTTAAAATGTAAAAAAAAAAAAAGTCTTGAAAGAATTCTCCAGAGTACTACGAAGATAACAATGTGCTTTTGATAAAGCATAAGAAAATATGAAAGATTAAGAAGATAGGAAAGAGATCGACACCTTTTTGAGGTGGGGTGGGGGTCTAGTAATTGGGCTGACAAAACCTGAATAAAACTGGGTCACACAGTGGTCTGAATCTGCAAAACCAAACCTATGTGAAGATTGCCATCACTTCCTGTACTCTGTGCCCAGCAGCATCCTTCCCAACCTATGACGCTGCAATCAGACTTGTTCTGTCTAACATGTCCTCCTTCAATGGCCTTGCCACAGTCAAGGCATTCTCTGTTACATCTGAATAAAATTTCTTCATGCTGGAACATATGCCTTCTTTCTCTATTTCTATCCAGTTTCTGTAAGTGGGAGACCTTTGGTAAGCATCCTACTTATAATAACCTTTGCTGCATTTGAAAAGAATTAAGTTCACCTCATTCTCTTGCTTAGGCATTTGAGTCATATCTGTTATTCTTCTCTAGACCATTGCCAATTTCTCTCTGTCATTCTCAAAATGGAAACACTTATTTTTTAAAAAAGATTCAGCATTATGTAGCTAGTGATCTCATTGGTTCACTGATTAGTATCAGGTGATTTCTAATTTTGGTATAGCTCTTCTTTCCTATAAATATTTCACATTCTTTTAATATTCTTTAAAGAGCAATTGTAAACATTTATAAATTATAAATAGTATTTCATGGAGCATCAGCTGGCATCATCTATTGATGCAAATTAAAGCCTTTCCAAACCTCATCATCTGGGAGGAAACAATTGCATTCCATGTGTATTGTTATATAACCAGTTCCACAGTCAATGTTCTACTATCGGACTGATTGGATTAAATGGTGCAAGAGCAGAGATATCTTTGCCAAGAATTTGTTTAGGAAAACATTTTTGCTGTTGCAGTCTAAAATGGCTATTTCAGGATCCATTATTTAGTTATTCCCTAGCTAGGAAAACAGGTAAGTGGATGGAGAGTTGCAAAGCCAGGAGAGACCATGAGAGGTCATAGTGCATACAACACTTGTGTGAATCATCTGAGACAAGTGGTTGTCTCTTTCACTCCCAATAATCTTTAGGCAGATAAATTCTTTTTTTTTTTAAAGATTTATTTATTTATACACACAAGCTAGGGTACAGGCCAGAGGCGTGGAGCGGCGAGAGGGTTCACCAGAGACAGAGCGGGGAGCAGAACAGGCAGATCAGAAATACACTGCTGAGGGGAGCAGCTAGGCAGATAAATTCTAGGTTTCCTTCAGTGGTCTTTCTTGCACCTTAAACCCATCTTTACAATATGATTTAAATATTATATTGTCTTAGGCTCTTTAACTCTTAGTTCCAGATGCCTTTTCCTACCATTAAGGGAAAAAATTGCTTAGAATTAAAAGACGGGCATTGGTGGGTAGGGAGTGCGGGCAGTGGGAGTTGATAGAAATCAAGTAAGCACCTTCAGTGCATTAGCAGTTTTGTTTTGTTTTTTTTTTTTTCTTTTGCAGGTCATTATCCAGCTCAGGAAAGCCTGATATTCCTTGTTCTCTCTATATGAAGGAGCTTCAGGGTTTCATTGCCAGAGTTATGAGTGACTACTTTAAACACTTTGAATGTTTGGATTTTGTCTTTGACAACACTGAAGCTATTGCCCAAAGGGCAATCGAACTTTTTATCCGCAACGCCAGTCTCATAAGACCGCTTGGTGAAAGTGGGAAAATGCGACTAGCTGCTGACTTTGCACAGGTAAATTGATGTGTAGCTACAAAGGGGAAAATGTTTCAACCTCAATATTATCTATTAAATAAAAGACTATGTATTCTTTACTGTTCTAAACAATTGAAGCATGAAGGAAAATATATCCAATTAAACCTAATTGGTAAAAGAGGAAAGAGTTTTAAAGATACCTTCATAACAGATTTTTTTTCTTTGTGTTTAACAAAATTGTCACTCATCTTTGATAGCTCAAGGCTAGGTAAAGTAGCTCACACCACAGATAATTAACATTTCCCACTTATATATAATATGCTACTTCCTCACTCTTTTACTGTCAGTATTGATAAGAGTAATTAATTAAACTTGCTGGAAAATAATGAAGGCAATGAAATTTGTCCTTAAAACAGTGGAAAGGGGCTGTCTTGTCATGTAATAAGAAGGAACTCCCAGCACATCTGCAAACCCCTAGTGGCAAACTCAACAATCCAAGACTATGTCCTAATTCATTCGGACTCATGGTGGACCTGGTCATTGTTTCTTAATGTATGCTGAAGTTTTAAGCCATTCCAATCCATCTGATATGAATGAGATGGAAATGCAGTAAAATAGGAAAACAATTATCAGCTCTTAGAGAAAGGGGATTTTTTTCCCTGTGTCCTTTAGACATATTTTAAAGCCTTTTGATAATATCAGAGGCAAAAGAAAAACACCTCAAATGTAAACTTTCATTAAAAGATTCAGAAACGGATGATTCATATTTACATAGTCAAAGGTGAACTCATTTTTTAAGCCTTTAAAGCTATAAGCCTTGAATTTTTCATGGTGATTTCCCAGGTCCTCCTTGCCTATGAAAATAGACAAATTTTATTTTCCCTATTTTTTACTGAGTGTATCTGAGAGCAAGTCTTGATATTTATAATTTCCCAAGGATTGGATATGGTGGACTGCTTATACTGGGTGGGTAGTTTTCAGACACTCAGACCTGATGGGAATTACAGAAAATAACCTGTATAAATTGTTATTGTTATTAATTGTTCTAGAATTAGTTATTTAGTTATTTTCATCCCCAACTGATATGCCCGTAGCCACTATGCCCGTAGCCTTCCTTTGGGTACTATGCATTTAGTAGCCTGAGTGTGAAAATAGAACTTAGATGTTACCATTAATGTGGCTCCTTTTACTGTTCTCATTTTATCAGCTTTATTCTCAGGCATTTGTACATTTTCCTTTGTTGTTATAGGTAAGCTTCAGCTTAAAGAGCATTATATATAGTGTCTTATTCATTCCACACTGGGATTCTTGGTGGCTTATTGAGATGAAGACAGTGGTGTACTAAGACTTGCTCTCATTTGTTAGAAATATTGTGAGCTGTACTCCAGTGGGTCTCTCTGTTCTTCTTTTCCCCTTTCTGCCTTAATTTTATTTTTCTTTCCTATCTTCTTCTCTCCCCGGGCTCCTTCCCCCACCAGTTTATTTGCATTCTGCTCCAGCTGGTCCTTGAGTCACTTTCCTGGAGGCAGCACTTCAAGTCCAATTAGAGTGGCAGCAGAGCAGGAGATGGCCAAAATGAGTGCGGCAGGAAAAAGGCTTTGCTTTTTTTTCAAATTTTATTTTAACTGTATGTTCCCTTATGAGTCCTGAAAGGTGGAAAGCGTCATCCTTTAACCCTTGCTACTGCTGCTAGCACCTGCTCAAATGAGTAGCAGCTTGTGGCCTAGGGAATGGCCACCTTCCTAAAACTGTGTTATTCAGCATTTGATTTGGCATCCGTCTTTCTTAAGACATGTTGCTCAATAAACCAAGTCTTTCTAGGGTCCCTTCCCTTAAGAGAAACAAAATTCATCAGTCATTAACTTACACTCCAAAGCATCCTCTGTTTCTCATTTCTTAAATACAGAAAAGAAAAATATACACACAGCATTTACTCAGCATTGAGATGTTAGTTTTCCATCCTTGCAGTGACATTGGTTGCTGCAGTCTGTGGGCTGCCTCCTCCTGTGTTCAGTCCTGCATAGTGTGCCCCAGTTTTGAAACTACTCGCCTTGGGGATGAGCCCCTGTTCCTTGGGTTGTGGGCACAGGAAAGACAGCAGGAAGCTCTATCATAGGCAGTCACATTTGTGATCAGTAGCTCTGGCAAATTGTCCAGCTGTTACATCATTCCTCCCCCCGCCCACCCACACTAATTTTAAAAAATTGAAGTGAATTTGGTGTTTTTGTTTCATTTGATTTGGCTTCTTTCCACATCTGTTGTACCTCGGCTTTCCGAATCATTACTTGGTTGAAAGTATTTTTCTGGGGTCAGTCAAAACACTTACATAGCATTACTCTGATATTTGTATTCATGATAGGCATCACTGGGAATTAGAAAGCCTTTTGACTGCCTTATTATTGGAAGTTCTATTAATTTGTATTCAAAATTAAACAAAGTCGAGCCATTGGAAGCAAAAAATGCACAAATTCTCTGTGGTTTGGAAAGAGTCTTGTGATGAAAGTGCCTGTTCTTCTGGCATAAATAACAGAAAGAGAAAGAGTTCAAGAGAGCACTGGAGTCAGTTTGGGAATGCTGATTATCTGATATAAAATCCACTTGCAAATATAGGTTATAATACATCTTAAAGATTTCATTAGGAATCCTGATTTCCCCCACTCACACCATAGAAATAGTGAGAGAAAATAGTTGCAGGGTGCCATATGGAAGGTTCATGGTGAGAGAAATATCCAGCCAGCCCCTTAGGAATCAGGTCGTGGGTTTTCTACAGGTAATTAATTCCCTACTGTGACCACATGGTCTCTGTGTGCACGCTAGTACACAGCAGTTTTAAAGCACAAAGTTTGTCCAAGATCACGGGGATTTTGTTGATTCAGAATCTCTTTGGGGACTTGTTCACACTGCCCTCTGAAATACACACTCTTTTCCGACCCTCAGCTTCACTTCATCCCTGAGGGAAAAGAATGGCTGTTGAAGCTGGCATTAAGTTATTTACGCAGTGGTTCTCCTAGGTCTTCTGGTGCCCTTTACATGTACATGTATAACTGTGTTTGCCTGAAAATATAAATTTAGAAGAGAAGAAAAATGATCAAGATTTTACTTTCTGTTCTAATTCTTACTGCCTTTTCTGAACAATGTCAGAGCAGGAGTGCCCTAGGAGTATCCAAGGATGCCCTGTGGTTAACCAAATGTCTGTGGTGGGTAAAGAGCAGCTATGTAATTAACTTACTGTACCTGCAGCTGACCTCTCATTCCCTCCAAGTAGAAGAGCTGTAGAGAGTTGCACTTAGCATTTTTGTATCCACAGCTAATTGCAGAGTCACCTCCTCTAAGAGGAACTCCTGCCCTTTAGAAACATGGCCTTTATTGTTTAATGGAATTCTGGCAGAAGAAAATGGTTTTCAGTACCCCAGAGGTTCTTTATGGATGAAAAATTTATTTTAAACATTTAACATTTTGAAATTGTCCTTTAGCGTAGAAATCTCCTGCATCATCATAGATTGCACAGCCATTCAAGGTCACAGTCTCTTATATAGTAAGTTTTTCCTAGCCACTTATCTGACATTTCTTCCTGCTCAAGTGCCAAGGCAAAGGCTTAATCTTTGAAAATGATGAAGCCCACTTGGATAAAAAAAGGTTGTCATGGCCTCCCTGGTGGCACAACGGGTTAAATGTCAGCACTATGAAGCTGTCTGCAGCCGCTGCAGCACGAGTCCTATCCCTGGCCAGAGCTTCCCACATGGCCTGGCAGACCTCTCCTGTCTCGCCAGCTGCTCCCCTCAGCGGTGTACTTCAGCACATCTGCTTGTTCTGCTCCCCGCTCTGTCTCTGGTGAATCCTCTCTCCACCCCACACCTCTGACCTACACCCCAGTTTTTTTTTTTAAAGATTTATTTATTTATGCATACAAGCTGGGGTACAGGCCAGAGACGAGGCAACAGGGTTCACCAGAGACAGAAAGGGGAGCAGAACAGACGGATCAAGGAAAACACACTGCTGAGGGGAGCAGCGGGCAAGGCAGGAGAGGTCTGCCGCACCATGTGGTAATCTCCCTGGCTGGGCGTCGAACTCCAGTTGCTGCTGCTGACAGCGGTTAGGTGCTGCGCCACTGGGGAGGCCCTAAATAAATAAATATTTTTTTAAAAAAAGTTGTCAAATACATTTCATAAAAAATATTTCATATAATTTCAGTGTGTAAAAATCATCATACACAGAGCTAGGTGTATGACTGAAGTGACCAAGTGAGAGATAGATGATAATCAAATTTCCCTTTGTGTTTCGTATACAGTAAATGACACATTCTGAAGGAAACCAGAAACTCTCGCCACGAATAAACTAAACAGGTCCCAAGGAATAGCCCATCACTTGCTGTCTTTTAAGTTGAGAACATCAGTTCAATCTGTTCTGTTTTTTATTGTTGACAAGAATCCCTACCTTCCTTAGATTTTTCTTTTTATTTAAGTGTGATTTGCTGTTTCTAACCATGTGAGGTTTCTCTCTAGGACGTATAGTGTGTACTCTGTGTCTTCTGTATGTTAAGAGAGAACTACACCTGGCATTTCATCACCTTCAAGACCATCTCAAGAAAGCTGCCCTCTGCTTCTCCAATAATCATGCTTAATAGTAATCAGTATACAGACTGTGTGTATATGTGCATCTGCATACACACACCTTATAGTTTTGTTGGATAATAATTATGTTGTTTAAATAATTATCTATCTCCTCCTTCACTAAATTTGGGAGAGCTCCTTGAAGGCAAAGCAGTTTAATTTATCTTCTCATCCTCTTGTCTAGCTTGGTGCCTTGTAATTAATGGGGAGTTCAAAATATTTCTCAAATTAGCACTTGGTTAGATTCCATTGTCTTCCCACAGCATGGAGGTTTAAGCAGAAGGATGACTAGCAGACTCAGAGCCCCTCTTTCCTTTCATGTTTGCCTTGAAGATAGATAGTACATTAGCAGGGAACTTTTTTTTATTTCTAAAGTTTTCTTTGCTGAGGTCCTGTTTATAGCAAAAATGGAGAGACAGTTTATCATTTTTTTAAAGGTTTATTTTCATTTATTTATGCATATAAGAACTGGGGTGTAGGCCAGAGGTACAGGGGTGAGAGGATTCACCAGGGACAGAGTGGGAAGCAGAACAGGCAGATCTACTGAAATACACTGCTGAGGGGAGCAGTGGACGAGAGGAGAGGTCTGCTGTGCCATGTGGGTCAGCTCCCTGGCTGGGGATTGAACTAATGCTGCAGTGGCTGGCAATAGCTTGATAATGCTGAGACTTTAACCCATGTGCCACCAGGGAGTCCCAGTTTATTACATTAACTTCCACATATGCAGAAACTTTGCATATGCACTTTGACAGATAAAGAATAGCTAGCCTAAATCTCCAATTAATGACAGGTAAAGTTTCTAATCAAAGGAGGAAAATAAAAAGAAGTGAAGCCAATAATTGCTAAATTCGTGAGCCAAGAAGCAAGCAATTAACATTTAAAGAGGGGAACTTTAAAATTAAAATTAAAAGGGGGAAAGTTTTTGAAATACTAATAATTGCTGGCATTTTATGAGCACTTATTATCGGCCGTGCACATGGTATTTTATGTAGTATTTTCTTTACAAAATTCTGTGAAATAGGTTTTATCTCCATTTGACAGTTGAAAAACCTATGAATAAAAAGATTAAGTTCACTTTGTTGTGGTAGATTCTGTGTCCTGACATTGATGTGCCAGCTCCAGAGTGAGTGCTTTTAATCACTTGGGTCACCTGGTTAAAATTGTCATCATTTATATTTAGTATAAAGAGACCTATGATGCTTACTAAAAGAATAAGTGCACAGTCCTGAAAAATCTTCCTTTTTCTGTTTCTCAACAAAGATCTAAATTTCCTTCTCTTACACAACAAAGAGTTCTCCTGTTTTCCTGAAATCTCATGGAGTTTCTTTAGTAAATAAATGCAAAAGCTTTGTAATAAATTAATTTAATAAATTTAATTGACTTTAAAAACTTGCCTCACAGTCCAGAAAACAATTAAGTTTACTTCAAATTATAATGTTCTGTGATCCAAGTGTGTCCCCAATTCATTTTAGGATTCTTATATAAAAAGCTATGGAATATCTTCTTATTTCCAGATGGAGTTGGCTGTGGGTCCGTTCTGCAGAAGAGTATCTGATTTAGGAAAGTCCTATCGAATGCTCAGGTCATTCAGGTAAGATATGCTGCTATGATTGCTGTTAATATAGCCACAGGTAATCCTTTCTTCCTAGTTTCATTGAACTCTTTGAAATTGTTAATGGTCAACCATTTTGTGACCTACAACAATTCCATATGGTTCATTTTTAATGTTATTATTCAAACCAGAAACCTTTATATATGCAGCAACTAGTAAGTGTGTGTATGTGTTGTGTGTGCATTATATTTAAGTTATAATTCACAAGCTCAAGCTGATAAATTTTTTTAAAGCTCTTTCTAGGGAGATTAATGTACTCATAATTACATAGATACCTTTTTCTGAAATTTTCCTTTGTTCATTTATTATTTTCAATCCAATCTACTTTCTAAAAAGATCATAGGTTACTTCCATAACAAAGCTATTAAAGTATTAAAAGAACTGAGTTTAGTAATGAAATTCAGAGAATGATTGTAATTGTAGTAGATAATTTAGGTTAAAGATGGCTAAAGCAGTTGAGCACAAAAGTTAGGATTGGGTTTACTACCAGTTCAAAAAGAAAAATAATGAATTAATTCACACTCATGATAAGAATGCACCAGTTTAACAAGAAAATTCTTTTTAGAATGCTTAAATAGTCTCTTATTGGCTCAAATTTTAAGTAATGTTGAATAGCTTGGTGATTCGTGTCTTCAATCGCAGATTTTAGAGATAAAAAGATGTTGTTCGTATGACCGTTTTTTTCAAACCAGAACTTTCCAAACTTACATCATGGCAACATAGGAAATGTATGCATTAAAGAAGATGAATAACTCTGAAGGCTGATGGGATGAACATAATATATAAACATTTTGTGATCACAGCATACCAGATGGAAAGCCTTGATATGAGCTCTAAGCTACCCGTCATACCTATGAGCGGAGTCTTCTTTGGATATATGTCTATAAAGATAATATAGGCCAGGCATGTGGTTTTCTAAGAACTGACCCAGCACACAGCACACATATGTAATCAATAGGCAGCATGAGCAAAAGCAACTCTGACAGGTAAGAAAAAGAATGGTGGTGCCATACTGCCAGACTGCGACCTATGCTATAAAGCTCTTTGAAAGTACTTAAGTAGTTTGTTGAAGTCTTAGAATTTGGCACTAGCAAATATGTATATGAATTGAAGGTTGAAGAGATTCCCCAGGTTATCAGTTTAGCGGTTAGCTATTTGTACCATAGAAATCATGTTAACGAAATTCCTGTAAAGTCACTTGAGTAAGATGGTAGCATAGCAATCACAGGGGGTGATCACATGTTCCCCTTAGAATCAGTCTGTATACTAGACGACATAACATCTAGTTCTAATGAATGGGAAAAGTTGCTGTCTGGGATTTGCTATATTAAGATCAGGCTATTACTTGTCTTGGCTTCCATATTTAGTTATTTTGTGTATGTGTATTAAACATTTTTTAAACTCTTTCTTACCTTCTTTGCTTATCTTCTTTTTGCTAAGCTAAGATGACCTTTATCCATGTGCTTATAAAGTGTGTCATAATGTAGACATACATATTTTGAGGCTTTCACAAAGGACAATTCCTTTTTAAGTCATTTGAATTGGGAATTTGTCAGCCATGTGAATTCTCACATAAGAAGAAGATTCTCTAGAGGAGAATTTATTAAGTTTGAATAGTGACACCTCTTTATGAAATAACTAATGATTGATCAATGTGTAATTTAAAAATCTTACATTTTTATGTCTAGCTTTTCTCATGGGACAGTGGTCCCATGAGACTTTCAAATTTTGACCATAGAGTCACAGTGAGAGATATTTTATAGCACCACCTCGCCTACACTTGCATGCACACACGTGCTCAGCCCCACACACATGCACCACCCGCATGTGTGTCTTGAAACAGTAATTACTGTCATTTCCTTGTTGTTCTCTGACTTTTCTTTTACATTTGATTATTTTAACCCACAAAATTGGTTTCATGACATACTAATGGTTTGCATCCAGCAATTTCCCATCTTTCTCACAGGGCCCTTTACTCTTCAGTTTAGCTATTCTTAATGACAGGGACAGAGTGTGTTCCCTTTTACAACTGTAAAGATTTTTGCTCTCCTGGGATTCTGGTCCCCCTGAGCTCCCTCCCATATATCTCTCCTTAGCTCTCAAGACCTGAAAATATGTATAACAACAATAATTGCTTATGGAGCATTTCTGCAACTTGAATTTGATGAAACATGCTAACAGATTTATGTATGTCCAGATAGTCCTGCAGTTGTGCATCTACAGACATCTTGATAGATCTGAGCATTTTCTGGGTTGTTTTATAGGACTTGGGCAACCATTTGTTGGTTTTAGAACTACTGGATCAGGAGATAGGAAGAAAGCATAGTAAATGCTGGGATTCAGATACAGCCTTAGTCTGCAAAGAATGTTTTAGGTCCCATCTTCTGAAAAGAGAAAGGTTAGCCCTCTGCCTATAAACCTAGTTGGAAAAACCCTAGCCCTCCCACCTTCTCTGCAATTGTCATATGAAGAGAGCTGGCTTATGGAAGCTTATTTATTTAGAAGGTCCTACAGAAACCTCTCTGAAAGAAGAGGTAATCAGTACAGAGTACTGTTTATTCCAGTAATCCAATTCAAGTGCTGTATTTGCCAGTGTGAAGAAACTTGTTAGAGATCTGTCTATTCTCCAAAATCAATCCTGAGCAGTGGAAGGACCCACTCTTGTTAATCTTCCCGTCTGTACTATAAGGTGTGACAGGAAAACAGTCAGTCGTCCTGGTCTGTGGAACGCCTCCTCAGAAGGTTCTGAATCATGCCAGAATCAGCTGCATTGTGGTCAGTAGGAGATTGTCTAAATCAAGTGCCATATTCATAGGATCAAATGTATGCAGCTATTAATAATTTCATGTTGTTAGTTAGCAACCTCAATGTGAAAAATGTTTCCTAATGCATCAGTAAATTAAAAAATGGTATATGATAGGAGCCTTACTATTTTAAAAGTTGTGTGTGTGTGCATGGAGAGGAAAAACCAAGAAGGATGAACATGAAAATGCTATCTTTGGATAGTATTGTTGTCACTAGTGATTTTTTCCTTTAGAGGATTTCTGTATTTTTTGAGTTCTCTGCCTTGGTTGCTTATATTTGTAATCAGAAAAGTAAGTGCATTTTCAAATCCTATTTTCATTGTTTTTCCCATTTAAAAAATAACAAAGGAGCAAAAATAACATAAAATATACTAAGAAATTCCCTAATAGAAGGGATAGGTTAAGAAAGCCAAACAACCAAAACAGAGCAGGTTGAACCTCACTCTGAGAGACAGCGGGCCTGGTGCAAGGGCTCCTTTGCAAGGAAGAGTGACAGATGCAAGCCAGAGAAGGGGGAAGCATGCATGTGCATGGACACACACACACACACACACACACACACACACACACACACACACTTTAGCCAGGTCTCCCTTCTCCCATCATGCAGACATCTGCTGTAGGGCACTTTCTTTTTGACGGTAATATTAGTAGACTTTTTAATCAAGCCGGCAGGCTTCTTGCATCCATTTACAATTTACTGTCAATATTAGAGTTTCTCAGGCAGCAGGAAGTTGTTCTTACCCAGGACAGAATGCCACCTCAGAAAGCTGCTGACATTATGAATTTGCTCTCGGGTAATTTGTATTTCTACACAAGGCACACGTGTTAGGGCTTTGAGAGCCCATCCTTGCCCATCCCTCTGCCACGTGGCACTGTCCCCTAAGTGGTGATTATACGGGTGATTATCTGAGCTCTTCCTGGCCAGAGGCCTTCACATTCTCAGTGCAGCTCTTAGTGAGGCAAAGGACAGAAAAGGAACCCATTCCCGTCACCAGCTCAGAGACACAGACCCTGCCTTCCGAATACCCCACCGCCTTGGCTTTGTCCCTGAATTATGTCCACAGTCTGCTCTGCTGGAGCTTCACTGGGTTTGGTAAAAGCAATGAAAGCAAGAGATGTGGGCTGTTGTGATGGCTGTGTGGGCATGAGGGGCAGTGGGAGGGGGAGACGATCAGTAACACAGCGTGATGTTTACGTCAGCTGTTTTTAATTGTGGACGTATGAGGGTTTCCTGTGCTTTCAGTTTGTATTGGGGACCACCTGCTGCTTGCAGTTCCAACACTCTGTATCCTCCTGTCTGCGAACTGAAAGGCAGCCATCTCTGCAGCTTCCATTT
Organism: Scalopus aquaticus; assembly: GCA_004024925.1. Taxonomy (NCBI): domain Eukaryota; kingdom Metazoa; phylum Chordata; class Mammalia; order Eulipotyphla; family Talpidae; genus Scalopus; species Scalopus aquaticus. The sequence goes on along the minus strand of PVIJ01001210.1, from coordinate 172,853 downwards.
TCAGCACATTAGCAGCAGGACCTCTGAATGTGTTCTGTCCTTTGTTTCCCCCTGTAAATCTGGAGCCCTTAGTCAATACCCTGATAGAACTGTTTCCCCGAGGTTTCTGAATTCTAAGTTTCAGATTTTAGCTTTGTAGTCAGAAGGCAGCCACATCTCAGGCTCTGCTTGGTTTGTTGTTTGCCTCTGCTTTGGAGGTGCTCGGAGCACCCAGGTAATAGTGGGATGGATAGTTTATTTTCATTCTAGTGGCCATTATTTGATTGTTTACTATCTGCTAACCCAGTGCTACATGTTGCACTGTTATTTTCTCATTTTGCACTCATGACACTCGAGACTTAGGTATGACCTCAGGGCGGCAGTTGATCCTGAGAGGGTGTGTCGCCTGGCTGCACACCTGGCAGAGTTGCCTTCAGACCTGGGGCTGCCTGACCCACCCCTGTGCTCGTAATGTAACCCCATTTCTTATTCCAGAAGTTCTCCCCCTGCTTTTCAGTCTGATTAGTCCTAGACCACTTGAAATTTGTATGTATCACCCAGCAATATGTAAGGAATTTTTAAAGGGAATCTGTACTCCTCACTTTGATGGCAACTTCCTATGGCTGAAGTGCCCCCTCTCCGTTTCTGCTGCAGACAGGCTTCCCGGAGATGAATCAGAAATGTTGAGCCAAATGTCTGCTCTAAAGTGTCTATCCAAACCCCCTGCATACTTTCTGACCTGATCTGCTAGGACTGACAACCTAGACTTTAAGAAAGGAACTTGGAAGTCTTCCACCCTCTCTCCTTTGCTCCCTGATTCATCGCCACCTGTCAGCCTCCTGTTTCATTCTCCCCCAGGATCCACATGCAATGAATATCTGAGCCTTTCCAACATAATCTCCATTGAGGCCCATTCCCCAGCAGGCCTCTGATACCCCCTTCGTCCCTTCCCTCAGAAGGTCCTAATCGTGTCCTGTGCAAGGAAGCTTCGTGTTTTCCTGTCCCATTTCTATGCTGGTTCCAGAGCTCCATGGACCTCCTCAGCAGTCTTGCTGCCTTCCCAGGCTGTCGTCAGAGAGAAGCATGGCTGGGGGTGGGTAGCCCAGGCAGCGTGGGCCTCACTGATGTGGACACAGGAGCAGCAGGACTTTAATCTTACTGCACTTCATGACTAGCCTTAAAAGAAGACTGACAGCTGTGCAGCTGAGTCATTAATGTGACGAAACAAGATCCCCTATCTGAAACACAGGTTTTTCCGATGGGACCTAATACCTGACTAATCTACACCACCTAATGAGTGTAAAGTTTAACCATGAATGTGCTGCTATGTTTAGAGTATTTTCCGCTAAGGATGATATATTGTGACATTTGGTTCATCTGCGTTTCATAACACCTTGATTTCCTTTTGTTCCTGACATCACCACAGATGGTGATTTATTTTTTAACTTGCCAGGGTTTCAGATTCCACCTGGAGTCCGAGAAGGGAAGGTTTCATGCTGGGTTCTTTCAGACTCCTAAACAACAGAAATAAAATGTCTGCATTTGATGTTTACAGGTAATTATGTCAGTGATGCATAATATGGAGACAGATCCAGTTTTGCTTTTCACAGCTCTTTGGCAGTCCTGTGGTGACTAGAGTGGAAGATTTGGTCTTGGCAGAAATATAGTTGCTGTGACTCAGAGCTCCAAAGGGAGAGGTCTAACCAAAAGATCCCATTTTTAAAATGAGCTGGTTTTCACAGGCGTGCTTTGCAGGCCGCTTCGCCATGATCTCAGGGCGTACATGCTGCCTGACGTGGCTGGTCTGTGCGTGCTTGTGTGGCTTGTCCTCCGTTCCCTCCTCCCACTCTCCTTCCCTCCGGTCCATCTTCCCTTTTGCCCTTTGTCAGCTGCAGTTTACATCAAGAATATGTTGAAGGAAAATAAAGAAAAATGCAAATATTCAAACCATAAGATGAATTTAATTGCTATAAATTTCAAAGTTGACTAAAGCGTCTTGAATCCAAAGATAAAAGAGAAACAGAATCAGCTATTATTCTCATTTTCATAAGGCAGGAAATAGATTAATTCCCAAAGAAGGTTTGTTGTTAATTTTCACCTAATTCTAAGACATTTGTACAGGGGACTCCATACAGGGAACAAGAGAGCTGGGGAGCCAGGACCCCTGACATCTTCCTTAGGTGGAGGCAATCAGGGGTTCCTTGTGGCTGCCCTGCAGTAGGTCAAGAGCCCTCATACAGGACTGACTCCCCCAGGTTACCCTGAACTCAGATGAGAGGTGAATGCTGCCGTATCACATGGCATGAGCAAAGGGTGGACTTTACTGGAGAGGAGAAAACCACACAGGCTCAGGAACAGCAAGGGAGAGAAAGGAAGGCACGAGTTCCCTTGTCACCCCACATCCCTCAGAGTGACCTTTCCAGGGCCCTGACGTGCTGTGCTGCAGAGTGAGCTGGTGATTCAGTGGAGGAGCTCTTCCCCCTCCCCCCTCCCCTGGCCCCCCACCCCCGCCCCCCACTGCAGCGCTGAAGTGGGAGCCATCAGGGAATGGCAGCTGCCCAGCATGCAGAGACCTTGGGCTGTCATGTGTTTGAACTCCTGCCAGGACAAGAGGCCTCTAGACTCTGGCAGGTTGAGCTGGGCCACAACCTCACCTGCTGGAGTCGGCTTCCAGAGGCCCTTAAGACAGAACCACTCATAACGCTGCAGGAATTTAAGGTCACACCTGGGAAAATATTTCCATGAGAGAATGTGATACTATATAGTTCCAAGTATGTAGGTGACTGAAGGTTCACTTTGACCTACGGGAAGAGTCTGGGTTACATAAAAAGAATTGCATGGTTTTCAAATCATGTCCTATATGCATTAATTTTCTTAGTTTTTCCTATAGTTGTCGATAGTTTGAAATCGTACTTTCTCCAAGGGTCTTTGCTTCTCACTGATAAGTCTACCTGTTTTAGAAACAGGATGAGTAGTTGCTGCAGCTGATAACCTAAAAGAGGCTGCACTGCAGAATTCATAGCCAGGTTGCCTAGATTTGAATCCTTGCTCTGCTCTTTAACTTTTGCCTTGATCTTGCTGCTCAGGTTACTTATGTGTAAAATGGGGATGGAGTGATACCCATCTCATAGGTCATTTGCAGGAGTGAATGAGCTCTCGTGTGTAACGTGTGTAAGCCTGACACATTGGCAGTGCTGGATGTGGTGACTGGTGCTGCTGTTGTGGAAACGGGAGCTTTTACCTCCATGGATACAGTTTCACCCACACAGAAGGACTTGCAACCATACCGACAGACAAAACCAGAATTCCCTCAGCAGCATTTTCATACCTGATTTAATGCTTCATTCATTTCCTAAAAGATCCTTGGAATGAAACCCTGGGAGATGATTTGAGCCTAGAACTTGTACCACTTTCTCAGTGTGGCTTTGAGAAGAACTTAGTCATACTCCCTTGAAAGAGCTGGTGTGGAGCTTTATGACTTTCTAGTTATAGGCAACACAAATGAACTAAATGAAATGTTTCCTCGAATTCTAAAGAATATAGATTATAGAAAAATGTTATTTGGTGAAACAGTTGAAATTAGAAAAATCCCTGGGAGACATCATTTTTTTACTTACAGCTTAATTAATCTAAAGGCATTCTTCCTGGTAATGTTTTGGGTCAACCAGAACCAGCTGTATGTTGAGAACTCTCCTGACACTTGACATCAAGTCTGTCTTTAGCGATAGGGAAAGCTGGTCCCTCCTTTGTGCAGCCCTTTTGCTGTAGCTGCGTGCTGTTGAGACAGGGTGAGGGCAGAGGCCAGGACACAGGGCTGTTTTACCTAGTCCAGAATCACTGCTGCTCTTTCAAGAGCTGTTGCTGCCTTTCACTCTGGAGAGCCAACCAGTATAGCTTGACCAATAATCAGCTCTGCTCCCTTAGAGCCTAGCTCCAAGGAGAGGCCAGTAAAAGTTTGCAGTTATTTTCCACAGGGGCGCGGGTGATTGGTAGTGGAGATCTGCCTGCATGTGTCTTTTAAATAGTGGATGGTGACCTCCAGACCCCCTAGTGCTCTCATAGCAGGGAGCAGCAAGAGTCTTTGATGGAATGCAGAAGAATAGTTTGTATATACGAAGATATAATTGCCCTCTGAAAAGTTGTATAAAAAATGTTTTAATTTATTCACATGCAGTTATAGCCCAAAGAAGGATCTTATTTAAAATGAAAGCTAAGATTTTTAACCAAGGTAAGAAGCTGTTCATTGCAATTATATTAGGCTCACTCTGTGCTTTGATTTTAGCATGAGGGACTTCTACTGAGTAAAATTTGCTGAGTCAAAAAAACTACTTTTAAGGTAAAATCAGACGCATAAGCCAGCGATCTTGGGAATCAGAGGCTGAAGTGCAGGTCAGCCTGACGGGGCGTGTGTCTCTGGGCTGAATAGGGGTAGGCGGCTAAGAGTCTACGGAGAATGCTGTTATTCATTCTTCCGCTATTAGCTGCAGTGCTAGTAAAGCAGTAGTATGATTCTGCTATCAGATCACCTCTTCCAATATTAAGCAGCATGAAATGACTTTTACTTTTTCTTCTTCTAGACCACTGCTCTTCCAGACAAGTGAACATGTGGCCAAAAGTCCGACCCTGGGGGACATCATTCCATTCAGCATTGTTATCCAGTTTCTGTTCACAAGAGCACCACCTGAGCTAAAATCCCCCTTCCAGGTAAAAAATCAAGGCCAGAATCTCCTTATGAGTCTTCCCTCTTAACTTTATGAATACAGAGGCCCACTCACTGGAGGAGTTTCTGTACTTCTTTTGCCTTATTTAATGATGGGGTCTGTCTTTGGCGTAACCAGAGGTTAAGAAAGGAAACAACCCCTGCCTTGCACCTACTTTCTCAGCCATGTAAAAATTACCTGATGAATCCAGATTAGTCCTTTAAATAGTAATGGCATGAAGTTATGTTCACAGGGCATTTTCATATGAAAATGGACACATTTCCTTTGCCAACCTCCCTCAACTGACAAATCCTAAAGGCTTCTGGGGATTCAGGAAAGCACACGTACGGCTGGGCCACCTGCCCTTGGGAGGTGTTTGGGGATGATTTCCTGTCGGACCGCAGGCACAGCCGCTCTGCCGGGAGGAATGCCTGTGCTCCCTCTAACTGCTTCCTCCCCGCAGAGGGCAGAATGGTCCCACGCTCGCTTCTCCCAGTGGCTGGACGACCATCCATCTGAAAAGGACAGGCTGCTCCTCATCAGGTAAAGCCACGTAGCCCAGGGCACCTAGAAGGAGGGAGGGTGGCAGACGCAGGGAGGGGAAGGGACAGCCGTGGGCGGGCGTGGTCAGGCCGGAGCCTGCTTGTGGTGGCCCCTCACCCATCAGAGCCCAGGATTTGGAGCTCTTGGGCTTGGCAGTGTTTGCTTTCCACGACCTTCACTTCCAGATCTTCACATCCTCTTTTTTTTTTTTATATAAATATATATTTTTATTGTTATTTATGTCTTTTACATTTTGTATTCCCCTTGGGTAGCCCACCACCAACTCACCCGTGATCCATCTCCGTCACATCCTCTTTTACCGCCCCTACTCAGCCCTGAGGAGTATGCATTCCTGGTTGTGAAAACCGACCCTCAGAGAGGAAGTGACTCCCTTTCTATTTGGCCATTTTCTGTTTCATTTTCATGTGTTGCAGTTGTTGAATTAGTGGAGCACAGATATGAATAAACTTATAAAAAGACCCAGTCATGATACAGTTATTGGTAGCAAACCCTTGGCCGCCTTGGAATCTCTGGGTCTGGGACCTGGCCCTGAGATTTCTTGCAGTCCAGGCAGCTCGGCAGGTCAGCCTGGGCTGAGCCCCTGCTCTAGTGTCTGGCAAAAGCCTCTACCAAGCTAGCGATAAGTAGCCAGGGGCAGACACCAGCCCATCAACTGGGAGTGGCACTGCAGCCCCAAGTTGGGTGCCCAGAAGTGAGGTGAGCTGTTGGCCAGACACCTGTGTGGGTAAAGTGGATCAGCCTGGGCCCTGGCATTTCTTGCTTTGCTGTTTGTTAGTCTTCTCAGCCCAGAAACAGGAAAAGGTGTACGGGAGACTCCCACCGCTTGATGTGACAGGTTTAAACAACCCTCAGAAAAGGCACTGGGTAACAGATGAGGAAATCTGGGCCTGGGGCTTGCCCAGGAGTTGCAGTGTCTTTATGGATTTCCTTTCCGATTCACTCACATGCAACATGCTTGACAGTAGAGGAGGATTCAGGTAATTGAACAGGGTTCATTTGTGTCTTCTCGACGAGCTGGAATGAGTCCATCCACAACAGTTGTCCTGCTGTGGGTACATGGCAAGTCTGTTTTCTTTTGCTTCTCCTTAAAAATGTCTCCTGAGTGATTTCATCAGCAGTGCTATTGCTAAGCCTATATTTAGCAACTGAAATCATGCTCAGAATACTGTCATGCTTTTGTAAAAAGGCCCGCCCATCACTTCACATATGTCTGATGTCTTGCTTTGAGCAGAAAATTGAGTCCTTCGGGATCCTAAAACACTTTGCCTGCTGCAGCCCAGGCTGTTGGCATAGAGGGGAACTTTCTCCTAGAGAATATTCCTTATTTTCTATTATTGCAAAACTAATTTTGTCCCTTCATACTGAAGCACCACGAGATGAATTTCCTTCCCCTGTAGATAAACCTAGGGTGAATATTGCTCTTTAAATGTCAGTAAATTTGTTTTAGCTTTTGGGGCAAACCTTGTTATATGCTAATTCTGTTCCTCCTAGCACAGTACATTAAGTTGTCATAAAGTAGGGCAAGTAGAGGATGGTATAACTGCTGCTGAATAAATGGCAATAATGAACTCTCTTCAGCCTTCCTTTCTTTTTGACACCAGATGTTTTTCTTGAGCTTGAATAGATACTAGTCAAGTTGATTTTAAAATCAGTGATCACTGACTCATGGGAACAAGTGGCGCAAGTGGGGGAAATTGTATCTTCTCCACCCCGTGCAGGCAGGTGCTCCAGCTGTGTGGCCTCAGGTCGGGAGGTGGCAGCCTTGGGGAGACTGGGGGTCCATAGTGCTGACTGCCTTTTCAGTAAAGAAGACTGAGTTTTTGATACAAAGATTTCTAAAACTCTGCAGAAATGGTAGAATTGGCCTCAAACCCATTTAACTCTTAAAATTTGGAAACAAAGCCGAAACTCATCATATTGTGGCTTTCGCCTTTGCTTGACTTTGATCTAGGTAAGTAGGAGACACTTTTATGATGTGAGAAAAACTTGTAGTTATTTGCCTAATGGTATTTTACATTTATGCAATTAGCAGTTTTCAGGTGCCAGTATATCCTCAGAGCCCTTGCCCTCCAGGGCCTGCAGGCTGGGACTCACTCCTCAACCTTCTGTCCTTCTGCAAAGCTACAAGATCCTTGTGATGGAGAGTAATGTTTGGTCTCCTGCTGGCGACCCTGTGTGCCTAGTTATAGCTGCTGCTGGTTCAGTTCTAGGAACTGAATGCCTGAGAAGGGGCCATGAGGAAAGATAGAGCCATCGGAGCGCAGGGGTCCTGTGAAGGCCTGTGGTAGATATTTCAGTCGGTCGTGTCTCTCAGTACCACGCACACGGGATGTTTAGTGCCTGACAAAAATCCGCTTGGTTAGTTTAAGGCACATTGAGCTCTGTTGCTGTCTTTCCACAAGCCATTCCTTTGTTTTTGGTACAATTCCTGTTCTGGTTTTTTGGTTTTTTTTTTCAATAAGGGGAACTTCAATAATCTGTTTATTTTGGTTAAAAACTGGAGTTTAGACTAACTCTTACATAATGCTCAGCCTGACTTCCAAGAAAGCTGTTTTGCTCCAGCAAATGAAGTAATTCAATAAGTGCTTGAGAATCTTGCTCTGATTTTATGTGGGTGGGCAGATCTAATCTGTTTTTCCTTCTCGTAGTTCTGATGGTGTTTTCGACAATATCAAAAAAAAATTTAAAAATCTAGCCAAACTTATTTCTAAGTTTTCTTCTATGTATTGTGTAGTTTATATAATGTTTTTTCCATTTGAATGCAAGTTAAGTTGATTTTTGTCCTTTATTAGGTAAAATGAATCTAATTAATTCACCACAGAACCATTGCGGTCACTGTGTATTTCAGTACACTGATCCTTAGACTGGGGTATACGCCACATCTTAAAGACCATTGGGGCCCTCAGCGAGTTTGCTACTGTATGTGAGTCTGCAGGAACTACAGTTTGGGAGTAGGGTGGTTGCCTCGGATGCCATAGCAATTTGGAAAGTATTTAAAAAAGCAATTTTTTTTCATAGCGAAGTTGCTTTATTAAGGCTCAACTTTGACATGAACTAAGGCGACTCATAAGGCATTTCTCAAATCACTAAATTCTATTTCGCTTTGGATTTGCAGTAATTTTTCTCCTTTATTTACTTTCTTCTGCACTTTGTCTCTTCATCTTCATTGTATTTCTAATTCTCTTTACTCACTCATCGTGTATTTGCTAAGCATCAGGTCCTAGGACTGCATAATAAACAGAACAGACCCAACCCAGAAAGTTAAGACACATCTCGAGGGGGAAACATACGCATGAACTGTGGGAGAAGTGTAAATAGCTTGCTCAGTTTTATGGAGAATCTGCAGCCGCCTGGAATCATGGCAGGAACAGTGTTTGAGTGCTGTATGTGTACCCAGAAGAGGGCCAGGTACTTCAGGGTACTGTCGTTTTGTTCTCCTGACTGTATTGTGAGGGTATTTTCCCATTTTGCAGATGCGCAAATAGGCTCAAAGTGTAACCCAAGTCACACAGCTGGATAGTGATATGCCAGCTGTCATGCTTAAACGCGAGCCTGCCCATCCCTCCTCACAGCTTTTTTTAAAACAGTCATGCCCTGAATAGAGCGTGGAGCCAACCTTTGGGAGCCCAAAATGTGGGCCCCTGCAAGGCATGGTTGTTGGGGACAATTCATGGCTCCCTGGGTGGTTTCACTTCTTTTGTGCTGTTTGAGGTTAGGAAAGGCTTCATCAAAAAGAGGGCATTCGAGCTGGTCCTAAGTAAAGACGTCAACAAGAGTGAAAGCAAGCAGGGGCATTCCGAGGACTAGAAAGACCGTGAGCAAAGACCTGCGTGAGTGTGACTCCATGAGACTGTGTGGTCAAAGAGAAACAGCCCTACCTTGTCAGACAGACAATTTCTTAGTGCTGTTCACACAAACATCCCTGATTCTCCACATGGTGGCAGGGGTCCTGGGCGAGGAGTCACAAAGGGGATGGAACCATTCTGCACATGACCTGGTGCACAGATCACAGAAACCAATGATTTGCAGGCCTTTTAGCCCCCAGCAGGCTGTCTAGAGCCCAGCTTGAGCGCAGGTGGGGTGGGCAGGTTGGTGATGAAGCCAGTGTTTGGCGACTTTCGGATGTGGTTCCACGGGAATAGGGTGAGGCAGGTGAGGAGGACGGGCGGCTGCTGCTTGCCGGGGTGTGGCAGGCCCACTCGCGCTGGGCTGGGTGGCAGCAGGATGACCACTGATGAGACCATCGCAGTCGTTAGCACAGAGAGCAGGGTTCCCTGCGCAAAGGGGAAAGAGCGCACATACGGAATTGTAAGATAAATTTATAGGATCTGATACCTCATGAGGTATAAAATTTGAAAAGAACTTGAGACTGTTGGGAGCAGGGTCAGGTGGGAAGAACACTGACCAAAGAGTGGTTTTGTCCCCACAGGTTTCTTCTCCCTTTTGATAGACTATTTTTTAGAACAGGTTTAAGTTCACAGCGAATTTGGTAAAGGTCTGATTTTCCCACACACGCAGAGCCCCCGCCGTCATCTCCCTCCAGGTTGGTCCAGGTGTTACAGCCATGAGCCCGCATCTACTTAGAGGTACCCAAAGTCCGTAGTTTGTAGTAGGCGTCGTCCTTGTGTTCTGCCTTTCTGGAAATGCCCTGAATTTCTGGAATTGCCCTGAATTTCTGGAAGGTAAGTTAAAGGGACTGGGCGAAATCAGATGAAGATGTCCAGAATATAAGTGAAAACTTGAGGAAGGTGAGGGCTTGAAGTGGGCTGGAGACTCAGTTGTGGCGGATACTGGGCGAGTGGACAGTGGGTAGAGGGACATAGGGAGCTTGGGATGAGCCGGACAGACTCTGAGCAAGTTAATGCCCACAGTCAAAGCCAATAAACCTGACCAGTGGTTAATATTTTTATTATTTGAAAGAATAAAGCCAGGTAGGAATTACATATTAGATGGAATTTGAAACTAGGTATGTCACCAGTAATGGTTTACAGCTCAGTGTGAAAACTTGCCAAAAATGTTAACTGTGACAAAAATCTGTTACACTTAATAGACTTACACAGACCATTAACGAAAAAATAATATTTAACCATTCCTTTCAGTTCCACTTGAACATGATCTAACAGTTTAACAGATCATCTGGTTCAGGACTGGCAAACTTTTCCCATAAATGGCCAGTGAGTAAATTAGACTTTGCAGGCCATGTCCTCTGCCCCAGCTGTTCGGCTCTGTTAGTGTAGTGTGAGAGCAGCCATAGCCCACACAGAAACAGTAAGAGGGCTGGATTTGGCTTGTTTTGTAGTTTGCTGACCGCTGACATAATTCCTGGTAGTATCGTAAGCTTAAGTAACTGGCTGGTACCACTTACCCTTGACTAAATTCACACTGCTTCAGTTATCACGATTTGCCAAAAATCAGTCCCCAAGATCAAGTTTTTCTAGTTGTGGGTTCAGAGTCCATCAATAACAGGAACATAAGCACCTGCCAGTGTTAGTGTGCGCCACAGGGCCTCAGCCCCAGGCCTGGGCTCCAAGTGCTTTCCCGTGTGCAGGGCTCCCCCGTGTGAGCTGTGTGTGCAGATGCAAGTGTGTGCTGCTGCTTGGAAGTTTTTTTCTTTTTTTTAATTTTGTTGTTCATTATTGTACAGTATTTCATTTCTCCCCTCAGATACAGTTCTCATAAATATGCCAGCACCACATCACCCGTCAGCCACCATCATGGCCACCATCATGGTCCCTCATGTGCTTCCTGTTTTTCTCCCCCTCCCCTACTTTAAGCCTCAGATCTATAGTTGCCTACAAGTTTTCTTTTTTTGACCCTTTGTTTTCCCTATATTCCTCCTGTAAGTGAAAACATCTGGTATTTTTTTCCTTCTGACTTACTTCACTGAGCATAATCCCTTCCAGCTCCATCCATGTTGCTGCAAATGGCACGTTTACCTTTTTTGATTGCCAAGTATTCCTTTGTGTATATATGCCACATATTCTTGACCCAGTCATCTGCTTTTGGGCATTTAGGTTGTTTCCATTTTAACTATTGAAAATAGTGCTGCAGTAAACATAGGGGTGCAGATATCTTTTCAAATGTTTGTGTCCTTTGCATAGTTTCCTAGGAGTGGGATTGCTGGATCATATGGTAGCTCCATTTTTAAAAATTTGAGGGTTCCCCACTTGGCTTTCCATAGTGGTTGGGCTAGTTTGCATTCCCACCAGCAGTGTAGGAGTGTTCCTTTTCCTCCACATCCTCGCCAACATTTGTCATCAGTTTTTTTTTTAAGGTAGGCCATTGTTACCTGTGTGACGTGGTGTCTCATTGTGATTTTGATTTGTATTTCCCTGACTGTAAGTGATGATGGGCATTTTTTCATATGCCTGCGTCTTTAATACCCAATCAGGAAGGAAAACAGAACAACTGCAAGCTCTGATTATTGATTAGAAAAATGAAGTACAATGCAGACTAAAAAATGTTTATAGCTTTACATGTTGACCATAGTGACACTCCCTATAGATGCCTGAAGGCTGTAGGTTTCAACTTGTGCAACTGGGCCTCTCACTTCCAGAAATGGACTTACTTCATTTACATGTCGACACCCTCCATTCTACTTCATTTTTGACACCATTTTCATTTTGGTTTTCAGGGGAGCCCTGGAAGCTTATGTTCAATCAGTAAGAAGTAGAGATGGCAAAGAATTTGCACCAGTTTATCCCATAATGGTTCAACTGCTTCAGAAAGCTATGTCTGCTCTTCCGTAATAATGTCAAGTATGTTGATCGTTATTTTGTGTTAACCTCTTGATTTTGTTAAATTGAGTAACACATACTCTGACAGCCACTATCCTCTATTTTAAGAATTGTTTTTTCTGTATTTCTTATTGATGGTTTTCTGTTTACCTCTTTAATTCTGCCTTAGGTAGCAAAAAATGTCTTAAGATTCATCACCATCTTCCAACTCCATGGACCTACTTTCCGCAGAAAGACACTCGACTCTTGCCTCCTCTGACTTCCCCGAGGCTAGCTAGAATTTCTTCCCATCACAGAACAGAGTCCTTTCCTGAGTACACATATTCAGCCCACTGATTTTTAAGGTATATGAACATGTGATCATAAGGTATTTATCTTGCTCTCCCCGCCAACCTCCTCCTCACTAGGTAACAAGTATTTAGCTCAGACACTTCCAAATTTGACTGCACGTTAGAATAACTGGTGGGAGCTTTGAAAAACCCTAGAGCCCCAGTTGCAGCCCATACCAACACAGCTGGGAGTGCGAGTCGGGCATTACTGTTTTTTAAAAATCGCCAATATTTTCTAATATGCAACAAAGTTTGGGAATCACTGGCATCTCCCAAAGCTAAGATGTAGGGTTAAAATGTTTAAAATATGTCATATTGTATCTTTAATAAAAATAGAAGAAGACTTTTACACTTTGTGTGTCACTTTATTAAAAAGCAGACTTTTGGGCTATAGAACTTTGTAACATGCCAAGTTAAAACTAGAAGTAGTTTTTATTCTACAAAGATTCTCTATAAATAGTAAAAAACCCAGGTCCTTGTTTTTCTATAACCCTTGCCCTGTGAATAGTTTTTCCACCGTTTAAAATTCCATCAACAACTTCTTAATGTTTTTCCAGCTCTGAGCCTGTTATTCTAACAACTCAAGATCAAGATCAATCAAGCAGCAGGAAGTAAGAAATAACTTTTTTTTTCATTTTATTTGAAATAATATACAAGAATATAGTGTGCAAAATTTAGGGGCAACATCATAAAGTGTAATGAACTGAAATCAATTTTACAGCTGTGATTCCTAACCAGAAACACCACTTGTTAAGTAACATGAAAAGCCATGATTGTAGCTCAGAGCAAAAGCAGCTGTATTGCCAATGTATTTGCTCTAATTTTAGACAGTTGGAGGAAAAGTAAAGTGCGAGTGTTGCACTGCAGTGAGTGCAAAGTCTGCCCCCACCATAAAGATATGATGACAAAATAAGATATTTAAGATATGTGGCTGAGATATAGAACACAAAGTTAAAAATACAATGGTGTCAACTGTTAATAGCACCATTACAGTGACTATATCCCAATGCTATGAACTAACTTTACCTTGGCCTGGGCTAGGTCTCCACCGGAAACAGTGGGTGGGTGCTGCCACCTGGTGCATAAACTCAGCATGCTCTTGGGAACCGCAGCAGGTGGCTCTCACGCTGGGACACTGATACCGTCCACCTGCTGCGTATTCTGGTAGCCTGTTGGCACTGGCCAGACGAGGCGCTCCCGTGTTTGGCACAGATGCTGAGCCATGTGGTGGGTACTCAAGGAAAGGCCAACTCCCAGCTTCTGTTTCATTCCATTATGTGTACAATACAGATTAATAAGCAGTAAGGAGCCAATGTATAAACAGCAGTTACATATTTTTAAGTTCCCCTTTTGTACAATTTAAAATAAAACAAGTATACACTTCTCCTTTCTTTCTACTGTACTTTAGCACCACAGGATATCAATTTTCAAGCCTATTATCACCTGATAGACATATATGAAGTCTGGAAGAAAATAAGGCAATTTGGTTTACAATGTTGATAGTTTTTAGCTTACTTAATTGCTCTAATGGAGAAAGCAAATCCTCACTCATATTATTAAATCATTTCAATGCTATCTGTATCTTATGGTCAAACGAATTCAGGACAAATGGTGAGATCCTGATCTTAAGTCTTTCCATCAACAGTCAATGTTTATGAAAGTACAGACTTAAGACCACAAGCATCCGGGCTTAATGTTGCTGTGAGCCCTGTGGAGATAAAATCAAAACTCAGTGAATGTTTCCAAACCAAAATGCAGTAATTCTAAATATAAAAGCAAAGATGCCTAAGGTAATGTCTATTAATTTTTGATTAAAATTTGGGTTTATCAAAGGTGGTGATTTTTAAAAGTCTGCTAATATCTGTCAGCTCAATCATCTAGAGAACTTATGAAAATGATGAGGAAGAGAGAGATGGACTAGGATGGACAAAAAAGGAAATCCACGTAAAATCCCATCAATTAGATTTCAAAGTGAGTAAAAATCCAGTTCAGCTATCCTCTTCTTTTGGAATCAGGCTACTTACTACTTTCTTAAAAGAAATTTTTGAAAAATTTAAGCAAATATAACTTTACACAGTATCATAAAGTGACAGGCATATACATAGAATGAACAGAAGATGTTTTTGGCTAGCCCTCCTGCTGCAAAGTACTGATGTCTTTCCTTCATTTTTAAATGATACTTCAAATTAAACTCTTTCTGTTCCTTCATGTGACGTTCCCTTTGTAATTAGTCTAAAATTACCTAACTTAAAGATGCCAATCTAGTGATAAAAAAGTTCTAAGAATTAAGTCTATCCAAGAAGCGTTATCATGGTGTCAACCTGTTTACCAGTCCTCCTGGGCCTATTCCTTCTCCTTACTGAGGTTTTCAAGCTAGAAATTCTGTGGAATTCGCAGAAGCCCCCCCCATGAAGGTTAATGTGCTCACCCACCCCCACAGACACACACAATGCCATTCTCTCTAGCCCATTACCAATTAAGAAAAATACACCCCCTTGTGTATCACCTCACTGTGATATTAATGGATTAATATCCATCTGTAACTCAACTGGAAATACTACATTCCGAAGTTAATTTTCCAGCTCAACATTTCTGGACATTCGTAAGCATGCTTGAGATTTGCACTTTCCATTTAAAAGAGTAAATGTCACTTAGAGAAGGCAGCCTGCCTTATACGATAGTATAAAAACATTACATTTTGAAGTATAAAAATGCTGAGAAACAGCATCAACACCACTTTTTAACTTGCCAGTATCATTTGGGAGGTAAGTCAAGATAATTTTAAGCAACTACTTGTTCAGACATACTGAATTGGTTCTTTTCCTTTTCCAACAGTCAGGATTTAAACGTTTTTGTTCTTCAGCCAAAGCCTTTGCTTCTAATGTATACATCCTCCTCTCTTCATTCTTCATTTTCTTCCACCTATCACCAAGGATCACACTTATGGCTCTGTAAAATAAATATTTACACATGATGAAAGCAAGCATTTTTCATAAAACTCTTGTCTAATGCTGTTACTTCAGGAAGAAATGTAAAGTTAAAATTGAAAAAACAAAATTTTTGCCCAACACAGAGAGGGAAAAGGTCAAGGCTATAGTCATTTCCAGTAAAATCCCAAGTCACACGGTCCATTTGTCATAATTTTGGCAGTTAAAGCTTCCTGGAATGGTGCCGATATTTCCAATTGTCAAAGGACATCTAAACTGGCTAAAAACTGGATGTTCTACTAAACTCAGACTTAAAGGAAAAAAAAGGCTTAAACTTAAAACTACTATACAAAAGTATATTGCTTTTAAAAAGATGTTTCAGATACTGAGGCAGAAAATGTTTACTGTCAGCAGCATAAAGAACTGCCCTTATATAAATGCTATTCTAACTCTTGTTTGTGTGTCTAACGTATAGAGCCACCACAGTGAACATGTGGTAGCATTAACTAGGTGTATCTTACTGTTGACCTCCTAAGACAACATCCAATAAACACTGAGCAATACTGGTACTTCTACCTAGAAGAAATGGATAAAATCAATGGGGAAGCCAAACTAGTAAGATACATCATGACATGAATTTGAAGCGCTTTCCTACTTATCTACATTAATCTGTCCCCAGACCTTCTAAAACATAGAACAGTCTCATCCAATACATATAGGCAAACTATTTTCCTATAAAGAAGAGATTTTTTTTTTTAACCATTAATGTCTTGACAGTCATGCAAAACAAAGCCCTAGAATGACTGCATCTAGTACACAAGTGACTATACAATTACAGATTTGGAAGGTAAAGATAATTATCTGTGCTTCAGAAGAACAATAACCACAGAAGTAAACCTGTGTAAATATTTTCTTACTCAATAAATCAGTAAGTTTTTCCAGTAAATACTAAATCTTCCTGTATCAAAATAAAAACCAGTTTCTAAAGTCTTTAAGTTAAAGATATTATAATATATGGGCCTCCCTGGTGGCACAGTGTGTTAAAGCGCAGCACTATGAAGCTGTCCAGAGCCACTGCACCACAATTCGATACCCGGCCAGGGAGAATCCCACATGGCACAGCAGACCTCTCCTGCCTTGCCCGCTGCTCCCCTCAGCATTGTATTTCAGTCAATCGGCCTGTTCTGCTCCCCACTCTGTCTCTGGTGAATCCTCTCACCACTCCATACCTCTGGTCTAAAAGATTGATTTATTTATGCATACAAGCTGGGGTGTAGACCAATCTTAAAAAAAAAAAAAAGATATTATAATGGTTGACATATTAACCAGTAGAACAAATCAATAGTATTCACATATGTGTCAATTCTAAAATCAGAGGCGCATTGAGTATAAGAAGCATCTCTTTTTAAAATATAAATACTTAAAACTTAGGCACATGAGACATGGACAATCATTTGACTTCCCTCATGATACCCAGGGTAAGGTAATAGTAGTTTTGATTGTCAGGGAGAGGAAGAAGGTAATTTTAATGGCCAGAGAAACTGGTTTTAGTAGGTAGTAGAGGCTCTAAGAGGTGAGATAAGAGTATAAACAGAGTAGAAAGGACTCTTTAATTTTTATTCCTGAGCTCTGCTAAGACAACTTTTAAGTTTAGTCTTTTCACAAATCTAACAACTTTGATAAAATGCCAGTGCTGCAACTCCATAGTGGAACATAGTGTAAAATAAGTACATCCCGAGATTTTATACAAGAAGGGCTAGTCTTTTCCATATAGCTTTTCTTTAAAGATGGAACTGCCACTGTTCCATTAGTGTGTCCTCTAACAGGCAAATGACATTCTGTATTATTTTAGAAAGCACCTCCTTATCACTAGGTAACCTAATTATCTGCCTAGTTATTATAAAGTAATTATACATTACCCTAAAAAGTTCACTAAAACTTTCCACTTAGTCATCCTATGAAAATACAAAGAACTTTAAGTAAAAAAAATAACAGCCATTGAAGAATAAGCCTGCTTAATATCCCAGTTACTGTGAACTACACTGAAGTATTAACTCATTTATCTTAATTACAATGACCATTATTTTTACCTGTTATCTTTCCCTGGATACATCTGAGTATATTCAACTCTGTATTTTTTGGCAAAAAGCATGAAGGCATTCATTGGTCTTTTGCACTTGTTAGGAGAAGTGGCACTCACAGTCCCTGAGCTGTGGTTTTTGACAGCTTTAGCATACAAAGAACTGGAAGAGAGCTGTGATGACCCAGGGGAGCCACAGTTTTTACTGAATCCAGATCTTGCAAAGTCTTGGCCTCCTGGTCCTCCGCAAGACAAAGACGCACGACGCTGCCGAGCCATGCTACTGAGCACATAGACTGCAGAAGAGTCCATAGGCGTGAAGTCATAGCTAAAACGCAAAACATGGCTTTAATTTAGATTATCTGATTTGTAAAATCAGAATTTAAAAAAATTACCATCTAGTTGGAAATTTCTATATATTTCCTGTTACCCACGCTACTTTCACAACTTCGCTATTGATAGTTGCTCTAAGATGTGTGTATTGAATAAAATTTTTTAAAACTACAGAGAATAAACCTTCAAAGCCCCCCCAATGCAACTATTATAATCCACATACTTTACTAATAGCAAATAACTTGCCCATTTCTTACTTTAGATTGACTTGACAAATTTGATAATCTGATTTATTGCCCTTAGATGCCTAAAACTAAAAAACTAAAATAGAATGGCAGGCATATACCAGGCCTAAGGACTAACTGGTATAGAAGACAAGATGTTGAGTATTTAAATGAATTTAAAATTCACGGTAATCAGGGTTACTTATTTAGGTATAAACAGTCACATATGCATCAGTCTCCCCAAATGACCATCCTTTAACACAGTCAAATAACTCAAAGTGTAAAAAGTTCACATTGTTTAGGAAAGGTCCTATCTTGTTCAGTCTATTTATTATGTATGCATGAAAATAAGCACACTATCTTTTCTAAACAAATCTGCTTGGAAGACTGCTAGCTTCTCTTTTACATGAAGAAGCAGGCTAAGAGAAAATATTATTTACCCAAGGCCTCACAATCTCTAGCTCCAAACTTAGTTCTGTATGTCCAGCTCCAGAGCGCCAGGTTTCCTCACCAATACTATGATCTCTGCATGGCCATCTAACCTCAAGGTGAACAATAATCAGACTGACTGAAAATTATGAGTTAATATTGTAGACCACCGCCTAGAGACAGACCTGTTAAAAAAATTATTTTGTTCCAACTATTAATTCCTTCTGCTTTTACTTTTAATTTTAGCAGAAAACTTTTTATTCAGCTTCTATTCTGAACATAGTTCCTAATTCCCTCCCTGAAATAACAACTCTAGTAATAATCAAAATAGGGTGATGGTACCTATAGGATAGCAGAGTATCTGACTAAAGGTGATGCATATGAGTATGAATTAGTAAGACTGATCAAGGGAGCCAAATGAGTAAGAGCCACCTCACTCACTTGTACACAGTAAAAATAACTTCTGCCAATTATCAACCACACAACAGCTGTTTAGTCATGACATGAAATAAGTACCTTAAAGTATAACTCTAAAATCTAATGAGTGTTTAGCAATCTGTACTATGTTATAGAAACAACTTTGTATTTAAATTCCTCCCAAATATAATTTTGAAAATTTAAAAAAGCATTGTAAATGAATCTGGTAAAATTATTAATCTCTAAAATATCACTGAAAGATTTAGTTGCAATTTAAGATTTTAAAATAAGGCAAGACAAGATGGTTGAACCTTCAAGATATGTTAAATGAGATAAGACAGAAAAACAAGTGAAGATTATTACAAAAATGTTGTAACAATTTCAATTTTTTCTAATTTTAAAAAATAAATACAGTAAAATGAATTGCTTAATTGTGAAAATCCCACCATCTAGTGGCACAAATACAACCATCACCTGCTTTCATTAGGGATACAATTTAAAGCAGTATGAAATACTCTTACCACAATTCAAAATTTTGACACGACTACATTAAAATAGTACACAAAATATTTAAAAAAAAACCCTTATCTTTTGTTCTATTCCTTCAGCATTTTCTTTATATCTGTAATTCCTGAAAGGTGCCTTTTGTTTCACACTTTTCCACCTTCTGTACACATGCCATTCCTTACACTTGGACTATGCTTTCCCACCTTCACTGGCTAATTGGTATTCTTAAAAACTCTTCAGTAGTGTAGTGTCTGTGAACCATGTCATACATATATATTAAACTCATTTAATCCTCCATTCAGGATTATCATTTTTTATAAATTATTTGTAAAACCCATAGCATGATCACTCATCCTAACCCAGCTTCCACAGCAAACCTACTACAGAACCAGGATTTGAATCCAGGCATGAATCCAGCTCTTACTCCTATTAGGCTACACTGTCTCTCAATCAGCCCAACACACAGCTTCTAATCCACTTCCTTCTTTAGACTAGAGTCAAAAAGGTATGCCATACATTAACTTACTTTAAATCTCCCAAAATACTCTCAAATATTTGGTGAGAGGGTAAAGTGAGCTTAGATGGTTTATTTAACTCGCCCAATGTCACATTACTAGTAAGTGGCAGGACCCAATTAAAAATTTTACACAAAATTTTACATATTTACATTCTAAAGAATTATTTTTATCTCATTTTCCTACAGTTTTCCAAAGAGTGTATACGACAGATGTAATTAAACAATATTTAGATTGCAATCTTGCAGATGTTTATTGAGCTTATGGTCTGTGCCAGGACCTGTGCTAGTGTCTTTTCTGTAATAATCTTCACTTAACCTTTTTTTCCCTTACATTTATATATATATTACATTATATATATAATTATATATATTTTATATATAATATATATATATTTATATATCATATACAGTATATAATATATATCATATACTGTATATTATATATATTATATATTTATATTTAAATTTATATTTAAATTTATATTTATATAAATTTATATTTATATATAATATATATCATATGTCATATATATGATATATATAATATGTAATATATATGTATATTATTTTATATATTATATATTACATTATATATATATTAATTATATTATTCCCCTTACATTAGCCTTATCTTTTATATTAAATTGAGTGAAATAAAATCTATAGACCACCAGACACTCTTGAAAATTCTCTACTTAATACCTATGAAATTGATAATTATGTTACAGAATGAATCTTAAAATCCCAGATGTGTCAACATGCGGCCTTATTCTGGGTACCTTCTGCGAGGAAAAGAACCTGTTGTCCAGTCTGCTCATGACTGGGGACTTTCCAGAGATGGAGGACATTTTAGTGTAAAACCAGAAAAGTTTCATATGGTTTGAAAGTTGGTCAACTTTCTTGAATGCCAAGACACATGGGTTCTTGTCCAATTCTACCACTTACTAGCAAAGTGATCTCAGGTAAAATCATTTCCATCAGAATGTTTACAAATGTCAAGTTTTGCTGTTTTTACTATTTGTTAAATCATGCAATTCCTGTTTTGGACAAAATGAGTATTTGGGAAACACAGACAGAGTTAAGTAAAGGTAAAAAAAACAAACAAACAAGAAACTCAAAACAAACAGAAAAAACCAAACACCTATTAAGAGACTTACGAACCAGTGAAAAACAACTGGCCAGATACAGCAATTTATTTTTATATGAGCTATCCATTTATTTAACTCCTGGTATATACACATGCTATTTTTCCTAACGTAATCCTAAATGTCTTATGAACTCATGTTCTTACATAACCACTCTATGTAAAGCTCCCATAGTTACTATTTTACTTCAATTACCTAATATTTTTTCATTTAATCACATATGCTTCATCATAAGTACTTCTCTTGTTATACTAAGTCTTTAAAGGTTAAACCTCCTAAATATTGATTTAGCAATCACTAGGGAGATTAGGGATAAACTTTTAAAAATAAAGAATTCATTATTACCTTTTAAATGTATCAAAGACACCTGAATCATCAAAGTTAATGGCATCGGGGTGTCCAGGAGGTAGACATACATCACCAATATGAATTTCACAACACGGAATGCCATGCTGTACCACAGTCAAGCTTGGATAAAATGATGACCAACCTAAAGTTAAATCAGACAATGGTTGCATAAAGGATGGGGACTGACAGAAAGCATTCTAATTATTTATTTTAAAATAGACATATTTCTGAGTCTTATAAACAAAATTATTGCTTAAGTTCTAAGCGACTTTCTAAATTCATGTATTTTTCCTATAAAGCAAGTATAAGTATTTTCTTTAAATGATACTTTTTAAAACCTTTTGCAAAAACCTACTAAAAACCAGTTTAAGTTAGCATTTTATTAATATGTAGTGTCTATCAATCAGCACTTCCATCCATCCAAATAAGCCAGTAAATGATGATTAAGAACGTGAAATGGTCTATAATTATATTTAACATGGTATTATTATAATAACTCTCTGAAAAATGATTCAGGAATATAGAGCATATTGGGTGACCCTAAACCAAAATGAAACCAACGGAATAGTCCATTTCCCAAAGTATATAGCAAGGTAACAGTTTATTATAGTATGCTGCAAGAACCCAAAGTTTTTCACACCCAAGAAGTAGAACTCCAACTGAGTACTGCTAAGATACTTAAACATCATTAGTTATTATTAAAAGGCCACTTACTAAGATGGTTTTATTTAGTTTGAAAGAAATTTTCCCTTCCATTTTTAGAATTGTACCATAAGACATAATTATAGATTTAAGAAGTTTCTTCAAAAAGTTACTACAAATTCAAATTGAAGCCCTACCTTTATTTTTAACATAAAAAGGGTGGTCCAGCTTACACTCTACAGTAAGTAAACCATCTTCTACTGTACCGGGATCAAAAGTCAACTTCAGTACAGACTCGCCAAATGATACACTTTCTTCATGTGATAACAACTTTAGACCATCAGAACCATATCCCTGAAAATACAGGCAGAGTGAATGAATTGTTCAACACACAGTGAAGTTCCTAACACATGTAAGATTGTGTAGAAAAGGTAAAAATAAAGACAGGATCCTTGTGGTTATGCAACTTTTGACCCGGTAGTTAAGAAAATCACATGTGTAACTCACTACAATATAAGGAGAACGTTAGTTCAAGTAATGCTAATAGGATTTAATAATGGGAGATACTAACTCCAAAAAAAGAAAGATAATTCCCATTTGAAATGGAATTTTAAGAAAGAATGAAATTTAGAAAAAAGAAATTTAGTAAAAAGAAGAGGCCTTACAACCAGTAATAGTTGTAATTAACAACTTCTTTAGAGTCCAGTGCTGAATTTGCTAAAAGTATGAGATTCATAACTAGGGCAAGGCAGACTAAAAGATAAGGAGGGGCCGGTTACTGAGTAAAGGCTCCTTCTGAAGACAGCCAAAGTGCTTAAACTTTCTTTTCAGAGGGTACTGGTCAACAAAATTATTTTTATTACTATGGTTGTCAATTTTAAGATAATGATAAAGACTACAAAATATAGTAAGATACCTCTGTAAGTATTCAATTTATTTGAAGATACAATGAGAGAGAGACCCATTGAGTCTTGAAATGACAGGTACAGTGGTGGTAGAACCAGGCTAAATTTGAATTCAACCACTATTTATTGAGCATTTAGTACATGCCAGATGCTAGGTTCTGAAAATCAAGCACTAACAACATGTGATCTCTACCCTAAAACTCACCAAAAACAAAGGATACAGACATGCTAGCTACAATATCCATTATTATGCTAGCACATGAACAAAATAATGAACGAGAGAGGGTAGCTAAAAAATTCTTTAAGGAAACAACTGATGGACTGAATGCGAAGGGAGGAAGGGAACAGTCAACTTCTTGGCTTTCAATCTGGCCATCAAGAAGGATAATAATGCCATTAACAGTGAAAAAAACCAGGAAGGGAAAGATAAGGATGAATAGAGTCTCGGTGACACTACTAAGCTGAGTTTGAAGAACTGATAGATATCTATGCACACATTTAACATTTAGCTGGAAAATATGGCATTGGGGACATATATTTATAAGTTTTATAGATCAAGAAGCCAATACGTAGTCGGGCTAACAACGTGCCCAAAGTCAGTCATACAATCATTGCTGGAAGAGCTAGAAAGAGCACATGTTTCCTGACTCCAAGACTTCAGTGCTCTCCAGAGGCCACCAAAGAGGGGCTGCTGACATTATCAGCAGAGAGGAATTGGTGAGGCGTGAATAGCAGAACACCAATGAAAGAGGCTGAGAGAGACATTAGAAAGAATCAAGGCACTGCCATGTTACACAGATCAAGTGAAGACAATGTCAACTAAGTCAAATACTACAGAGATGTCCAACAGAACAAGCAGAAAAATCTCTTTTAAAATTAGAGTAAGGCCAGTAGTAACCTTTGAGTCCACTTATTAAAGAGGTAAAGGCCAGAGTCAGACTGGTGAACTTGACTGTATTGAAGGAGTCGGCAAGAGGGGGAAGTGAAGGCAGCCACAGCAGAACTACAGCAGAGAATAACAGGATCAAGAGAGGAATTTTAAACAAGTTCACTTCACATACCCAATTTCTCTGCCTACAGTGAGTTGAAGAAATTAAGTATTCCAAAGATGCAGGCTGTCAACTGATAGTTATCCTACTGCATTGCTGCCCAGTGCTGCTTTTACTCAACGACTAAGAAAACGCTAGTTTTATGAAGTCATTTAAAAAGCAACAAATGAATAAGCTCTTTATTATCTATAAGGGAACTACTTATAGATGACCTAGGATAAGGCTTTGGTATGTTTATTTATTCTTCTATTTTTTCATAATGCCAGTTTAGTTTTCCCCAACCTAAAATGTCTGAAAAGAAATACACATTTCCCATCTAAGAAAGTCCAGTCACTGCTCCCTTCTATCACGCTAAGCAACAATGAGCAGTCATAAAACCTCCAACTAACATCTAAGATGGCATTTAAATATGAAAGTAACTAGAGGATGTGCAGAAAAACAGTAAGTTTAATGTTGAAAGATTTGACAGTTTTAAGAACTTTAAACCAACCTTGTGAGTGCCCATTTGGAGATCTTCCTCATGATCACAGCCTTCAGCTCTAGCAAAATCTTCAACATCCTGCCACTCCTTATTGCTTCCCTTATGAAAGCATAGTCGTGTGCCTAAAATTTAAATAAAAAACAAGTATTAGATATGGGTCTAGTGTACTACACAAATAAGCTGCAAAATGTTCAAATAGTTTTACCTTTCAAAAAACAGTGCCAAGCAGTTGAAGGCCAGGAATTGCACCATCCCAAATCATCATCATCTGAGAGGGAGGACATGCAGAAAATGCCAGATTCTGACTCACTATTCGCCTATGGAGGAAAATATTACTTGACTTTTCAAACATTTTTAAAATATTTGCCTTTATCCCAAGGCTTCAAGTTCTCTTATTAGTAATCATTCTAACCTTCAAAAACTGAAGTTTTTGGAGGTTTTAATTAAACATATATTCCTACTGGTAACAGACTTTCCTAAGACTTAATAGAACTGTACCTAAAATCTAATCCAGATCACTAGCAAAACAATGAGACATAGTATTTCTCATCTCTGTGTGCTTCAAAAGAATTCTTACAGAGGGAAAGTTAATACATTTCAACTGTTGTGCAAACTTCATAAAAGTTTAATCTCATGAACAAAGTTACCCTTTCATGTCTGACTGGTGTTTCCTCCTTCCAGTGGTGATGAGGGAAGGCTGGTTCATTCTTAGAAGAGGACGACACTGGTGGAGGGCGTGCATAGGAATGTAAACTTTTGCTAGTAGCTATGATGTGTACAGGAGATGATCTAAAATAAAGAAGTAGTTTTAACCATAAAACATAGGTCTTTAAAATAAAGCTTTCCTTCTGATTACAGGAATTTTCATATTGAAAAAATGCTAATGTTATTACATGTAAGACATCTAAGGGAAACACTAATAAATATGATATATACTATTCCTTCTTTTTTATTTTTTATTTTTTTTTTAAGATTTATTTTTTATTTATACATACAAGCTGGGGTACAGGCCAGAGGCGTGGGGCGGCGAGAGGGTTCACCAGAGACAGAGTGGGGAGCAGAGAACAGGCAGATCAGAAATACACTGCTGAGGGGAGCAGCGGGCGAGGCAGGAGAGGTCTGCCACGCCATGTGGGATTTTCCCCGGCCGGGCGTCGAACTCGCGTCGCTGCTGCCGACAGCTCCACAGCGCAGCGCTTAACCGCTGCGCCACCGGGGAGGCCCCTATTCCTTCTTAAATTAATTTTTAGCTGAGCAACACTGAGGTATCCCCATCAGGTGCATCCACCACCAATTCACCTGTACTCCACCACCACAGTGCCTCCCTCCTTCCCTGTCCTTTCCCTTCCCCCCTTGGTGTCTCAGTTCTGTAGTCAGCTCTCAAGGGTTAGTTTTTCACCTGGTCTTTGTCTGACTATTAATTTACTTTATATTCTACTGCAAGGTATTCCTTAACTTCTCATCTGAGCCCTCCTCCCACAGTTTAAACACTATTTTTAGATTTCACAATGTATTTTAAATTCCAAATTACTCTTTCATTCATTCATTTCTTTCATATTAATAAGTATGTTATGCTTTTACTCAAGAAAGATAACACCATCTTTCTTCTACTCTGATGTACTTAGTCAGTCTCAATGTGAATAGGACAATGAGTTTAATATGACCAACACGGAACTCTTTACCAACCATCTAACACCGGGCAGATAAAAGAACAACCTTAAACTAAAGCATCTACATGTAAGGGCCAATTATTTTCTCTCAGGGTCACCTGCCGCACTTTTCCCCTCAAAAGTCTCTTTACTAGGCAACACGCTCTTTAAAGCTCATGGAGCTCCCAAGAACATAGTGAGATCCTTCCCCAACAAACAGATCAACTATTCCTGGTAGGGAAAAATACTAAGAAGCAAGCTCATAAAAGGTGACCAGTAATTTGAACTGACTGGGTGTTTGGAAAGCAGCACAGGTAAGACTTCAGGGGTCAGGGGTAAATCTATTTGAAGATCCCAACTCAGGACAAATTTCTGAGATGCCAAATAGTGTAACCCTTAGGAGAAAAAAGTTCATGTATGTCTGTATTAATCCTCTTTTTAGAATGGGGAGAAGGGATAGCTTACTTTTTAATTCCCTAAGAAATTTTATTAGCCCTCATTTTTATTTTAGCCTCACAGACATTTTTCATTGTATCTTTGTACAGTAATAATTTTAAGGATCTGAAACTATGCTTTCATGTTTGTATCATCTTTTAAATAATAATCTTTCAAATTTCTATGTCTCTTAGCATATTCTCAAATCAATTTTGGATTTTGAAATACAACTGCTAAATATTTTATTTTTCCCCCAATTTCTTCCTTTAACTACACATCTGGATCTTTATAAAGTACTAGAGAATGGCCATACTGCTAAAAATCCCCCTAAAGTTCATCCCTGACTTCAGGACTTACTGGTCTCTCCTCCTTTCTATCTATGCAGGAATAATAGAAATTTTACCTGTCCTCAGCCCCTTGGTACTATACAGTTACGACTTCAGACATCCAAAGCTCAGTAACTTAACACTCTACAAGAAGTTGCAATAGTGGGCTTCTCTGGTGGCGCAAGGGGTTAAGTCTCAGCATTATGAGGCTATCTGCAGCCACTGCAGCCTAAGTTCAATCCCCAGCCAGGGAGTTGACCCACATGGTGCTGCAGACCTCCTATCTTGCCCGCTGCTCCCCTCAGCAATGTATTTCAGTCAGTCCACCTATTCTGCTCCCTACTCTGTTGCTGGTGAATCCTCTTACCCCATCAAACCTCTGGCCTACACCCCAGCTCTTGTATGCATAAAAGAAGTATATCTTAAAAAAAAAAAAAAAAAGACAACGACATTGCAATAGTATTAGATAGTCACTATTAGTATTAGAAGTCAGGCAAGACACCCAAACATGACTCTTGGTCTTGATCCTAGGAAGAAGAGAAGCATAGAGGAAATGCTGCAGAAAACAGATTTACATTTTAGGGAAATACTTCTTATGTTTTTATTTATACTGGTTCGCTTCTAATAACATGCTCAACTTTCTTTTTTTTTTTTTAAGATTTATTTATTTATGCATACAAGCTGGGGTATAGGCCAGAGGTGTGGGGCAGTGAGAGGGTTCACCAGACACAGAGTGGGGAGCAGAACAGGCAGATCGACTGAAATACACTGCTGAGGGGAGCAGTGGGCAAGGCAGGAGAGGTCTGCTGTGCCACATGGGAATCTCCCTGGCTGGGCGTCGAACTCGCGTCGCCACTGCTGACAGCTCCACAGCGCAGCACTTAACCGCTGTACCACCAGGGAGGCCCTAACATGCTCAACTTTCTATAAGCTATGTTAATTGTGCTTTGCTATAAGAAATTAAAAGTATTATGTCTAAAATAGAAACTTTGTTTATATAACAGAAAGACCAACAGTAAAATCGAGGGGGCTTTTTTTTAATGTCTCTCTTTTTTAAGATTTTATTTATTTTTGTGCAGAAGAGCTGGGGTTCAGCCAGAGGTACAGGCGGGAGGGGGGATGATTCACCAGAGAGAGAGTGGGAAGCAGAACAGGTGGATTTGCTGAAATGCACTACTGAGGGAAGCAGTGGGTTAGCTCCCTGGCTGGAGATTGAACTCAGGCCACAGCAGTAATGGCTCTGAGACTTAACCCCTAAGGACACCAGGGAGGCCTGAGGGGCTTTTTTTATTGAGGAAAAAAAATTTAATTTTTTTGCTATTAAGATCACAATAAAAACAGGGAATAGAAAGTAATATTCTGAAGGCAACGTGGAGTTACTGTGGAACTCTACCACAGAATTAAACCAAAGTTAATTAGATTACATTTGTTCTATCAAATATCCTGCTGAAAAGAAGAAAAGTAGCATAATTTAAGGGGTTGCAAGAAAACCAAACCTTCACACCTAAAAAGTCTATTTTCTAACAAAGAACAGTATAATAGGAGTACTACCAATATTCTTTTCCAACATTAATCACCCCATATGGACAACAGTCTATCCACTCAAATGAGTACAAATCTGGGCATTTCTTTCCCTTACAAACTATCATATTTACCTGTATCTTTTTAAGAGCTAATTTAATTTTACAATTTTAGGGATAATTAATAAAATATTGACTACTTAGATCTTTCTAGGAAAAACTGGAAGCCTCTAATTTTACAGCACAATTCTTAGACTCTAGTCTATTTATATGAAAAAGTGGTTTTTACCATTTAGAGTCCATCTTAGTATCAGCAAATTTTAGTATTAGCAAACAAATGACTAAAGTCACATATACCACAGAACAAAGTAAGCCTAGACCAAAAGGAAACACACTCAAAGCTACTTAAAAAGTTCATAATTATGGTTCTTTAAACAAATACAGTTTTTACTGCTATAAATATGTCGTAAGTTTTCTTGATCTGATTTTTGATTATTTAAAAAAATTTGCAAATATTTTTGACTGCTGTTCTCATATTTATCTAATTCTCAAAGTATGAAATCATGTTAATGAGTGATGTATAGCTCTGATCATAAGACAAGGAGCTTCATTTGAATGACTCACTTAAATTCTACTTTAAATAAATCATTAGTTAATAGTTAAAAGCACAAATAAGGAGCAGTTTTAATGACTTAATTTTTCAATAAAAATATAACCAATATTCCCACCTGTTATAAAATGAGCACTGCATAAGTGGACTTTGTGGACTGGTGGCGATATTTGCTAATTCTGTTAGCCAGTCCACCTCATTTTCACGGTAAGTATTTTCGGATATGTCTGAGGTATTTTGGTTCCAAGATGGTCTTGGATATTCTTGATGTGAAACATCTGAATTTAGCTGGTATATGGCAGATTGGGTAGGATCACTTTGAACAGCCTGAAGTTCAGGAAGGTCATCTGCAAATAAACATACTCAAAATTATAAAAAGGAAATTCCTAATACATAGAATTGTATTACAATTATAGCTGGAAGAGAAATCCTCACATACAGCTAATTAATTTTGTGAGCGGAAAAATATAAATTCAAATGTTTATTTAAATGAAGCAAGTTTTCAATTTTTAAAAAATGGTACCTTATACATTTCAGGAGCAAGAGAGCCTAAAAAAATAAACCCAAGGGTTGTAAATGTAGTCTACTGACAACTACATAAACCATGTAATTACAACTATTCATAGACTAGGATAAAAACGAGGTTTGTGCTTGTTCTAATTCTCCTGGTAGTAATCCACATACCACTGAGATATGTTTATATTTAACATGTTAATAAAAGAAAAAGACGTGTATACATACATACTTACTATTCAAATACTTTTATTAAGCTGTTATACAATAGTGAAAAGAATAATTTTCTAAGATGCAACTATAAATCATATTATACATTTTTAGATACCATTTATTCAACTTTGCTAAATTATTTCTTTTTCCTAGGAAAGTCTGAACTAATATTAATTGGTTATTTTTTCCTATATGTTCAGCAGTTCATATTTTTTCAGCTCCCAGTGAGACAGGACAGGAAATACTATACAAGCACCATTCGTGTACATACCATGGCTATGAACATGGTAAGAATTCGAAAAAACTTAATTTAAAAAAAGAAAAAGGAGGGGAGAAAAACCATCTTGCAGGTCTTAAAAAAATCCCTATGAAACATACCTACGAATGCTACAAATCACTGGGTCCCTTCATTATTTAAGTCAAGAAACTTTCTGAACATGGGTGTTTACTTAAACCATCACTATAAAAGTACATCAGGTAAATATGCCAATAGCCTTATAAAACTACAAAGTGTAACTGAGAAGTACTGACTGAAGATATCCAATCATAAAATTGACTAGAAGGAATGCCCCTTTTATGGAGAGCCAAAGTATCATGCCAATTTCAGATAACGTCACTCTGTCATTTTTGTGCTGGTACAGGCATTTCCCTTTCCTCATGGCCAACATCCTTCCTTGGTGATCACTTCTTCCTTTACTACAGAGTTAATTTTTACCTTTCAAGTTCAGTAAGTTAACTGTCTTCATAATCAAAGTCATGAATTGTAGTACAAGGTCTTCACACCCCTGGCCCTTATTTCCTCCCCAAGCCTAAAATGTGATGGAAGAGAATCCACTAACTTGATTGCAGTGGGGCTCCCTGTACAACAGTAACTACAACTCAATGAATATGAAGGCCCAGCAATCCCTTGGCATTCAGTTTATGTCCCAAGACCATTAGGAACTCCAGATTCCCGACAGTATTCCAGCATACAATCTCTTTCTCACAATTTGTAAAATGAGGATAATCACATATTCTCAGGGTTTTTCTGAACATTAAGGAAAACAGCATACTAAAGATGAACAAAGCCAAGCTGAAAAGCTAGGCAGCAGCAAGCCAAGGTCACTCATTAGCTGTTTACTGTCAACACCTCAAAGCAATACAATTTCAAATCATACCTCCACAAACCTACACAATTTTATAGGTCACATATCTTTGGAGTAGCTCAGCAGTAAAACCACCACCAATGTCAGATCCTCAAGTATCAAGAGTCCACTGTAATTTCCCCTCACACCAATGAACACATCATGAAGAGCGGCTAAGCATAATTTACTGAGCTCACTAAATGCTTCAAAAGTAACATCTTTTGAAAAGCTACCCAAGCAAAGTTTTCCTAAGTTGCTTAATAGTCCAATCTTTATACACAAAGTAAGGGCATAAACTGTAGACCAATTTGTAAATTGGTCTCTATTAACCATAAATAGCTCAAATTTATTTTGCAGTGATATTTTACAAGCAATAGTTAAAAAGACACTGAAAACTTCCAATGTACAAAACTTCACATACTTTTTAGCAGCTCAAGATAGATGGAGAAACTGGCTAAACATTAAAATTAATCTGAATCTCAATGAGATGCCATAGAAAATTTTCATTTTGTTTACCAAGCTCCATGTGCTCATCACAGGAGTTGTATCCAGGTGAGGATGGCAAATTTTCATTACACTGAAGCAACTCCAATGAGTCATTCATTCCTGAAGCTCTCTTGTCCATTACCAGCAGGAGTTTCTGTACTGCATTAGGCATCTGATTTGTCTTCACTTCCCACACCATGTTATGGTGCTCCGACTTAAAAATA
Organism: Scalopus aquaticus; assembly: GCA_004024925.1. Taxonomy (NCBI): domain Eukaryota; kingdom Metazoa; phylum Chordata; class Mammalia; order Eulipotyphla; family Talpidae; genus Scalopus; species Scalopus aquaticus. Next base: position 141,440 of record PVIJ01001210.1, on the reverse strand, counting down.
ATATAAGAAAAAAGTCAAGTCACGTGATCTGGAGATTTTATAAGTATAAAATCATTCAGAGACATCACATCACACTGTTGTATCTACAACTTAATCACACATTGCTATTTGTATCTCCTTCAAATCCTTCAGACCAGGATACCTCTATTATTCTGTCCTACAACAATGTAGTCAGCACTAAATTATACCCAAATCTCAAAGGATTAATACCCTTGAACATTCATTTCTAAAAATATTTTCTTCCAAAGATCAACGGCATAGTAGTACATACTTTTACTGCTTTAATCCAGTTAACTCTCCTTTCAGGTCCAAATACTGAGATGAAAAGAAACCTTTTACTTGTATTTCAAATTTCAAAAAATTAACAAAATTTCCTCAAATTAAAAATGAAGAAACTTTTTCCTTTTACAGATTCTAATTTCTCTATTTACCAACTGTGTTCAGTCTTTTCTCATCTTCTGGAGGCAAGTGAGTTTAAGCAAACTTATATTCTCTGGAACACACAGGAGTTTCTTAAAATGGTCATCTATTACATGTCTCATAAAAAATACCTGTGTTGTTTTTTTCTTAATTGGGGTAACATTAGTTTACAACATTCTAAATGAGATGGAGGTACAGGATCACACCCTCCAGATGTATGTTACCACACCCACCACAAAGGCACCCACAGTCCTCCCCCATAGGCCACTTTGCTTTTCCCCTCCCCCTTAGTCTCAATTCTGGAGTCAAATTTCTAGCGTTTGTTACTGGTTTGGTTTTGTCTGACCCTTTGATCTTCTCAATGAGAATTTCTGAACTAGCCATAATAAAAAGATACCTGTTCCTCTTAAAGGGTATGATTTCCGGAAAGATCAATGATAATCATGGGAAGTTCGGTTATTTACTAAACAAATATTAAGCCTATCTTTATATCTCAAGCATACAAATTATTACAAGGAAGAAAATAACATGTTAACACACCAAGTAATTTCTCAGCAGAGTCCACCTGATAAATTCTGTTACATGGACAATGGACAATTAATCAAATGATTAATTATCATGGGTGACAACAGCAGTAAGATACCCTGATTTCTCAGGCTCTATATAAAATCTCATTTTAAATAAAACTCTGATTTAATGTGAATTACACAAGAAATTCTAACACAACACATAGTGTTTCCTCAAAATAAAACAATAAAATATACTGCTGCTAAAAGTCACTAAAAGTCAACCAATCTAGCCCAGGGTGACCAAAAAATTCAATGGAAAAATGTTAACTGTTTAGCTTTCTAAGTCATTATGTAATCACCAACATACTGGCAACACTGACAAGTTTGTTCTACTAAGGTTTTTTTCATGATCTTACTATATATTGTTTTCCTGACTATAAACTATATAATCATTATGGGGAAAATTTTTTAAACTTTTTTTTTTTAAAAATGAATATAATTCTAATCCCACCAACCAGATTTAGACACTGTTAACATTTTTGTGTATTAACTTACAATCCAATCTTCTTTTCTTATACAGATGCCCAAAATTACATATTCTCCTTCATAGCTCATATTATACATAATTGATAATTTTTTTCTTCATTTTTCGAAGACCTATTTTAAAGTTAGGTAACACTGTATCGTAAGAAAATACCAAAATTCACCTCTCTTGCTGAACATGTTCCTAGTTTTTTCACTCATCTAAACAGAATTTCCATCTTCATTTTTTAAAAGTATTTGCTTACATCTGATTATTTCTTTAGATTTCTAGAGACAGATTAGTAGATGAATGGCAATTAAACATTTTCTTAAGGTCCTTGACACAGCCAGACTGTGCATTGCCTTACTTATTTCTAATATCCTAGTGCAGATGCTTTCTGCCTGCACCCCCTGAAAATGACCCATATCCTGGACATTGCTTTAGAACCTTACTCAATAATGACTGTGAGATGTACTATGGAGTAGTGAAAAGGGCACTGGGTTAGGTGCAACAAAACAAGGATTTTGATTCTAGCTTGATCACTTATCAAATAACATGCCCTAAGTGACTGAGCTTCTTTACTAAGTCAATGTTTTTATCTGTAAAACAGGTATAATGATGCCTGCCCTACTTTGCTCCTAAAGCATTTGAGAATGAACTAAAATAAAGTGGGTGAAAGATCTACAAATGACATTTTTTATTTTTTAATCTCTAGAGTGGCATCAGGCAATACTTTGGGCACTGAATAACTTACACTTATTAAGAATAGTTCATAGGAAACCATACGGCTATTCAGCCTCAGCAGTTTTCTCCCTGGGAAACATCAAAAGTTACCTAACACATCTCAGTAAAAGTCACATATCTTGCTATTACTTTAAGCTAGTAACAGTTTATCTAAGTGATGTTTGAGGCATTTCCAAGAAATTAACACTTTTCCTGTATTGTACAATCCATCACTTACTGATTGATAAGTCTTATATGTATAATATAGTTAAAACAAACCTGCTGGAGCGTAAAAAATAATTTCTTCCAAAATTGCTGGCTACAAGAAATATGATTAGTAACATAAACTGACTTCTCAAATATTGCTGGCCAAATCTTGATTCTGAGCATCTACCCTCTCACTGCAAAATCAAGCAATCTTGCTTCACAAGTGATTCTCAACTATTGCTCTAAGCCCCACCTCCAGATAATTTTATTTACATGGTCTGGGATACCCTAGGTGTAATGTGAGAACGAGTGGGCTGAAAATGACTGCAAAATTCCCTTTATAAAAAAAAAAAAAAACCAACCTACTTATTTAATGCATATATTCAAGACACTACACTAACTGCAATGCTAGACCTCAATGATATGAACAATTTATCACGAATCTCAAGGAACCTACACTTTGTGCAAAGTGTAGAGATGGCTATAGAGATAGCTAAAGGAGGAAGGGCAATCTCTCAATGAGAGGAACTCAGAATTAGCAAAGTACTAGACAAGTTAAGACAACAGAATCCATTATCGGAATGGATAACTACACACAGCACAGGTGTCTTGTGGTCACTGATTTGTGGTGGGTAATAAGGTTGGAAAGGTAGACAGGAATCAGAATCTAATTTAGGATAACTGGGTTTGTTTCTTTGGAGACAAGGACTACTAAAAGTAGACTACCTGAGTTTACACATCAAATTTGCTACTTACTAGCTATGTGCCATGGACAATTTATTTAAAATTTTATGACTTGTCCATGAAATGAAAATAATGAAAGTACCCACGTAGGTTGTAAAAACTCAGCAAATGTGAAAGCTTACAACAGTACCTAACAGCAAATCCTAAATGTAAACTTTTTAGTAGCATTATTAGCAATTATCAGAAAATGGAAACTCCTGAATATTTTGAGTAAATCTTTTTTTTTTTTAGTAAGTCTGACATGATCAGAACAACTATACTTTAATCATTCTCTCTCTTTGCATCTATACAAAATCCTACCGAAATACTATGTAACTGGGCAGGAACAACTGTAACAAATATTTAAAACAGAGTGGATTTAAGAGTGTATTCACCTTCCCAATTTCTATGTAAGCCACCTGTCCCAAGCTTCCTTTGCAAGAGTTCTCAAAAAAGGTAATTGGTGGTGCCAGTGCAGATTCTTTATTCAGTACTCCTAAGACACAAGAGGAACCAGTCATTCTATGTGAGTTCTTTGAATAGCTAATATTCACAATTTACATAGCAGATTTTAACTCTAGCATACAAATCTTTCTGACACCTTAAGTATAGAGAACATAATTTAACCAATCTTAATGACACAAACTTCTTATGAACATCTGTATTATGCTTCATGCAGATAATGTGCCCCCCTCCCCTTTATTTTGAAATTCAGAGGCTGCACTATACATATATGCCTCCTCAGAACTATCCTGAATGTATGAAACAGAGCTGCTTTGGGGTGCCGGGGTCAGAGGCTGTTACAGATGGTTTTGTCTTCCCTCTCCTTCCACAGAGCTCTTTGGTTTCCTCTCTTCCCAACTGTAATTTTCCCCCTTGTCAGCAGGTCCTACAGTGGCCACCATTCCACCACTTACCTTACACTAACATCTACTTTCAACTTCTATTATTTCTCCAGCACCTTGTCTTGGCTAATTGGCAACACCCCATCACAATATCTCTTAAATGAAGCTGGAAAACACAGCTACCTACAAATAACAAAAGGAACCAAATAAATGTGTTGAACTTGAGTTCCATGTGTTTACACTTCTCACTGCTATAAGCTATCAAAAGTCTGACTCAGATAACGTAGGTTATGCTACTATAAACCCACTAAATGGTAAAAGGGAGCCTAGACTTAGACATGAGTTTCACTCTTGCTGGCCATGTAACCTGGGGTAGGTCCCTTAACCTCTGCTTTACAGTACCTCTACTTACTTACCTCATAGGGCAATTGGCGAGTTGAACACAGAAAGCAAAAATCAAACCCATATACTAGTGCTTTTTGTATCTTATTTCTCTCTGTCAAATTATTTGGGGGAAGCAAGGCCTCTGATACAATAGAGAAATACCAAGGGTCCTTACTCAAAAACACTCCACCATGTACATTACGGGAATCAGGTATTCATTTTGATAAACAAATTCCTTTTTCAAGTACCTCCTGGTAGGGCTAACCCTATTGTTCATTCATGCTTTTGTATACTCCACTGGTATTACAGGATTAAACACAGTTTGCCTTGTATTTTAGTTAAGTCTGCACATGTCATCTCTTCACTGGATCAGTGATTCTCAAAAAGAAGAGTAAAATTCTCTAGCAGTTATATTTTGAAATGTCATGTTCAATATTACAAATTTGGGATGGGATGAGAAGGCTCTAACACATTTGTTTGGCAAACTTTGGGAAGTCACAAAATCTTAAAGAGAGAACTAGAAATACCTGTCTCAATAACTGAAAAAGAAGGAAATTGGGTTTATTAATAAACGCCTACCTATTGTGTGCATGCATTTTCACATACTTCATGTAATTTTATATAAACCTCAAAACAGTTTGGAGAACAAAGAAATTATTATGGATGAGGAAAACAGAGCTTTGATGCCTGAACAGCTTTCTTTTTGAAAAGAACTGAGGAAAAAAACAAAAACTATCAATCAACATAGGTTAAATGCCTACTTTTCTATTTTTCCCTGGATCCTTACCTTTCTGTCTCATATGGATTTCACTACAAGAATCTTCTATATACCCACCCTTCCATTCCCAGATTCTGAAGGACTTCTATGAAGCTCAAATTGGAGGGAAGGCATTGAAAAGGTAATCTGTAATTAGTTTATATCTAGAACATGAGGAATTGAGATATTTTAAATGGATTACATAATTACAAGCTAAAATGCAACCTACAATAAAAGCAGTTGGGAGTCCCAATGCAGTTCTTTCATTATATTTTCAACGAAGATTTAAAAAAAAAAAAGACTTCGAAGAAATGTTTCTACAATTCTAGTATGCTACCTTGCTAAGGGATCAACAAAACAAACCCCCACAGTGAGTGGTGTTCTTTTGGTAGACTATACTACCGTAAAATATCGCTATTACCTGTATGACTCTAAACAATTCAACCTCTGTGCCTTAATTAAATGGGACCAGTATCTACTTAAAATTATTGTAGGTCTAAAAGATACTACATGTGTTTACCTACTTCCATAGCACTCCCGTCTTATCAGTCATGCCCGCACAGACCAGACTCCTTGCCTTTGGACAGTACCAAATCACATCCATACAAGTTCTTGTGAATTTCATACTGATACAACAGGAAAAGCTGATATTAATGAAGACAGTGGAAACCCCACTCCACCCCCCAAAAATAATAAGGCATCCACAAAACTGTCTTTAAAAGCACTCTCAAGTCTAACAGATTTATGTCTTTGTATAAAAAAACCTTGAAATTACCTAAAAATTCACATATGAAAGAAACCTGTTTTCCTAAACCTGATTTTAATCCTAAAATATTCCACAACTCCTATCACAATTTATGAAAAAACTGGAGTCCTATTATAATAGGAAATAACAAAAATGTACATCAAAACATGAAGGAATACAAACATTATTGATGTGTCAGGCAGTTAATATCTTCCCTGAATTTTGCAATATGTAAGATTTTTGTCAGTTTTATAATTTTTTAATTTGTTCTGATTTAGATCTCATTCTAAGTAATTATTCACTTCCATACTTAAAAAATATGTGTACTACCTCTGGCACTGTCTCATTAACAGGGTAGTAACTTCACATAATTCATAACAGGAAAAAACAGTCTGATATTTTCATTTCAAAGGGAAATACAAAAGATCAGCTTGCCATTCAGCCTGACCTTCAATGCCTGGCGGTTAATTCCTTAAGCCCAGGCCATTTCCCTTCTTCACTGCGCATTTGAATAGGGGAAAAAAGGTTCAAAGGCATTAAAATAAAGTGTATTAAAATGACAGTAGTGTGTGTGAAGTTTGGGAGATAGGCACTATGCAACAGGGGATGATTGGGGTCAAAGGTGTGTAGGGAAATCCTGGGGGAAGGTAACCTTTCAACTTGTATACAGGAGAAATCTGAGAAACAAAGAGGAAGGATTTCCCAGGTAGAAAGAAAAGATAAGGAGGCTTATGAATGAACCTAAATTAGATGGAAATTATAGCGTGAAAGGAAATTTCATTCTATAATGTATTAATCAGAATAAATACCATTATTTGGCTGTGGATAAATGGCTTCCTGAGGACAGAGTTGATCAAAAACTTAAATGGTTTCAATTCTTTTGAATACAATTCCAGTTTCTTTAAACTGTCAAATACTGCCTTCCGGGCAGGAACACAGTTTAATGGAGCAAAATGAACAATGACTCGAACAGTTGTTTCTTTTTTTTAAACTGAGGCATAACTGACATAAGACCCAGGTGTACAACCTGATTCAATATTTGAATACATTGTGAGATGATCGCAATAAGCCTAGTTAATAGGCATCACCTCACCCTGTTAACATTTTTTTCTTGAGACGAAAACGCTTCTGACAGTTTACAAATGTGGAATACAGCACTAACTATAGCTACCATGCTGTACATGACTGACTTTGTAACTGAAATTTGTACCTTTGACCCCCTTCAGCTACTTCTTGCCGCCCTAACACACTAACCCCCCTCCCCCGCAAAAAAAGAACAAAAGTACTAGGAATGTTATCGCAAGTGTAGATCATTAATAAACTGAAAAGTATTTATAATAGTTAATATTCTAATTCTCAAACGGTTACTTTAACTTCGAAATCACTGTTAAGCGTCATCTGTTACTGCTAGTTCAGATGGAAATAAACCGAAAGCATCTCCTTGGAATTGTTGGAAGGACCCCAACACTACCTAGTATTGACAAGCCCCTTTTACGTTCTTCCGTCTCAGTATCGACGGCACCCGGAGCAAAGCTCTTTAGTACTGCACTGTCAGTGCTCATTAAAAGAAACCATTGTAGAAACTTGCTAAGAATTAACTTTAGATAGTGCAGAAAGCCGAGGCTAGTGAAATCCCCTAGACAGCCGGCAGTGTTTAAAGTAGCTACAAAAACCAGACCCGGGCTGCCGATCTCGCCTGATTCTTTTTGTTTTGTTTTAATCTGCCTGGGGCAGCAGCATAGGTTGGAAGGCGGAGACTGGAACCTCCTGCCAAGCCTCCGCTCTCGGTCACACAGAGGCAGCGCCTCCCGGTTCACGTCAAGTCCATCCCCCACCCTCTTTCGCCATTCATCGCGCTCTCCACCCCTCCCCCCATCATGTGACCGCAGCCTGGACTCCAGGCTTGTTTTTCCCCCTCGGCGCAGCCCCACCGCGCAGGCGCCTCGGAGCCCATTCATTCGAACTGCGTAACAATGAGCCCCGGGGCCCAGCGGCTCCGCGAGCGTCCCAGCTTCGCCCGAGTCTCTCTCGGCCCCTGGGGAGGCGGTGCCTCACTGGGTCCTCCACAGCCGGCTGGTCCCCCAACCGGGCCAAGCGCCGACCCTCCGCCCACAAGCGGGGAGTTGAAGTCAAACTTTCCTGGGCAGCCCCGGAGCCGCGTCGGTCCCTTCTCCTCCAGCCGGTCCCATCTCCGCACCCGACCCGGCCACCCACCGCGCTAGCCGGCCCAAAGTGCGGCCCTGGTCCAGTCTCCTCCCAGCCCCCGCCCCCGAAACCCCCTCGCGCGCCGCCGCCGCCGCCGCCTGGAAGCCTAGGTGAGGTCGCGGGAGGCGCCGGTCCGGTGGGTTCGCGGCGGGCAGTCATCTGGCGGTTAACAGCCCCCGGCCTGAAGGCAGCCCTTCGAGGAAGAGCAGAGAGCATCCGAGCCTGCCCCGCCGGCCAGTTCCCCTCGGGATCCTGCCCCTCCCTTCCCCACCCCCACCCCTTCCCGAACTGAAAGACAACAAACCCGCCGCGGAGTGCGGGCAGCCCCGGCGCGGGGTGCCCAGGCCGCGACAACACCACCAGCAGCTCGCATACCCCTTGTCCGGCCGGCGCTGGCCTCCCGGGTGCGCGTTACTGCTCCAGCCACCACTCTTAGTCCTCAACCGAAACTTTCCTACTTACCAAACCCGTCGCCATTACCAAGTCTTTCAAGCTTCGTCTTCCCCCTCCCCTCAACCCCACGGGGGTTGAGCCTCCGCCCAGCTCTTTCACCCTCTAATTGGTCTGCGGAACTGTCATTCGATTCTTCCATTTTCTCATTGGGTGATGCCGTGGTCCGCCTGGAGAGGCGGGCTTGTATTGACTTTCGTGTTGTGTTTACTGGAGAAGATAGGATGTCAATCACTAGAGTGAGCCCTTCGGATTGGATTACTGCCGAGACTCCGCGGCCCCCAGCCAAACTTTGCCCCCGAAATGGATTGTGGGGTCGTAGTCTTAGCCTTGCTCCCTTCCTCTGGGAAACTGCGAGCGAGAGGAACCGGTTGGACTACAAGTCCCAGAGGTTGGTGCATGGTGCAGTCTTGATAGTAAACAAGAGTCATAGGGACACGTGTATCAGCTCGTTTGTTTTGGTGTCTGGGACAAAAGGGAGGGGGCGGAGGAGGGGAGTATTTTAAAGCTTTGGCCTCATCTCTTCCTCTGGGCCTTTCCTAGCACCCAGAGCAGCCCCAGCCTCTGGCAATACCCATTCCCAACGATAAACTGCCAGAGGTGCTAGCCTCTCAAAGTTTGGCGGTAAGCCAAGGCATTGTTTTAGTGCGAGGGGAAGGAGATGACTGCACAAGCGGAAGCAGTCAGCCTCGGGAAGGACCCAGTCACCCACAAATCACAGTCCTAGGCTTGAGGGGGATAGTAAAGGTGGTCTGGGCTCCAGTGAGAAGAACTAGAATTCCTTCACCCTGACCCTTGCCTGGCCACCCCCAGGACAACCACTTTAGATTTCTTTGCCAACTCCAGGATTTCATGACTGTTGCTATGCCAGGCACTGCGAGACTTGGGGATGGACAGGGGGGAAGAAACTCAGGGTCTAGAAAATTTACAAAGCTGTAAGGAGAGTGTGCGATTACTGCTAACTTAGAAATTGTTGAAGCGGTGTTTTCCATAGTGACTATCTTGTTCGTTGATTAAAATACAATATAATGTTTGGTTTAAACTGATTTAATTTGTGAATCGTTTTAAAGTTTGTCTGGTGAGTTTTGTTAACCATTTGTCCCCACCAGACTTCTTGAAAGAATGTTTTTCCATTTCGGTTCCACTAGGAGTTCCTCCTTAAATTACTAAAGCTCTGACTCAGAGGAGGCAGTAGGCTTCTGGGCTTTAAGTTGCCTTCACTTTAAACATGGTGTCTATCACAGTCCACCTAGTCTATAATTGATGTTTTTACCATTCACATTACAAAGCCATTATTAAGCTTTTTTCCTTTGAACCTTTAGTGTTTAATCATTTAAACTATGCCTTGGGTTTTATATCTTCAGTTCACTGTATATTTGCTTAAAATTGAGAAAAGCTTAAAGAAATGTGTAGTGTCACAACTTTGAAAAGAGCCTGATTATTTTTAAAACCCTCATATTTCTTAATTTTTTAAATATACTTGATAGCCACATAACAAAGAAATTCAAGGAATCCCAGTCTGTTGACACTAGTTTTCGAGTTCTTTTAGGTAATCCTTATTGAATCCTTAAGTGAACTTTTTTTATGAACTAGTCCTTCCTACCACGTGATCAAAGATTTACTTTCTGTATTCACAATATTTATCAAACATTTTTTCCTGAAAATAATAGCCAGCAAAATGCCTAAATTTTTTCCTGGAAAAAAAAACAACAACAGGCTTTGAAATTCATCAACTTTCAAAGATTATTTACAGTTATTCAAAAAACAAAAAAACAGGTTCTCCAGACAGATTTTGTATAGCCTTACTTTTACTGTAAAGAGTAATTGTGCCCATATTTGTAAATACCTGCTGTTTTTTTATTTCTGTGGAATTCTAATTATTTAAAATATTTAAATAAAAATATTTGTTTAACTAACTTCCTCCAGAAAACTAAAAAGCTTTCTCTCCCAAACAAAAAGCTCGGAAGAGTCTGAACTGTTCCTCTCCCTTGCATAACCTGAGATCTGCTCTTGATTGACCTTAGCTTTGTTTTAAAAGAGGTTTTATTTGAAAATTTTTATTCACAGTCTAAGTGGAAATATTTTTATTAGTGGACACTGGTGGGAAGAATTATTTTGACTTCAGATCAACATAAATTGTATGTTATTATAAACTATTTCCCTTAACAGCACTGTTTTTACCATGCATTCATTCAAAAATACTTATTTCCTACTATTTGTTGAGTACTGTGCTAACTAATAAAGATACAAAGATATAAAATATTCTCATACTTCCATTCTTGTCCAAGTCATTATAAAAGTAAAATTCTGATCATTCAGTCAAAACTGATTAAATGTCATTCTTAAAATTCTTTACACCTGTATGTTGACAATTAGTCCTGTCTTCCTGGGACGCTAAATGATCACATTTGTACCGTATGTGTATTTAGCAGGAACATCAATTCTTACACGACTAACAAAACCAGCAAACTCATAAGCCAGAACAAAGATCAAAGTACAAAACTAGTTAAGATTTTCTTGAAAATCTTTACATATTTAAATTCTTTCACTAAAGCAGATATAAATTAAAGAATTTTTATCTGTTCTTCAGATATTTCTATGTTAAAATCTACATTAAAAAATCAGTTTCTTTAAATAACACCTTCTTCTTGGGTACACATTGCATCTGTACTAACCAAAGATTTGTTAAGGAAGCTGATAACACAATTACACCTAAACTATGCGAAAATGTCAAAAACTTGTCATCTAAAATCAGCAGTTTGTAAAATTGTCACCATAAGGAAACATCAAATTTTGATTTGATAAAGATAGTAAAAAATAACTACACAAATCCTTCTTAGGATTGAAATGAATATATTTCCCTCACTCACACCACATATGGCACGCCGCTGACTACTTTGCTGAACTAAGACATGGCCTTGCTTATATATGGAGAATATTTTGTTTCAAATTGTTAAAAAGAAAGAAAATAAAATCACTTAAAGTATTAAAATTAGAAACTGGAGCACATGTAATGTCTAAAATAGCAGTTGCTCAAACCTTTCAGTAATCTTTTTGATAGATTAAACCCTTAAAAATTTCCTCCCATATACCTTAGTATATTTTAAAATGAGTTAATTTTATAATTAGTGCAAAGTACTCAGGTAAATTCAAATTGTTAGGAAATGTCTGGGAGCTAATGATGAGTATCCTTTAAGAAATGAGTAATTAATGTCTCTTGTGCTTGTAATTCTTGGTGCAACTAAGTTTAGATTTTGCTCACAGATAATAAAGCAAGCTCTTTCTTGAGTGTTTGCTATATGGGTCTCTTAACATCACCATTAGGAGGAAGAATTGAGGCAGTGGAGGAATCAAGAGTGATTGGTGGGTTCTAGGTTTGTTGGATAGGTTTTCTGGCTTGGGCAATTATGGTATGTCTATGCTTGACTGCTATGGGAATGTTGGAGTGAACAGATTTGGGTACCAGGAGAAGGGGAAAGAATGTTTAACTTTAGGGCCTCCCTGGTGGCGCAGCGGTTAGGCGATGCGCTGTGGAGCTGTCGGCAGCAGCTAAGTGAGTTCCACGCCCAGCCGGGGAGAATCCCACATGGTGCCGCAGACCTCTCCTGCCTCTCCCTCTGCTCCCCTCAGCAGTGTATATCTGATCTGCCTGTTCTGCTCCCCACTGTCTCTGGTGAACCCTCTTGCAGCCCCACGCCTCTGGCCTGTACCCCAGTTTGTATGTATAAATAAATAAATCTAAAAAAAAAAAAGAATGTTTAACTTTAGATGATGAGCAAGCAGGAAATTCATGTACAGGGGTCCTACAAACAGCTGAACACAATTCGTCCAGAGTTTAGGAGCTCCAAGGCTAGAGAAATAGCCTTGGGCATGCTCAGGACATCGAGGGCCCATTGTGGTCTCAGCGGCCCTCAAAAATATTTTTAAGTTGTCTGATTTGGCTTACATGAAATTGTCGAGTATTTAGAGAAGGGAATATATCTACTTAATCCTGCTTCCAATTTATTAAACCAAGAACCAGAAATATAAAATCTTTCATCTGCTTAAGTGGCTATTCTCATTGCAAAATGTCCTGCTATGGATTATTCCTGGTGTCCCAACCACTGAACACAAACTCCCATACATTTTCTCCTGTCAATTTGATAGCCAAGGCGTGTCTCTGTGTGTGTTCTTTTGGTTGCCAATCAGATGTACCTGGTATATTAGAAGCAAATCTGATGAAAAGCAGCAGCATCGGAGTAATATACAGTGGGTCTTATCACAATTTGTTAAACTTAATACTTTTGCTTAAATTTGCCTTCCTTAGCATAACCTCTTCCCCATCACCATCTCTTCACACATCTTTTTGTCTGAACAATCAATAAATGCCTGCTGAACAAATGAAGTTATGAGAAAACAAGGCACATGAATTTTCTCAATATGTGGGGTCTTGTGTTATGCTGTATGTCGAATGCTGTTTTGAACATTGTTCAATAGCTTCCCTGTGCTTTAAGTGTCACTTGCTCTTTCTTAACTATTATTTGAGAACAGTTCTCAGCTTCTAGATTATAGAATAAGCACTATTCTTACTCATCTCCCTCATGGTGCCAATCACAAAGACAAATATTTGCAGTTAATACACTTCAATGCTTTGGAGTTAAATAGCACAACATTGAATTATAGTAATAAAAATATTGAGGCTCTTTAAACTTAGCTTTAAGGAGCAATTATAAGAAAAATATTTGCCAAATATGTCTTAATAGTGAACACTTCTAAAGTAATTCAAGTATTATTTCTCTTTAAAAAGTGTTCCTTTTATTTCAAGAATATACTTATTCTGTAGAGGGAGGTGTACTTGCTTTAAATGTCAGTCTTTGGCCTTAAAGAAGCAATGGGGTTCTAGAGATTCGCAATGCTCTTTTTCTTAGCGGTATCTAAGTCGGTATGTTCAAGACAAAAATGGGAAGTCAGCAATTTAGAAGCATTGTTAGCTGAAATTTTGACTATTCATATTTACTGTTCATAATCTGAAGGGTTCTATTTTGTTAAGTGTTTTTCATGTTAATTAGCAAGCATTTATGGCTTGACTTTTGGATTGTCGTAGTCAAGAGACAAGGCTGCTTTTGTCATTTTAAAGTTCATTTCCAGTTCACACTTAAACTTTATCTTTCACCTGAAAAAAAAAAGTTACTTTCTGTTTTCCAATTGGTTAAAAAATGCACTAGTGAGTAACAATAATGAATCAGTTATAAAGATAGGAACATTTTATTGTATTTGGAAAAATGAAAAAGCCAAGGCTATAGACAAATCATAATCTGAGAAGACACCTACCGGGTAGGTGGCACATTTCATGCATCTTAAAGATTTTCTATGCAATATTAGATCTACAAACTTAGAGTATATATTAAAAAGGTAACAGAAAGACCCAGATCTGTTGGTCCAATAAATTCTCTCAAAAAAGTCTGGAGACTTGTTACACATTTTGTTACATACTAGCTAGGATCAAGAACACTTTTAGGAAGACAGGTGAGACCAGGAATGGTACCAGTTGATCTCAACTACCTGGGAGTAAATGATTTTGGTAAATACACTACTAATTCGCCTATTATACAAACTGAATTAAGTTCTAGTTATTGTCAGGCGCACAAGTTCTCTGAAAATACATAGTGTGCTTTACTGCTTTTATTTCCAAAATTCATTATACTTTCAAGGTGTTTTTAATAATACCTTGCAGACTAACAACAGCTATATAGTTTCAGTTGTTCAACCAGTTTTGCTGCCTTTAAAAATGTCTTGGGATGGGTAAGATTGTCTCAACTCTGATTCCAGTTTCTTTTTCTTTTTTATAGACTTATTTATTTTATGCACACAAGAGCTGCATAGATGTAGGCCAGAGGTACAGGGGGTATGAGGATTCACCAGAGACGGAGTGGGGAGCAGAACAGGCGGATCTATTGAAATACACTGCTGAGGGGAGCAGTGGGTGAGACAGGAGAGGTCTGCTGTGCCATGTGGGTCAGCTCCTGGCTGGAGATGGAAGTCAGTGCTGCAGTGGCTGCAGATAGCTTCACAGTGCTGAGACTTAACCCCTTGTGCCACCAGGGAGGCCCTCACTTGGAACACATTTAATCCTTTGCAGTGGTCTACTGGTCAGAGTTTGTAACAATAAACCAAATATAGTCAACCAACTTATGCCATACTTAGTGTTTATATTAAAATACATGCACCAAGCATGGTTCATACTGATACATGAGTACACATACTGTATTTATAAAAAACACATAAGGGGAAGCAACTTTGTGTTAAAAACATTCTCCGAGAAGAATCCTAGCAACTTACAAGGAAGGCATCCCTGAATGAACTTCAGCAGGGAATTTCCAAATATTAATGATGTCCAGAAGTCAAACGAGGTGTTTTGATTAGCTATTTTAGCACATTCCCCAGTTACACAGCTGTATTTGGTTATTCTAAATGGCCAGATTAGTCTGCAACACTCCACGATAATATCACATGTAACTAATATTATAGTTAACGCTCAGTGCCACACAGGACCCCCCCTTTCTGGCTGCCTTCAGACCAACGATTCACTTCCACACCTGCCACAGCTCTGTCAGGCCTTTCACATGGTGCAGTGTGCACTGCGGAAGTCAGATGAAAGAAATTAGAAAAATAAATGTTTATTATAAAAGTGTGCTTTATTATAAGGAAAATTTAAATATAACCAACAATACTGAAAATAATGTAACTGGCATTTACAGCCTTGGTCAGAGTTCTTTATTAAACAGGCATTTGTTTGCTGTTCCATGAATAGTTAACAATCACCTTATGCAACAAAATAGATTACTTGAAAAAAGTGAATAAAGAATACAGAACGAACCAGGAATTTGGAAATCTTTGTGATTTTTGTTTTAACAGACATGGCTTTTAAAATAAAATCTAAAGTAGAAAACAAGTCATCTTTATGTAGTAAGCTCTCATCCTAAAACAAGAAAGTTTGCAAAATTGTTAACATGTTCTAAAATGTGGCTGAAGTTATACTTTACATACTTTAACTTCTTATATATACACATTATGGGATTAACATATTTTAACCACGTTTTCATTGTACAAGACCATAAACATTTCCTAATGAAACCACACTAGCCACAGAAGAATTTTACCCATGTATCTATTTCTTAGAAACATTTTCCCAAAATGAAATTGCTCATTTAAAATTGAACTGGAGCATTAGTTTCTCTAGATAATTGGGGTTACGTAGTCCTGGAAATGAAGTAAAAGTATATTGCTTTGGTTGAATATAACTAAGTTCAAGCAGCAGAATGATAAGCACATCAATTATCGGTGAAATCCTATGAAAGTTCATTCTGCACTTATGAGTCTACATTAAAGCAAACGGCAAGTCCTGAAAGGGCAGAAACTCCTATTATCTTTACATAAGGGTCTACTTATAAAAATTTCTCTCTCCCACCTTGGAGAAAACCCATGTGGCGGATGTCTGCAAAGGATTGTATGATGTAACTTAATGGAGAACAAAGAAATATCCTGTGGGCATGTTGATAAGAGTACCAAAATATTTTTGGTAAGAGGGTTTTGGGTTGGTTTTTTTCTTAGTATATATAAAATCTTAGGCAATTAGGAGACAAATACATTTAAATAGCTTTTAAAAACTTGTGACATTAAATGTCAAACTCAAATTTTTAACGATAATACAGAACTGCAAAATGAGAAAAGGAAGCAGAGATAGATGCTGTATGAGGAAAATGTGTTAAATCTCTCATCTATAAAAAGCTCTTTCTATAATGATTAAATTGCCTATCCTCAAAACCACTGGAATATGTAGGTTACTGACATTATGCCAAAGAAATCAAAATGTACTTTATTGCAAAAATACAAAAGTTCTTAAAATTGCATATGATGTTTTTTAATACCATTTCACCAATAGGCCAAGGCCAGCACATAACTTATCGAGCCAGGAAAACTGTAAAACAAAAATAATTAAAATTGTACTTATTACATATGATGAGTTGTGAAAAGAAGGTGAGGCCATGCCTTAGAGCATGGTGCATTGGCAAGTTCCCTCTTACATGGGCACAGTCACTAACATGTCCATCTGAGCAAGTGAAAACACAGATCGCCTATGATAACTTTCATTTTCTTTTTGAACACAGATACTTTCACTATTTTACAATCATGTGAATAAGCCTTTTTGTCAAATCATAGTTTTGTGGAATAGAAAGTCATTTTATCGGTATGTCAATGTTTTTTATAATCTACTCTTGAGAAAGTGATGTTAAAGCCTATTGACTATTAAATCACTATTCTGTTTACTGATACATTGTAAATGTAAAAAAAAAAAGGAAAAAATCTGAAATCACAGAAAATGCTTGGCATCTACACAAACACATTCTCAGTGGACTAACCACTACTGTGTAATTCTGTCACTATAGGTCTTCTTGCTCCATACTTTTGCTTCATGCAGTGGGTTCAACAATATCCATGTTTGTTCCAAATAGGGCAACTAATTGTTCTTCATAGGTGGCGATGTTCCTTTTCATAATTTCCATGCAAGGTCCCAAAAGCCTTTCAAATGCTTGCACATCCATGGCTAAGAAAAGGGGGGAATAAAAGAAAAATAACACTCTTTGCAAATCTGCATTATTTCTACATCATTTATGATTCCCACTCTGCGCATGTCAGTAATGCAGTAGTATTTTTAGATAAATATCAGAAACAAGAAAAAGGCATAAAGATATTCTGCTTCAAAAAGGAAACAGCCAGAGTCCCTTCACCAGGGTCACCTCACAGTTAAGTGAAAAGCTTAGGTGGGTGGGAGGTTCCCTGCCCAAGCTGAGAAAAGAGTAAGTGATGTTACAGCAAGGCCTTGGAATTCAAACAAATGAGTTGTCCTCTAAGTAATATCAATTCCTCAGAGGCAGCAAGAGAATATCTTCTATGCTGTTTTCCCTTCTCAGGATTTACATGCCAAGTAATGAAAATCAACTGTTAACCTTTTATAATTTTTACTGTTTTTATACTCTGGTCTAGTCACTTCAAAATGGCAGCCAGAATGCTTTTGTCCACTTTTATAAGTCACTTGGTTGCCTATTTCATGCAATTTTAAGAAACCGAATTTATAATACACATGGAAAATATAATCACACTCTCTACCATGAAAATACAATTTTATCTTTCAAATTTGCAAAGGTAAGAAAGATAATCTTTAAAAGAATACAGTGAATGGACATTTTTACACTTCTGGTAACCTGTAAATTGATCAAAGGGATCTAGCTGGATATATCAAAAGTCATAAAAAGAAACCCACTTCTGAAAAACGTTTCTAAGGAAAGACTTTTATGTATGGAAAAGTAGTATAGGCATACATAAAGAAGCTCTACCACCCCCCACCCTGTAAAACTGGAACCCAAACCCTCAAAATAATTTACCAATGGGGAATGATTAAATAATTTATGTGTATATTTATCTAATATAATATTACAATTTGATGTAATGAAAGGAGAAAACACCTAAGCTATAATAAATGAAAAAAACATTTTATAAAATTGTTTAAAAACAGGAAACCCATGTAAATAAAAAAGATGAGACAGAATTACACTAAAATGTGAAAATCATTGGGGGTGGTGATATGGGTGACACTTATTTTCCCTTTTTCTGTATTTTTCAAACTTTCTTTAATGTGAATGTAATTATTATAGGAAAAAAATAATGGAATTTCACTCTTAATACCTTGACTCTTACTGTCTAATATCTCCACTCAGGAAAATAACCTGTCAGTTCCTAATTGTCTTTTCTGTCATCCAAGTATAACACTTGATTAATATTATACCTTTTAAAGCCTTTTAAAAAGTGACTTCTCTAAGTTAATTCTGAACATACCTGCAAACCTTAAGGACACTGAAGCTAAATTCATACTAGAATTACCTTATTAAAGGCCTAGAGAACCTAATAACTCTGAAATTTTTTCTAAAAAATATGGGCATCTATATGCTACCTCCTGAATTGCTATTATCAAAGTAAATTATTCCTCATATAATATCACATATATACAGATGTCTTCCAGCCCAAAGATGGCATTTCTGTCAAGCTACTATGTGGTATAGAAAGTAATAGAGAGCTGAACGGAGAAAAATGATTATTTTTTGCAGTAACATTGGCTAATGTAACTTATTTTGGAAGTCTGCATCCCCCTCTGGAGCCGCGGTCGTACTCCCACAGGAGATGGCCCGTCGCTGACTCCAGGGTCCGCCATGCTCCCAGCGCTCTTTGTTCTCACTCTTTCTGCTGGATGCTTCAAGTCTACGGTCAGCTTTACATGTGCATTCCACATGTAAGTGAAACCCTCCGGTATTTATTGAACAAAGAAAATTTTACAATGCTTTACAAACCCGAGCTTTTATTTCCCGGGACCAGTCCAATGTGCAGACAGAGCTTAATGTACTGCGTAAAAATAGTGTCTTAGACTTCTTTTTGAGGAACACGGTGCATATTATTTGGAAGGCTAGCTATAAAACCGAACACTTGGAATTCTTGTTTTAATGACTACAACGTTCTTTCACGTCCATACAAAAGATATATATGAGTATATGTGTGTCTGTGAACATTTTTAAAGAAAAAAATGGCTCCCACAAACTGTTTTTATAATGTAATGAATCCTAACCATGTATTTTGTGGGGACAATAAAACTTGTGAAACTAGTGACATGATCCATACAAAGTGAGCATGTAAAACGCAGACATGACCGTTTCCGGCGAGAGAAGCGCCCCGCGGCCCGGGCTCCTACCTAGACACTTGACCGTGCCGATGGCGTGCGCGGAGGCTGCTCGAGGCTTGTTAGTGACCAGAGCGAGTTCCCCGAAGTACTGTCCCCGGGAACACCGTGCGATCTCCACAGCACCATTCTCTTCCACTTCAGATTTACCCTGACAAGGTAATTAAAAGGATCAATTTTACTCAGCTTAGGAAAAATATTTAACCATAGTCTAAATATTAAACGTAAAATCTATGTTCCTTGTAAATTTGTGAATTTTTATTGGTGGAAACTGGGTGGGTTTTAGGACTTTAAAAAAAGCTTACCTTTCTTTTCATAGTAATTTTTACTTCTCCAGATTCTACAATGAAAAAGGAATCAGCCAAATCTCCCTATCAGAACAAAACAAAAAGAGTGTAAAAATACAAGTCTAGTGACCACAGTCCTGCTGTCTACCAGAGCCCTGAAGTCAGTCCAACCCCAAGATCAAGCGAGACCCCCACCAGGAACAGACGACCTTGCTTTCTAAAAGACAGGTAATGATAGACAATTAAAAACTAACAATTTCATTTGCACAAATTACCTGAATACATGCTCTACGACAACATTTCTGCTGAAACTAGACAAGAAAATATGGGAAATAACACAGTAAAAGAGTTTCACCCCAACTTTAGCTTGGAAAACAGCCACCCCAGTTAAACAGGCAGCCCCACTACCCAGGATCTGCTGTGGCAGGTGGGTGTTGTCTGATCCATGCTCCTTGAGAAGTGCTCACAGGTGCCACATGCCCCCATCATGCTAACCAGACAGGCCTCTGAGTGGTGACCCAAGATAACCACCCACACCCAGACTTAACAGGAAGCAGATATGGCCCCTTGCCTTTACTGCAGTGGCTGGGAGCCAGCTGAGACTCCGACTTAATGACAGTCACCTTTAGGCTTGGACCAGACTTCTAAAATAAGTGTCTATTCTAGACCTGTTTTTTCTTGTTTTTGTTTTTGAACAGCCTCTGCCTTGATTTCCTTCTTAATTAAATAGCATTCTAGAAAAGGTAACAGACACTGACTTCTCGGAACCTCTCCAAGTGTT
Organism: Scalopus aquaticus; assembly: GCA_004024925.1. Taxonomy (NCBI): domain Eukaryota; kingdom Metazoa; phylum Chordata; class Mammalia; order Eulipotyphla; family Talpidae; genus Scalopus; species Scalopus aquaticus. The sequence continues at coordinate 121,116 of PVIJ01001210.1, read as the reverse complement.
TCTGGAGAAACTCAGGTATTTCAAAAACACTCTAGTACAATTCAAGAAAGATGGGATCAGATTTCATCTCAAAGATAAACAAGGAGTCTAGATTTCATAATATGATACAGACATGTATGTTCATAAATGCTTAAAAGGCATTTGTTTAATATCTTAAATTTTGTGTGTATTTCCTTTCCCTCATCTTTATATCAGGTTTTCATAAACTTCACGTTAAATTTTAGTGTTTTTACTATAACAGGTCTATTGACTGTTGTGATTTCCTTTTTAAAACAGGCTCTACCCGCATGTGACATGGGGGACGGGGAAGGTCCGCGGCGTGTGCCGAGTCTTCCCAGCCGAGGCTGCCCGACCGTGACGCAATGAGCACTGGCAGTAACTGGGTGAAGAGGACACGGATTCTCTCTGCACTATTTTTGCAACTTCCTGCAAACCTATAATTATTTCAAAATAAAAAGCTAAGGAAAACACTTAAAAAGTGCTCTATACTTGGTTTTTTATCTACTTCATATAGTGGCACCTTAGCCTTATTTTCCAGTTTGACTCTACCTCTACCCATTCCCGATCGCTGATTATTATAATCCGTGGGGAGGTGGGGAGAGGCTTATTTTCCTTCTTAAACAATTTCTCTTTCCTGGGTCTCAAGACCTTGAACCTGTTTCATAAGTATCAAAAGGAGAGAGAATATTTTAGGTAAAGAGCACAATACAGTATAATACTGTGATATAAAATGACAGGATCTATTAAAATTCTGTTTAAATCATTTGATGCTTCAAAATCTAACTAGTAAATAAGGTGCTATCATCTACATGCTTTATCTGTGAATTTCAAATATCTTCAGAAATCCTACATCTCATTAGTTCTATTCTCATCCAGGTAGGTAATATTACTGCTTCCTACTAGCTGTTCCCTTTTTAGTTAATTTCATCAGGGGGCATCTCAGGAAGGTTTTATCATGAACAAATAAGTGAAGCTCTGCAGCATTTTCCAGGGCGCCTCTGGGTCCTCATTAATCTCATGAGACACTCACCTGTTTATTCCTCTTATAAACAACTTCTTAATCTTTATATACCTGTGAATTTCATGTCATGAACAAATATAAAATGATGCAGAAATCCATTTGATGATTTAATACATACTCATTAGAGGTTAATTATATAAATAAAAATGTCTAAATAGCTTAATGGTTTTAAATTAAACCATTTTTAACAGGTCATTTGGTAGAAGTAGTATTCATTTAACCCATCACTTCATACTAAATACAGACACACATGCAAAAATTTATCAAGATTTACAATGTATGAGGACCTTTTGGCTGGAATTGTAAACTGAATTACTAGGAAGTATTCTACCTGAGCAATGATTTGTTCTCCATCGTTGTATACTTTGGTGCCTATCACATCTACCACTTTCAGGCGTTCAGAAACCTGCAGAAAAAGAATATGATATTGTACTGAAGTAGACTAATTGTATAATTTTATCTATTTTAAAGTTTAAAAACTGAGAGCCCACAGGCCAAATAAACCCAGTATGAGGGTTTGTATGTGTGTGTGCTTGGTATATTAATTAGTTGCCAGTCCTGGAAAATAAATTTCTCATAAAAAATCAATTTTCTAAATTCCCTTGGAAAACCAAGAGACTCAGAAGTGCCCGTTGTCACAATAAACTATGGGGATCAGCAACTGTTTCTCGATACAGAGCATGTGTTCTCCAGATCATCAAAGCCTCTTCCCAGCTTGCTTTTCTTCATTATGTTACTTGCCTGGTTCTGAAGGCACTGGATTCCCAACCCCTGATATATTTTTATTTAAGGAAATACTCTGCTAGAAGATCAGCTGCTTGTTGTGCATTCTGTAGCGTGCCCAGAATTTCTACCAGGCATAAAACGACAACCCAACAAGGAGATATTTCAGTAGATGAGTCAGCGCTAACCCCCAGTTTTCTGGCCAAGATGCTGGAAGGATGCTGGAGCCATTCGCTGAGACAGGGACAAGGGAGGAATAGATTTGGCACATGTTGGGTTTGAAATGTCAGATACTTGGGGGAAATATTATGTGTACAGTTGAGTAACTGAGCCTGGCACTCAGGGGAGGGACCTTGCCTGACAATGTCAATTTTCAGAGGCATGAGCATGCAGACAATATTTAAAGCCAGGGGATTTGACAAGTTCACCAAGTGAATAAATGCAGTTTAATGCTGGGATGTTAATTCTAAGAGGAAGAAAGTAGAAGAAACTCTAAAGGAATAAGAGCAAGAATGGCTGAGGAGAGCCAGTGAGAAAGTCTGTATCCGGCAGCTTTTCCCAATGAAGGTTTAACTAGAAGTTGTTGCTTACATTTGTATGATATTTTAAGTCCCCTTTTAGAGAAAGACCACATATTAATCTGCGAATGCCAGTAGGAGTCTATTACTTGTAAACAACATAACTAATGCAGTTCTATGTTGTACAAGCACCATTAATCTTTTCAGATGAACACGGGTAGATTTTTATTCAAAGAAACTTTTCTATAGAATTAAATACTGTTAACAAAATGAAAGCTTTTAAAGCAAAATAAAAGCACATATACTTACTTCCAAAGATTTAAGGAATGGCAGTGATTCAATAAAGCTTTCATACATTTTTCTCTTTTTGGCATTATTTTTTACAATTATTCTCCTGAAGGTTACCCTGTCCTAAAAGCAAAATATCAAATACAGAGAAAGTTAAATATTAGATTTTGTGACTATCCAGAGATATCCAGAGATAGTTTTGCTTTATTTTCTATAAGGAACAAACAATAATCAAAGGTTTTGAAATAAAGGATAATTACTATATTTTTAATGCAAATAATTTCAGATTTTTAATTCTTTAAGTATGAAATACAGAGCCATACAAGATATTTTCATTTTTTTTTAAGAAAGCACGGGTTTACTTTTACTCGGAAGAGTGATCTTATCACCATGTAATTGAGATATAACCACAAAGTGGCGCTATCGCACCGTTTAAAATGATGGGGGTTTTCCTTCCACCTTTTGAGATAACTGACTTCAAATATTATGTAAATTTAAAGTGTACAACAGTCGATTTGATACTTATACATTACAAAATTATTACCAGAGTAGGCTTAGTTACCGCCTCTATCACCTCATGATTACCATTTTCTTTTTCGTGGTGAGAACATTTAAAAGCTATTCTCTTAGCAACCTTCAAGTATAAAAAAACAATATTATTCATTTTAATCAGCATGCTGTATATTAGATCCTAAGAATTTATCCACCTTAGAGCTGGAAGTTTGTGCCCTCTGACCCACATTTCCCCCACCCCAGAGCCCCTGGCAACCAGCCCTGCACAGTGTGGATGCCAACCCTAGACTGTTACCAAATCAAACAAGATCAGCATTTTTATAAAAAGTCAAGTAGAATTTAAAAAGATTCAGACTGTGTTCCTTGTAGTGAAGCCCTGGTTGAGTTAACTATTTCAGTTAGACACACACGCAGATGTACTGTTTTATGTACATAAACATCAAAAAGCATGATGTTGCTTTGTTTCTTAATGTGGGTTTCAGTGAAAAATACAGGAAAGACACTTAGAAATACTTTCTTATATCAAGGCCATTATAATGTAAGAGATCTTGACAAATTAGGTTTTTGGCCACATCCCACACTATGCACTATGTTAGTTTTACTAGTTTTAAATGTGAAGGCACAGAGAAGCTGCAACTTAACCAAGTGGAGTCTCGTCCTTTCCTAACATTCCTACTTATATACTACTTAACCCAAAGATGCAGAGCTCAGTTAAGGTGCTAGGGAAATTTTATAAGGTTAACAGCTCAAAAGATGGTTTTCTTATAACTTATGAAAGTGTTTTAATTAAAAGTCCTCAGAATTCTATTAGTTTGGCCCATATGAATAAATAAGTATACCATTTTAATATAGATTAAAATTAATTGGGAAATGTTCTTTGTGTCAACATATTAGAGCTGAATTTAAATGAACTGGTACAAGGAAGAAAACTGCCAATGTAGATATAAGTTTCTAGGAAATGAGCATCCTGTTCTCCAATTTAGTTTATTACAGTTTTACAATGGCTGTAATTTGGACTTGTACTCATACTAATTTTTCCCAGGAGAGAAAATTTTATAATCAGTAAAAATATTGAAATAATTTCTAAGCCTCATTCTGCATCATAATCAGTTGAAATGTTTAAAAAAAATAATTCCGAGACCCCCCAGACCCTTTAATGACTCAAAATCTCAGCATGTTGGGCTCAATAATCTGTCATCATAAACATATGATTCTGATATATAATCAGGATATATACAGAGAAGACTAGAAACAGTTTAGTGAGTAATTTAGAAATCAGCCACAAGAGCCATATGTCTCAGCAAGAATTCTCTATTAGCAGTCTACCTCTTCTCACTCCCAGTGGGACATTCGAAGTCCAGAAAGTCCCACTTCAAGTGTTTTTGTCCAGCCATTTCAGTCACTGCCGCTCTGAATCATTGATGTAGCCCTGTAGATCAGTTAACCCCCAAGGCTAACAGTGACTGAGTATTTTAAAGGATGCTCCTCTTAGAATTTGCTTATCTTTACTTGTCTTACAAGACTTGTCTAAGACTTGTCTTATAGCAATGTCACCACTAAGAAACTTCACACCTGCGTGTGGATGGCAGTACTCCATTCTGTTGGTCTTAGAGAAAAAATTCTTATCTACATGACTTTCCCTGAAAGGGGTCAGCTGGGCAACCTGCACTTAGGAAGCAGGTTTGAAGTTTTAATTACTTATGTTCATTGTTGTCCCAGGAACCAAGTCTGCTCTGGCTTGGAATTTTTACTTGTTTGGCTTTGGGTCTTCATACCTTTTTGTCCTTAAAACACATTACACGGTGTGTTTTCTTCCACCTGAAACAAATCCAATTTTTCCTCTACAACTTAAAAATGTGATGCCTCACATTTTTTAATAAGTAAACAGTAGCTGCCTGGTCCTAATAAAATGTACAATATGTCTTGTGTCTCTTATCAAGAGCTGCTTTTTATCAGCTGAATCCACTTTAGAGTCAAATGCTGAGTTGAGATCGAATGTGTCACTTCTATAATCTACCGTCCTGAGCAAAGTCCTGACGAACTTCAACCTGGCCTCCTTTCTCAGAGAATTTGAAACAAATCACCTAATCAACGCACGTCATGACTAGCGGGTGGGCCATTTTCAAGATACTCAAAAGAAAACACAAGTGCTGGGAAACACAAGTACCCAGAGTCAGTGATGTTGAAAGCGAGTCGTGAGCACAGGCAGGATGGAGTCTCCCAGGAGCTTCTGAGAAACGCAGAGTCACAGGCCTCTTCTCAGACACCCGAACCCCAATCTGCATTTAAGTAAGATTCCCAGGTGGCCCGTGAGCACCTTCAAGTCCGAGAAGCACTGGCTCACACAGTTCCAGAACCAGCTCCACTTGTGCCTGCAACCCAATCCCATCTGCAAGACTTGTCTTATAGCAATGTCACCACTAAGAAACTTATATGAAAAACTGGGTTCCACACCCAGAGAGCTGAATTCAATACCCCTGTGTTGGGGCTTAGGTAAGAGGATTGTTTTTAAACACCCAAGTAATTCTGATGTGCATCCCAGGTGAGAGGCACAGGCTCAAAGGTAACTTTTTTCTACACAACTGCTTTTCCATGCTAAGATGTTACCAGTCAACTTATACCACCAGAGAGTCATTTAAAAATTGTGGTTTCTCAAACTCTTGGGGCACTGGAGTCACCTGGTGGACTTGGCCCAGATTTTCTGACTCAGAGATCCCAGCCAGTAGGTAGGCCCCAGAATGGACATTTCTAGCAAGTTCCCAGATACAGATGCTTCTGGTTGGGGGACACACTTTGAGAGTCACCCACTTAGCAGATTACAATACTAACCTCAGGGAACTAGCTGAGAAAACAGCGCTGAAGGCTTTGTATGGATGCTTGGCTTCTAAGAGCGATATAAGAGGAGCATTTTGGATTGAGTCTTTCCCAGAGCCAGCTGGTTAAGCTTCTGACTCAACTCCACCCGCGAGAAAAAACACAAGATTTAACGCAACAGTCCTAATCCCCAACGGTTCAGCATCCAAGTAGTGGCTTAAAAATTCCCAGATGATCAATGTTTCCAAGTCTACCTATTAGGACTACCTGCCTGAATCTTGTCATAATGATTTTAACAAGCAATAGCAACAGGTCAAATGAATTCTCCACTCACCAAGCCCCACAGAGCACCAGGAGAGGTAGCTGTGATTGTAGCTGCTCTGGGTGTGTTGTACATTAAGGCCAGTTCACCAAAACTCCCCCGGTTATCGTAATTCCCCACACATCTTCCGACACCATCACATTTGACGTAAATGTCAAAGGTTCCTCTGTTGGACACAAGTAAATTAGAGGTAAAAAATAATTTCAAGTAGAATCTCATTACAATAAAACATTATTTCGGGGCCTAGGAGCAGAAGGTGAGTTTGCAATAAAATCTCATTTCCAGCCTCCTTTTCCCTCTGAAGATTGTGAGGAACACAGGGGTGTTGAGATGTGCCAGCCACCATCTGTTCCAGAAGGACAAAGAGGCCATCAGCCAGACTAGGCTAAGGGCCATGCTTGTGCCTGCTGGGGAACATGAGACTAAACAAGAAAAATTTAAGGTAATTAAAGAAATGATGACAACATGACTAAGGCTGAGCAAAGCAGCGTGTGCACCAATGGCATCCATGCAACCACCGACCCGCATCTCCGGGCAGAGGGGCTGGAGGGACTTCAGGGGCAGCCGTTCTCTCACGGAAGGGTTTTGTTTCTAAAATGCACAGGTCTTCTGTGATCAGAAGAAGACAACTTTTTTTAAAACAGAGAATATCGTTCTTAAGAATGAGGTCAGTCACTACATTACAGCCCCTATCAGGGTCCTTGATAATGTAAAGGAGGGATGGGCAGTCGCGCCGATCAGGCTGGCTGCTGTTGCTAGAAATTGTCTTCCCCACACACACACCGCCATGAGTGGTTGTGACAGCGATCAGGGGCCTCCAAATCCCAAAATATTGACTATTCCATTTATATCATCTGGTGCTTAACTTAGATTCGCTTCCCTACCCCCATTTTAAAGTAAAAAGTGCTAGAAATTCAGACTATCTGGTCCTGGTCTTTTAATAGTTTTTTTGAGCTGATTTTTTAGTTGGGGCGCTCGGTACTAGGCAACTTAGGCTCAGTTTGCTTGTCACTGCATTATGTGCTACCAGGTCCTATACTTATATAAACTCCATTCTTGTGGAGGACGGTCCTTGCAATGCTATATTTTATCGGACAGCATGGTTTGAAGGCTCACTGAAGCATCTGTGAGAGCAGACAGTAGAAATTTTTTGGCTTTATCCCACTGGCTAAACCTAACAAAGACAAAGATGGGAGTGATTTTAAGAGCAGAAAAGGGTCGTGAACGGTAAAGATCCAACAAAAGCAAAAACATAGATGAACGGTATTAATGAACAAGAGCAACTGGTTTTTTAACATAAGTCAGAGAGACTTATATGTTTTAAGGACGCCCTCTAGAACTTGTTTAAGAATAATTAATTCTATCTACGTTTTTGCACTAAAATAGTTTTCTACATTTTCTACTTTGGATAAAATATACAACAAATGTGCTGAGCAGTAAAATGAGCTGTTAAAATCATGTCAGTCTAAAATCTGCTAAAATACTGTGCTCGTCTTTCCTATGGATTTCCTCCCAATAATGGGAGGGCGGAGCCATTGGTGGGGGACCTCAGGTAGTGCAGAGCCTCGGGGAGCAGAGGTGGTGTCCGGGACCCACCCCACCGCGCTGCACCTGGGTCCCCATCACCTACTCCTGCGCTTCTGTGTCCGAGTGCTTTCATCCGTCAAATGGGTGACTAGAATCTAACTGAAATGAGAATGTACTGCATACATCATAGCGTCCACCCCGGCCCTCTGGGCAACAGCTTCCCAGTCACCGGGGCGCCAGGTCTGAGGGAAGGAGGCATCAGAGAAAACCCTGGACTCGCAGAGCTCGCATGACTGAAGTTTGAAAGATGCCACCCACACAGTGAGATCAAGAAACAGGGCATGAGGAGACAGATGGGGTGTGACTTTCAGCCGGGCCTCGGAGTTGAACACAACCCTACCCGAGAAGGAAATGTAAACCAATAAATCAGGCTGGGAGAAGATCTGTGTTCGTCTGAACCGGCTGAAGACACCACGTAACTCGTAAACGCTTCACCGCTGCTCCACAAACACGAAGAAATAAAGGCTCAGTTCTGATGGCCCCCATATTACATTTTTGAACTTTAATCACATAAAACACACTGTTCTTTGATGAAGTAAAGCACAGCTTAAGTTTTCTGAAGTTAGATTTCCAATATAAATGCATGCTTTCTCATTTAAATAAAATTTCTCTAGAGAGTTTAAAAAAGACAAATACAAGAATGAACAATTTCTGGAAGGAACCCAAACTATTCACTTTAAAGATACTGAAACAGTAGGAAGAGAGATTTTTTTTTTTACCTTATCACCCTCTGAAATATATAAATTTTTAAGCTGCAACCATGTTTGACTTTATAATTTAAAACCCACAATAACAAATTGAATTACATTGTGATTCAGCATCCCAGGTGCTGGATTAGGTTCTGGTCTCTCTGTAGTAAGCATATGTCACCTACTACCTACCTCTCAAAAGGAAATCAACAAATGAGGGCCTCCACAGTGAGGAGTGAATGGTTGAGATTTAGAAATTAACCAAAAATCATCCATTTTTCTATAAACTCTTTAGTCATCTAGTGTGGTTCCACTGCATGATTCATAGCAGCTTTACAATGCCTACTATGTAGTCGTAAAGAGTAACAGCAATAACAACTATCACAGTACTTTGTCAATAATTATAACAACACTGAGATTTGACACAGAAGGTGTATTACATTTCGGAGGAAAGTCATGCAAAGCTTACCTATCAATCACATAAAAGTTGTCACCATCATCACCTTGATCAATCACGTGTTCCCCTTCTTTGACCAATTTTTCAAACATGGCATCTAACACTTGAGACATCTGCTCCTATTTTTCAAAAGAAAAGATACAAACTTTATGTCTATCTAGAAAATATTTGACTCAAGTAACCACCGTTACCTCTTGATTCCGTGAATAAGCTCAAATAAATGTAAATATCACTGCCATTAAATCTTATCAAAAACAAATAGAACACAGCAGTCTTCTGTACCACAGGCCAATGAGATGATTATTTATTCTCATATTCAATATCTGAATAAAAGTTAATTATAATTAGTCTATTTCAGAATATTTGCAATCACTTCAATAAGAAAAATTAACCACCAAGTCACCACATACCTTATGAAATATAATCTTAGCAACTAAAATAACCAGATTAGTAAAGAACTATTGCAAATAACTTTTAAAGATCTGTTTTTTAAAACTTTGTAATATTAGTCATCACTAGAATTTATGGAACAATTACCCAAATAACCATGGATTCAAATCCTGACTTCAGTCCTTTTTGGTTTAGCACCAAGACCAAAACAGAACAAAGTAGAAAAACAACAAAAGCAAAAGTAAAAATGATTGTGGCAAACATTTTTTATCACTAAGGCTCTCTTCAAGAAGCAACTATTTACTTCCCAAGGCATATTTACTCAAACTGAACCCAGAAACATCAAAACTATTACTCAACAACCACTTAAAAACTATATAAGGTTTTTATTTGCTATAGTGTGGTTGGCAAGGCTTTAAGAATTTTAAACTTCAGTTAATGAGAATAAACTAGTAGGTGAAAGAAATCTTTCCTCAGAACAAATACAGAAGCAATTCAAAGACATTCGCCTGGATGGAGCAATGGAAATGGAGACACAGCAAAGTGCAGTGCAGAGTACGAGAAAAGACAGGATGTAAGAGGGTCGATTATTGCTTATTAGATCTGAATAGCTGTTCAGGTCACTCCCCATGGATGTAAAAAGGTACAACTCTCACTCTCCAGGTCAAAATCAGTTATTATTAGAAATAAACTAAGGGGCTGAAGATAATGAAGGAGAAAAAGAAAAGGAAAATACAAGTTGAAGAAACAAAATGTTCTGGATCACAATATGTGATTCTCTTCTTTTCGAGACTCCATTTGATCATTTCACGAAGGAGGTGAAGAAACACATCCACGACAGTGTAGAGTCTGGCAGGGGGCAATTAAAGGGCATGGGATTTCCAGAGCAAAGGTAGGTGAAATGGGGGTGGCTGAGAGGGTGCAGGTGGAGGGCAGATGGGCCTGCAGCGTGGAGGAGCCACCGCCAGGGTCGAGACTGGGAGACACCTGGACCAGCCAGGGAATGTGACGCAGCTGCAAAGAGGCAGACTGACTCAAAGCCCTACACAATTGATCAGGAAATACCTTCCTCCCAAGTGCCTCCAACCTGACACCCCCAGCAGCCAAGTATTGATACTGACAAGAGGGCAGAGTCAGAGTCCTAAGAGAAACTAAACAAAACATAACTAAAATAGTTGATGGCTTATTTACTCAATACGGATGATGGTGCCCAGCAGAACTAGCTCCTTCACTTGTGGGGAGTGGGGGCTCACCCATTTTACAAGTGGTAGCTTCTCGGCTCAATCTCAGAGAACCCCTGATTTTCCAGAACTCTAAGTCAGGTTCAAATAATTTTTAAAGTCCTTTTAGGTTCACAGTGAAACTGGGTAAAAAGTAGAGTGTTCTCACATATCCCCAAGCCCACCATCCACCCCTATTGTCAACATCCACTGAGGAACTTCATTGCCACATCTTCATCACTCAAGTCCACAGTTTTCATTCGGGTTCACTCTTGTTACTGTAGACCCTCTGGGTTTCAACAAATGTACCCACTGTTACAAAATTTTGTAAAAAGCAAATAAAGGGATAGGAAGATTAAAAGCCTCAAAGAACGCTGACAAAGAGATGAATAGACAGGCATCCCAGAAAAAGCGGTAATAGAAAAAAACAAAGGGGAGAAAATAATCAAATACAGAATGAGTTTTCTAGCGCCAATGGACATGAATTTTCAGACTAAACGTCAGTCAAGTGCAAGCACAGTCGACAACCTGAACCTCTAAGACGACAATGTGGGTTTAGGGCACCAAAGATACAGAATAGATCTGCAGAACTTCCAGAATGAAGTAGGAAGGTGCTCTTAGAAATACAAAATGATGTTCAACTCCTCTCCAAATAGAGAGAAGTGCAAATTACAATTGAAATAAGGCACCAATTTTCACCTGTCAGATTCAGAAAGATTCAAATGTTCCAGTAACAGGTTGTGTTGGAGACGTGGGGCTGCTTAGAGAGAGGTGAAATGGAAAAACTCTACAGACATATTTAAGAAAATGTTAATTATGTACACCCTTAAACTCACTATTGCTTTTCTAGGAAGTTTTTCTATAGATGTTTGTGAAATGCCAGGTGCGCAAGTCTATTTCACTGCCGCATCATAACAGTGAGAGGTTGGAACAAACTCCTGTGTATTTGCAGAGCTCTGGGTAAGTCTGGCATATCCATACATCGGAAAGCTATGCAGCTTTCACTCAGCGTAACATTTTTAAGGATCATCCTGTTGCAGAGCAGAACATACTCCATTAGTTCTCATGAGTGAATAGTGATAGCCCCTTGTAAGTATAGCCCCACAAATTTGTTTATTCAATGGGACTGTGAATAGTGTGGCTACAAAAACTTATATATCAGTATCTGTCTGAATACCTGCTTATAACTTTTGGGTGGATACCTAGGAATGGAAGGCTGGGTCACATGGTAACTCTACGTTTAACTTGCTGGAACCAACAAGCCACTTTTCCACTGTGCCTGAACCATTTTCACTTTCCCACCAGTCATGTACTCAGTTTCTAATTTCTCCACATTCTCACCAGCACTTATTATTTTTTCCTTTTTGAGACTTATACCCAGCTGAGTAGGGACGAAGTGGCATTTCACTATTGTTTTGATTTGCATTTCCCTAGTGATTAATCACACTGAGAATCTTCCATGTGCTTGCTGGTCATTTGTACATCTTCGCTGGAAAAGCATCTGTTCAAGTTTTTTGTCCATTTTCAAATTGGTTTGTCTGTTTTGTTGTGGTTGAGTGGTGAGAGTTCTATATATTCCGGCTACTAGACATTGTACATATGATTTGCAAATTTTTTCCCCTTATGTAGGTCTTTCCAGGTTTTTTTGTATAATGTCTTTTGATGTACAAAATATTCATGAAGTCCAATTCATTTTTTCTCTTGCTTTTGCTTTTTGGGCATGTGCCTAAGCATCCACTGTTAAATGCAAGGTCATGAGCCTTGCCCCGTGTTTTCTCCTAAAAGTTTTGTTACAATGTAGGTATTTGATCCACCTTGAATAAATGGTATAAACAGTATAATGTAAGAATGGAACCTTGCTCTTTTATGTGTGGATACCCAGTTGTCCCACCATTTGTTAAAGAGACTATTCTTTCCTCACTGAATTTTTGCAGCACCCTTGTCAAGACCAAGTGGCATAGATGGACAGGTTGAGCTCTAGCTTCTCAATCTATCTCAACTTTCTTACACATCTAGCTCCAAGCCAGCAACACCCTGCTTTGATTACCATAGCTTTGAGTGAAAGTCTTGAAATTGGCAAATGTGAGTCTTCCAACTTTTTTCTTCTTCTTTTTCAATACTATTTTGGCATTCTGGGACACCTCCCCCCGCCCCCCTCCCCGTTACATATGCAATTTTAATGCTTAAAAACAGAAATGTGTTTCATGGTTGAGCTTTTGAACATACACATATTACCCAATTTAACTTAATTTTAAAAGTCAATACAGGGCCTCCCTGGTAGTGCAACGGGTTAAGCACAACACTATGAAGTTATACACAGCCACTGCAGCACAAGTTTGATGCCCGGCCAGGGAGATTCCCACATGGCACAGCAGACCTCTCCTGCCTTGCCCGCTGCTCCCCTCAGCAGTGTATTTCAGTCAATCTGCCTGTTCTGTTTCCCATTCTGTATCTGGTGAATTCTCTCACCACCCCACACCTCTGGCCAACACCCCAGTTCTTGTATGCATAAATTAATCTTTTTTAAAAAGTCAATACAGATAAATTTTTAAAAGGATGGACACTGATACATTGTTAAGTTCAAAAAAAAAAGGGCAAAAGACTTTGTAGAGTGTGCCCCACAAATGTTTTAAAAATAAGACACTGGTATACACATGGCGTAACTCTGAGAACCCCAGCTGTATGGCTGTGGGGCACTGGGGTGGAAGGGAGGCTCCTTTCACTGACTGCTAGAGCATGTTGCAAACTGCATATGTAGGTTGATTTTAACTTTTTAGTTAATTAAAAAAATCAAACACTCCATTTAAGCAGAGAACAGTGTTGTATCTTCCGTGGGGCTAAGGAAAACTTTTGGAAGAAGGATTGTGATGCTATGTGGGAAGAGTCTTCAATCTCCTTGCGGCCCCTGTGGCATGCTGGCCCCCATCTATGGAGCATTGGCCAGGCCTGGGAGGACACTGGTGCATAGGAGGCAGTGAAACACTGAAGCAGTGCTTTCCTGATGCGGCGCTAATTGGCCCACAGGGACAATTCTGCCCAAATAAGCTCATCGACCCAGGCAACATACGGTCAGCTATAAAAATTCTGAACATTGATTCAACAGTTTACTGATATTTTGTTTTGCTTACTAGTTATATTTTTAACTCTTAGTGCAGATAGAGGGGCAATATCCACTTTATTGATTAGCTCTGGCTGTAAATGTCAAAGGGAAAAAAAGACAGGTCGCTATACTAAATTTTTTCATCATCTTGAAATTGGTTGCATTTTAAACACATTATAAAGCTTAAGAATTCATACATGGATATATAAAAAAGTATTTCTTTTAGAACTTCTCTATGACAGGTGTCTGCTCTAGTCAATCAAAATGTCATTTCCCCATAATTATGCACAGAGTGAGAAGAACTTAGGAAATATTTAATATGCAGAGTCTTATCACGATGACTGACAACCATTGGTAGGAAATCCACATCTTATTCTCCTACAAAATGCAAATTTGTGACTGAACTCAGTAAAAGGGTTCTGACTCACTTAAAAAATAACAATTTACTCTCCCTTAATGAAAGAGCCTATCGTATAGCACAGGAAAATTACTTCAGTTTGCCTCAAATTAGAAATATTTCAGAGGAAAAATGGCCTACTGAGTCGAGCATTAAAATATTCATGAAAAGAACATCTTCAAAGAGATTAATAATTATAAATGTTATGCTCAACGTATGAATATACAGTTTTTCAGAACGAAAAATGTTCTGAGGTCGAGGAGGTGCCAATAGTTTCAAGCAAAACAATGACTTCAGGAATTTCAAATGAGATAGCAGACACAAAGCCAAGATCACTCTTCCAGTGAGTAATTCCCCTCTCCTCTTGAAGGGTACCCATTTCAGCAAAAGGTGCCACTTTCACAGTCATCCCAGAGAGCTGTGAGATTCATCTAGAGTCTTTCCTTCAGGTTCCAACTCATTCAGTCACCAGATACCCACATTTCTCAATCCTGAATAGACTGTGAAACTGTCCCCCTCTCCCTTTCCTACCAGTGTGGCTTCTGAAGTGAGCTCCACCCCCATGTTCTTGCTCTGTCTCTCTCTGCTGTTTAGCTCTACCTTCTACAGTACCACCAAGGCAGCCTTAGACAATCTGGTTCCTTCTCTGCTTAAAATGCATCAGATGTGCTTGCCCCCCTGCATGCGTGTCTAGTACTCCAACATGGCTTTTAAGAACGCTCTTCAGGGGGCCTCCTTGGTGGTGCAAGGGGTTAAGTCTCAGTACTATGAGCTATCTGCAGCCGCTGCAGCACAAGTTTGATCCTCAGCCAGGGAGCTTCCCACATGGCTCAGCAGACCTCTCCTGCCTCACCCGCTGCTCCCCTCAGCAGTGTATTTCAGTCATTCTGCCTGTTCTTCTACCCCTTCTGTCTTTGGTGACTCCTCTCACCCCTCCACCCCCACTCCTTTGGCCTATGCCCCACTTCTACGCATAAATAAATAATTTTTTAAAAATGGCCTTTTAAAGAGTAGATCCTAATTTAATGCTTTTTTTTTCCCTCTAGGTACCAATCTGAAAATTGTAAGATGGTGAATTTGACCAAAAAAAATACAGTAAGTTACAAAAATTGATCCAGTCTTCATATTTAGAGCATGGTAGCAGGGGCACCTCCCCAAATGACTGAATAGCAGTAAGCAAGCAAGATCTGCAGTAGGGGAGCAGACCACGGGGCCAGAGGGCAGGATCTGAATGGCTGCTCACTCACAGTGAGAAGGGCATGGCCAAAAAAAGACCAAACCAAAGACTAGACATTTCAAAACCCCTAACAAACAAAAAGGCCATTTACCTTTAAAGTCAAGCACATCACTTTTATAATAGGTATAATGTAAAAGTTATACATTAAAATATAACTCCCATTACTGCTTATTGAGAGAGAACACCTCACAGGCCCTGAGCATGCAGGGGCTCCAGCTGGGTGTATAAAGAATGTGGTCCAGGCCTCCCCGGTGGCGCAGCGGTTAGGCGCTGCGCTGTGGAGCTGTCAGCAGCGGCGACGGGAGATTCCCACATGGCGCTGCAGACCTCTCCTGCCTCCCCCGCTGCTCCCCTCAGCAGTGTGTTTCCGTTGATCTGCCTGTTCTGCTCCCCACTCTGTCTCTGGTGAACCCTCTCGCCGTCCCACGCCTCTGGTCTGTACCCCAGCTTGTATACATAAATAAATCTTAAAAAAAAAAAAAAAGAATGCGGTCCTGACCTCTCTTCACCTGGGCCGTTTCTCAGGGTGACATTCATAGCAAGTAACCTTAAGGGAGGAGATAATGTCTCCCCACAAAAGACACAGCAGGCTTGCTTGCTCCTCAGTCTAACAGCACCCGGCCTCCCCAGTTCAGTACTCAGCGCAAAGTGGGTTATAGATGACACCCTACTGTGTTCAGGATCCATGATGGGGCCCTTACTGCTTCCCCGCTGATGTTTGTTTGCACAGAGGGTAAAATCCAAGGCCCTACATAGTACTTCAAACTGACACCAAAAAAAAAAAATAAAAAAGAATCTTCTATGAGTGAGATTTTTCTTACCGGATCCAGGTTCTTAAACAGCAGGATATCTTTGCAAGCTTCTTGCAGTCGATTTCTTTGATCGTCAGTTTTCGGATGTATGATCTAAAAGGACAACAAATTAAAAAACAAACCCAAAATTAGTCAGCTCACCTTACTCATAGGGATGAAATTTCCCAGCAGGACAATGGACCTTTTAGTGCTCAGGTTCACTGCAGACGTTGTGGACCCCCAATGAGTAGGGCCAGTGACGACCATGGTCTCAGGGAGGGGGTACACTTTCCTCCAGGCAGCACTTGAATGTTTTCTGAGAGTGTGTCCCCCTTCCCCACCCAGGTTATAGAGTTCATTTTACAAAGATCTGAAATTGGCTAATCACTCAAGACATCAGGAGCTGGAATGCACAGGACAACTGGCTTCTCAGCCACACTGGAAATCCAGAAACTTCCTCTGTTCTCTCCTTACTAGTCTTAAATACTGTTTGACACACTCTCACACTGAGTCTGATACTTTCGGGATGTGGTTTTTTTTTTATCTTCGAAACTTTATAAAGTCTCTAGAAGAGAGCAAACCCCTATGGGTATGTTTCATGAGACATTAACTACCCTTCATGCACAGTGTATGGAACTACCCCATAGGAGTGATTTTCCAAAAAGAGAAGGCAAACCAAGTCCCGCCACAGCAAGAGTATGTGTTTGAGGAAAACTGAGGGCAAGAGTGCTGATGCTCTCATTCTAGAATGAGCTTGGGGGAACAGCACACTAGCCTCTGGGGAACCGGCTCCAGCAGTATGAAGACTGACAGACGCCTCTGTGAGTGGACTCTCCAGCTCTCCAGAGTTCTTTTTGACTGAAGGCTTAACAGACTTGGACCAAATGGTCCTTTCACTGTGAACACGGAAGTCCATAACTACGAAATGATTTAGAGGCAGGAGATGGAGCAGCAGTCATGGAGTCGGTTTCCAGGAGTGCTATATATATCACCTGTTCCTCTTCTAGTGGTCAAGAGGAGAGTGACCTCGGCGGTGATGAGAGGTGCTTCCCCTCTTGTGGGCTGGCAGAATTGGGCAGTAGTGAGTTTTGTGCACATGAATATATCATAATGGGCCACCAAAATCAGCATTTCTAACCTATCTCAGATAAGTAAAAGTTAATAATTAAAAAGCTCAAGTGCCAGGGCCTCCCTTGTGGCGCAGCGGTTGAGCGCTGCGCTGTGGAGCTGTCGGCAGCAGCGATTCAAGTTCGACGCCCGGCTGGGTAGATTCCCACATGGCACGGCAGACCTCTCCTGCCTCGCCCACTGCTCCACTCAAACAGTGTATTTCAGTCAGTCTGCCTGTTCTGCTCCCCACTCTGTCCCCGGCGAATCCTTTCACCACCCCACACCTCTAGCCTGTACCCCAGCTTGTATGCAAAAATAAATAAATCTTTAAAAAAAAAAAAAAGCTACAAGTGCCAGAAGAATCAGGGATATTCATGTGTATGTGTGTATTATTTATATGTTATATGAAAGACTAATAGCCAGTAAGAGAGAAAGGCACTGCATTTTTCCCTGTAAGAGTAATGTATATACAAACTTGTTTACTAGTTAAGGAATATTCATCTCAAACTAGAGGCGAATAGGACACATGAACACAGAAAAAGCAGCTCCTGATGCCTGCTAACTCACTGCCATACAAGAAAGTTTTAAATTTTGGATATTCACTATAATAAATCAAAATTCACTTCTCCATACTTTAAATAAGAAAAGCTAACACAATAAACAAAAACAGGTTATTTCTCACTTCACAAAACCCTCTGGAACTTCAGAATGAAGCAATCGCAATGTTTGCCTGCTGAGAAGCTCAATCCTCAGAAAATAATGAGAGGATGCCAGTCACCTTCTTGCATCTACCTCACTCTTGTCATCCTAAGTCTTTCTCCCCAACCCATCCCCTTCCTCTGAGTGCTCACACACAAGTCCAAAAGCCTGTTCATCTCTTCCTCGCTCACACACTCTCTCTCCTATGCACCTGCTATTATGAATTAGCACCTTTAAGTTGTCTTTGTGTCCTGACCCTGCCACCTCAACTATTGCCTACTGCTCTTCTCTTTGCTCTCCCTTTTTTCTTCCATTCCTCTCCCCACCATCGGGACTCAGTAGCTAGAATTTTTCATCTATCTATTACAGACACTCTCCCCGCTTAAAATCCTGCTGTGTGTGGAAAGCAAACAGTCAGAAACTGGTGATACTCTGAAGCTTTGGCTCCTCTGTCCTGAAACCAGATGCTAGAAGATGCTTTTCCACTTTGAAAGATTCAGTCTTTTTCTGCTGTGTTTGGTGTAGATCTGCATCTGTATAACTAGGGCTTCAGCAGGATATATTCAAGTGTGGTTTTGACCCTACTGGAGGCGATTTTTCTTTTTATTAAATTTTACATCTCATGTCAGGGTAAAAATCTTATTTGTTAAACATTTATATAGCATTTACAATGTGCTAGGCACTGTTTTAAGGACTTTAAATATATTGATTCATTTTATCCTCATGAAGCAGGAAACCATTGAAATTGAGCATTAAGAAAATGAACTTGTCCAAGCCACTTCTTCAGTGTCACACAGTCCAGAGCTGCAGAGCTGGGACTCATCAGGGAGGCCAGTTACATGGTGTCCTCGAAACCCGGGTCAGCAGACGATGGCCTGAAGGCCAAATCTCTTTTTGCAAGGCCCCCCTGGGCGAAGAATGGTTTTACAGTTTTTAATGATTGGGGAAAAAAGAAAATCAAAAGAAGTCAGAATATTCCCTGACATGTAAAAATGATATGACATACAAACCAAAGTGCCCACAGGTAAATCTGCAGTGACTCAGCCTTGCTCGTATGGTCTGTGGCTGTTTTGAAGCCATAACAGCAGAGCTGAGTCGTTGCCACAGAAACAGTATGCTCTCCTCCTCCCCCAAAGCTGAAAGTATTTATCTGAAAAAGTAAACTTTTTGTGAAAAAATATTTACAGAAAGTTTGCCAGACTCCTGCTTTAAACCTCTGCTGCCTTTCAACTTAAAAAATCTGAAAACTGATTAATAAAACTGACTTGGACTTTTCTTTAAAGAAAACACTGTATATTTATTTTGTTAAACAAGAGAAATCCATACAAGCTGCTGTCATATTTTTCTCATCCATTCTCCACACAGAGCTGAAAGTAACCTTTAAAATTTAAATCAGAATGCCCCATTCTCTAACTTAGAATCTCCATGGTGTCCTTCAGTCATTGAGAATTAAACCCCCACTCTTCCTGTCTCCACTCTCACCTCAGCCACCTGGCCCCAAACACAACTGCCTTCTCCCAGAACCTCAAACTCCTGCTCTGCTGGATGGAGCTAAAAGGCAAAATTCAAAGACTTCTTCAAATCAAACTGGAAAAAAATCTTACAAAAACATTAGGAACCAATATCTGAGCAAAATATTAGATGCATAGACTATAAAAATAAAAATAATAACTGCCAGACTGACACATTTTTGTTTTGTTCTTTTTTGTTTCAGAATAAGCTTTCCGTTGTTATAAACTAAGTAAAGATTATGTTATAAATTTGTAAAGATTGGTTTCCCCCTGATTTTCTCTTTATTAGAAAATCAGTCTGAGAAAAATAACATCACTATGAGAAAGACAGCTAAAAGCCTTTTTTGTCATCAGCTTGCATTTTGCAAAAGAAATAAAATAACTGCAGTGAGTTCTATGTTCATTTTCCCTTTTCTCCAAAATGAGACTCTTTGAATAAATATAACTCTACAGAAATTTACTTAGAAGTAGGTACCTACTTAGAAGTAGGTATCAAAGATAAGACTAGGAAAAATAGTCAAAATAATTCCATTATATTTCCTGTTAACCTATATGCCTGATAACATCTTTTCTATTACCTTCCTTATCTAATATGAGTGTCAATTTAAAATGAATTTATTCAGTAAATTACATACCCTGGATTCTGCATCATCTTCTTCTTCATCAGGATTATAAGCTTCTGCACATACTATAAAAAAAAATGGGCATTTTAGAGAGAATTTCATCAAGAAACAAATTATAATTAATATAACTTAAAAAATTAATGAACAAAAACAGTACCGTGATGTTGAAAAGCATTAATTCACCTCAACAGAAGAAGCAGTCTACCCCAAAACCAGTTTCTCATTGCAATTCATGAAGAATTTATTAATACATAAAGTTGCATTTTAAGACATGGACAATTGCTTCGTGCTCTCCTATTTAAAGAAACATAGCTTACTTTGACCCTTATTTCCAAGCTACAGAAATGGGCAGAACCTAAAAATTAATTTAAAAAAAGAGAAAGTCTACACTTGCTATGAAATGATCAACTTAATTTTACTGACTATATAGAAACTTTCATAAATCATTCATGATCCATTCTTCCAGAGCAAATATACCATATTGCATATTCTTCTCCAGTTTTAATTCTCAGTTGAGTTCAGACTGCATTAACAATTTTAAAACCTGCTTTTTGCATTTAACCCTATAAGAACTTTGTATGCTGTTAAAGCATTTTGTAAATATTATTTTTAAGGATGCTCATTATTTTGCATATGCTGTAATTAACTACTCCCCTAATGCTGGGCATTTAGCTGGCTTCTATTAAAACAATTTTGCAGCTATTATCTTATTGCATAAATATTTGTCTGCATTTTAAATTATGCTGTATGAATTATTCCCAAATATTATTTGGAGGGGCTATTTTAAGGCATACCTATCTCTCACCAAGTTTCTTTCTAGAGCAACCACCCCTATATACTGTCCACAAAAACTGTGTAAGAACCCTCTAAATTGTACAACAGAGTGAATGTTACTGCTTAAAATCTTTGCTAACTTAAATGGAAAAATGGTTTTACATTTAAAAACTTTATTACTGAATTTGAACATGTTCAAATATTTATAAACTGACTACAACATTTCCCTCTTTCTCTTTCTGTATGGGGAATATTTATATTTGGTTTTCTTCTTTGATTTATACTAGTTTCTTAATTCTACATTACCATATTTCTCATAATTATTTTAGCCAGTTTGTCTTTTAACTACAATTATACAATTTTTACGGATTATGAATGTTTGTTTATTTTGAATATGTGACATCTTGCAGGGAAGAAAATTCCCCAATATGACTTAACCCAATGCGAGACGTGACAAAAGTACCATGATTTTGGTCTTGGAAACCAGTCTTTATTTGCAAATTTAAGATGTATTACTCCTCTTTTCTTTCAGTTTTTTACGGGTAAATCTTTTTATGCTTACCCTTAATCCATAGGGACTTTATTCTGCCATAGCTACAGAAATTTAAAAAGGATAGGTGAAAGGCTGATAAATGTCTTGCCATTGGCCACAGGATGGCATCAAGAGTATTTTCATCACTAATACAATTACCACTATTATTATACAACCTGCTGTTAGCTTTCTCTTCTCCAGCCATCACTCTATATACCTAGACTAGTGCTTCTTAGCCCGGGGACATTTGGCAATGTCTGCAGACATTCTGACTGTCACACTCTGGAGGTTTAGGGGGGAGATGCTGGGAGGACAGCCCGCCTCCTTGCCAGCAAAGAATTATCTGGCACAAAAGGTCAGTAGTGCTGAGGTTGAGAAACCCTGACCTATTGTATGTTTTCTCATTCAATCTCACTCACAACAATGCTAAAATGGCATTACAGCACCACTAGACAGATGAGACTAGAGCAGAGAGGTCACGTATCTTGGTCAAGAGACATACATTATAGAATCACAGGACCAATCCTTGAGGCCAGGATTGTCTGGCTGACTCTAAAATCCTTGTTCTTAACCACTGTTTGGCACTTTGACTGCTCTGGTGAATCCACCAACATAATGAATGGACTTCGGCATTCTGTCCCAGAAAGCTAACAGAAGGAGATCTTTTCTCACGGGCAGGCTCCCATTAAAGAACCTCGCTGATGCATAGCACCAAAATGCCAATTTAGTAACTAACTTCCCGAATGAAGTATGGAGTCAGCATGACCAGCCAGCTCTCTCCCTGCAGGAAGACCACAGAAGAAGCCAAATCACAATTAAAAGGTTGCTTGGTGAGAAGGAAATGGGAGGAAGACAGTTTGTCAAATAAAATGAATGTTTAATGACATCAGGTCGGGGCAACCGGAGGCCACATACACAATATAGATGGTCCAGCTAATGTGATCCAGACACTTAAATTGTGTTGGCTATAACTCTCCAAGGAGCATGAGAACATCTACTTATAAAGCTTCATTTCTGTAACTTTATTTCCATGGATGACCAACCACATAGGCATGACTGCTACATAATTTAGAGGGCTTATGCAAAATGTAGATACAAGCCCCACTTTCAAAAATGAAGAATTTCTCTTTTTTCCCTCACCATAAAGACTTACTGGTGGCAGTTCTACAAGTCAATAAATATTGATCTCCAAAGAACTCACATTATTTATCAGATTACTGATCTGTTGAGATAGCTGACTGCTGGAATGATAAACGGAAGTGAATCCCGATTACTGGATATGGAGCCACAGCCGTGAGATCTGCTGATAAGCGGCTCCACCAGCTCTAAGAATCAGGGCACTCCGCGGAGGGGGCCGCCGGCGCTCTGTGGTGCACGGGAGTCCCATTAGCCTTCTGAAATAGCTTTTGTTTCTCTGGAACTTTATTTTCAAACTGCCTTTCTGAAGTAGTTCTGTCACCCCCAGGTGACAAAGAACCAGCAGATTCCACAGCATCTTGGCTCAATTATTCCCCACCAATTGGACCACTCAAAACTTAAGAATTTCAAGAGAACAACAGTAATTAACTCAAGCTCAGCGCACTGGTGAGTATGGGGCCCAGAAGTTTGGCCCTGCTCTGGAGATCAGTACTTTCAGTGAGGTGATGTGCCTGGCAAGGTACTTACTTGGTTCTTCAGGGTATGTTATCAATATCCTCCCACCCATTCCTGTTGCTCTTTGAATTAGAGGGAAGTCTTATTCCTCCAATTTCTCAGTTTCAAGCCTCTGAAATCACGAGGAGTAAGAATTTATTATTTTCCTAACTAATTCATCAGTTGTTCCAGTATTACTTATTATTCACCACTTTTTGATTTGTGGTACCTAGTTTATCGCACGTCTGTATGTTTGCTTCTGTTTCTGAGCTATCTGTTTCATTGAACCATTTAGTTATTGTGCCAACGTCACAAGGATTGTTTTTGGCATTTATACTTCAATTGTCTCACTATATAAAATTAACCTACCACTACCTCCTATGGTCAAACCAAAATACAGCACGTGCAGTTTCCTAAACTGCCCTGGCACCTCTTCGTTTTCACTTACACTGTGTTCTATGACTGAGGCTCCCTCCGTACCCTCCTTCCTAAGCCATCTCTTCTCTTAGGCCCCAAATGAAGTCAGTCAAGAGTCACATATGTGGACCTCTCACCTGCACAGAGCTGATTTCAGACACTCCACTCATGTGCTCACTTCGCACTCTCCTAACCCCGGGGGGCAGAACGCATTACTGTCACTACATGTTCCTCTCCCAAAGATGGTGCTATTCCCCCTTTGGGCTGGGCCTTGAGCCCTTCAGGGGCTGACCGTGTGCTCGAGTTCATATCTATGTTTCCCTAGCCTTGCCTGGCACACTGCCTAGCTCAACACACTGTTTTATGAACAAATAACTAATGAACAAACAAGTCTGTATGGTCCTGGAGGGCAAAGAGATTGTCTCTTTTAAATGACTTCCAGTAATCTTGGACAATAAACACAAGTAAAATGAGTGAATGAATGAATAAATGAGAAGTCATTTTTTATTAAAATGTCCTACTGCCCACGAAAGAAGGACAGAGGGGGTGAGTGAAAATGAGAACCTTAATCTTGCTTCTAAAAGGCCTGGCACAGAGATGAGGAGCTCAGGAACACTGTGTAACAAATGAGTGCATGAAGGGCTCTAGTCCTGGATGCAC
This sequence comes from Scalopus aquaticus, assembly GCA_004024925.1. Classification (NCBI taxonomy): domain Eukaryota; kingdom Metazoa; phylum Chordata; class Mammalia; order Eulipotyphla; family Talpidae; genus Scalopus; species Scalopus aquaticus. The sequence continues at coordinate 97,091 of PVIJ01001210.1, read as the reverse complement.
CCTCAAACCAAAGCCTCCAGATAATTTGAGCTGGTTCACATTCTTTCTGCAGTCTATTTGCTCCATCCCTCCTGGGCAATCTCAAATTGAGCTTGAAGTCATACGCCACTCTTTGTTTGGCAGTTACACAAAGTAGTGAGGGACAAGGTCCTATTCTTTTTCTATGCTTTTATTCAGGTAACCCTGCATTAAACACAAAGACATCTCAAGTCTATCTATACCAGATCCCCACTGTAAATCAGCATCTGTATATACAACATTAATTTCACCCTAAACGTTCAATTCTATCCTTCACCATACAGTTGACCAATTTTACCCAGTTTACCTACCTCTCACCCACCTTACCCTCTGGTAATCACTAAGTCTTATAACCTGAAGTTTATTATTATTATTTTTTTACATATTACATTCATCTGGGTTTTTTATGTGCCATATATAAATAAAATCAAAAGTCAGATGGAGAAAGACAAATATAATGCCCTGTTCTTTAAGTGAACCCTATATTGAGGTTTCCCTGCTAGGTTGTACATATACGTAGTTGGATACTAGATCTGTTGTCTAGAACAGTCCAAGAGTTGAAGTAGCTTTTCACGTTGCAGAAAGGATAATGTTCAGGTGTGGGGCAGAGAGCTGTCACAGCTTGTAAGAGAGAAGAAGCAAGTGAGAAATATGTTGACTTGGTGTCCTCTGAGGCTTGAACCTCAATTATTTCATGCAAATATATACCTATTGTGCATATCTTTATACATGTGTGTATGTACGCTTTTGATGCCAATTGCAATTCTCAAGTCACCCAAACTTCTGACCAACCACAAACTATAGCCTAGAGACTCCTACCACCCTTCTACAAGCATGATGATTCACTAGCATGACTTCGAGTACTCAGAGAAGTATTTTTCTTACGACTAATAGTTTATTATAAAAGATGCAACTAAAGAACATACAAGTGGAAGAGATGCGTGGAGCAAGCCATGGGGAAGTCATACAGAACTTCTATGTCCTCTCCAGATGTGCTACCCTCCCACTATCACCCAGATGTTCACCAACAACCTGGACATTCTCTGGGCCTTGCCATTTAAGGGTTTTCTGGAGGTATCCCATTACACAGACATAGCTGACGAAACCACTAACCACTGGTAAATGGCTCAACTCCCATCCCCTCTCTCTCATCAAGGTTGGGGCCTGGGACTCAGTGTTCCAAAAAAAATTTTTTTTAAAGATTTATTTATTTATTTACTTATACATACAAGCTGGGGTACAGGTCAGAGGTGTGGGGCGGCGAGAGGATTCACCAGAGACAGAGTGAGGAGCAGAACAGGCAGATCAGAAATACAATGCTGAGGGGAGCAGCGGGCGAGCCAGGAGAGGTCTGCCAAATCATGTGGGATTCTCCCCGGCTGGGCGTTGAACTCACATTGCACGCTGCCGACAGTTCCACAGCGCAGCACTCAACTGCTGCGCCACCAGGGAGGCCCCAGTGTTCCAAATTTTTAATCAAAGTTTGGTCTTTCTTAGTGACCAGGCCCCATCACGAAACTCTTAGGGGTTCCTTGGCACAACAAAGAAACTCTTACTATTCAGGAGATACCAAGGGTCTTAGGCACGCAGAACAAACACCAAGTGTCTTTCTTAGTCTGCTACACAAGGGGTTATATCAATTCCCAGGGACTTTCACCAAGCGCCCCCGATAATTTTTTGGTAATTATAGCAAATTACAGCACAGTCAAAACAACTCTACACTGAGCAAATTTATAGAACTCATATTAGTCCTGCGTCTAGCAGAGAACAGAGGAAACCAACTGAACTCCATGAGCCCCCAGGCCTCAGCACCTGGCACAGAGCCTTGCACATAGTATACCCTCAGTAAGTATTTGCTGAAGAATTAAAAGCAAGGACCTTCCTGGTGGCGCTAGGGGTTAAGTATCAGCACTATGAAGCTATCCGCAGCCACTGCAGCAGGAGTTCGATCCTCAGCCAGGGAGCTTCCCACATGGCGCAGCAGACCTCTCCTTCTTCACCCGCTGCTCCCCACAGCAGTGTATTTCAGTCAATCTGCCTGTTCTGCTCCCCACTCTATCTCTGGTGAATCCTCTCACCCACCAGCACCTTTGGCATACACCCCAGCTCTTGTATGCATAAATAAATAAATCTTAAAAAAAGAAGAATTAAAAGAAAATATGTCCTGGACTGAAAGACTGCATGGCTTATACATCTTTAACCTCGAAAAAAACTGACTTCTATAAATATATCAAATTTACTTTTCCAATGTTCTCACAATATGCTAATATTTTAGCATACTTATTTGAATAATAAGCTTAAAATAAAAATATTACAAAAGCACAGGTGTATTAACAACAGAGTTCTGATTCAATATGATTAAACTTAGCTTATTGAAGTGGAAATGCCCTCCTACAAAGGGGAAAATGTACTTTTCACAAATACTGGTTTAAGACAAGCATCCTCAACCAAGAAGATTGGGGGATGGGGACAAAAAACTTTTTTTCATCTAAAGCACAGATAAACATATAATACAAAACAAACATGTGTTTGTGGTATTAAATCTCACTCAGTATGAACCAATGTTACTTCAATAAAAAAACTTTCTTAATTTCATTGGGGTGATTGGGTTAAAAAGTAACCCAAGGCTGAGAGATGCTGGAATTAGGAACTCATAATTGTTGCTGAGTAAAGGGAAGAGGCAATGCCTAATCAGTAGGCTCTCCCCTTCCCCTGTTCATTCATATTTCTTTTCAGGTTAATTTGGTAAATAATCACTCTAGCAAATTAGCAATAATCTTAAATTTTAATTCACAAAATAGAGGCATTTGGATAACAAGTCTAAAATATAGGAGTCCACATTTTCATTCCTAATCATGTTCAAACAAAAGGGCCCCACAGGAAATCTTATTTATTCATTCAGAAAAAAATTAGTTTTTGAAATGCGGGAGATGATGCAGAGAGTAAAAGAATAATGCATACTACAAAGCAGATGCATTCATTTTTTATTATATAAGTAATGAAGGTGAAATACTCAAGGAAGTCTGTCATCCTTAAATTATACCAGATGCTAGCTCAACTTGGCAGGAGGAAATGAAGAGTAACAGAAAAGGTAAATATGTGAGTAAAGACAAAAAGAACAGAATTTTGCCTTTTTTTTATTTTTTTAACTTGACTTGACAAAGCAACACTAGACTGGTTCGGTTTGTAACACACAATCCACATGTGAGTAAGAGCCACAGAAGATGACAGTCTGCCTCTCCCTCAGTTCCTCCAATTTTACCCACCTTAGGAAGGCAGCCTGAGGTGGCTATCCCCAAACAGAGATGGCCCCTACACAGCTGCCTCCAGGCTAACGATCCAGGCAAAAGAGACTGGGAGGGTAATGTGGGCCTACGTTGAAACCTAGGGATTCCACCCAGCGTATGATACATCTCTGGCCAACAAATTTGAATGCTTCTTACGGTCCATATATTTCTAACCTTATTAGACTATCTACTATTACCTTGATGTGTTTTACATGGTTTGCTCAACTGGAAATTTTACTCTTCCATTCACATTCTCACTTAGAGAAATCCCACTCTTCCCTATAGTTCTACATGAATGTCACCTCCTCACTGTCACTTTGCCCAAACACACAGGGTGAGATTAAATGTTCCCTTCTATGCGGGAATATAGAACACACATCATTCATGTCTTTACTACAGTGGAATCACATATTACGTGGGGGCTAAATTCTACCTACAACATAGGAGACAAAAGTCTCCAATAATCCATGTTCTGGAAATGCCAGAGGAAGTCAGCGCTGAAGATGGGCATGTGGTCTCTAAATATGTCTACCTGGGGAATTTTTTCCCTCGGTGTTAAAACTGATTGTTTTTTCTTCCATCGAGCACTACAAGTAGCTATTGATTTACATTCAGAAACCAGATTTTGTGGAAAATGGATACTTTTAAATTCTAGAAAAGCTCATAGTCTAAGAGGCATGCAGGAACTGGGCAAGCTTGCAGGTCGGGTTGTTTCTCATCTCCCGTCACCTCCAGAGGCATAAACTAGCTGTTCTTTGTGCCCACACTCTCTGACACTCAGAGTGGGGGTCATTCACCCTGGCTATTCTGCAGCTGTCTGGAAGGACAGTCCTGGGCACATGGCCGCTCAGCCCCTCCTGGGTCTTGGGCACACACTGTCTTACTCCTCCTTAGCAATCTCATAGTATGCATAGAACAGTGAATTAATAAGTGTTTTTTAATTTAATCAAGTGACAGCATAACCAACCACCTATAAAGCATCTCTTCTATAGTGATCAGTACAAACATTCCAAAAAAAAATACTTGCACAAAAAAGAGGTTTTCTTGCAAAATAAAAACCCTTGGAAGTCTAGGGGGAAAAAATCCCACCTGACTTAAAAATGCAATAATTTTGCATAATCTAAAGGAACCAGGTGGTTGACTGCTCTTAATGTTCTGAAGAAAATAACATCAAAAAATAGTTTGTAACAGGAAAAATCAAAGTGATCTCCCACTTCATCTCTTTGAAAAATTTGTGGTAAAAATGTAAATTACTATTTCTTCTTTGGGTTTTCCTTTAGTAGTTAGATGAATTAATATGCAAGATAATAGCTCCATTCTTTTGAACAGGAACAGCATTTATCTGGTATTATTGTCATTCTATGTGGAAGCATTCTTCTACCATAGAGATGTAATATTTCACAGCAGAACAAGACACATCCAACTGGGTCACCTGCAGTGGCACAGGCAGGTGGTGAAACAAATGATTTGAGCTTCCTTCACAAACAGAGCTCAGGGCTAGTCACCTGGCTGATCTGCAAATGTGCTCCACTGCAGATGTCCCCCTAGGCTGGGCGGGAACTCAGTGGGCCAAGAAACTGCCTTGGACAAAGGTAGAGGACTTCTTCGAGGCAGCCAGTCTAAACTAAGAGTCAACTAGCAGATATGATTCTAATAATTCAAAATGGGTCAGCTAAATGAATCCTGGGTGAGGTCAGGGTTTCTGAGCCTTGTATCATAACAGACCCCAGATGGGCAACCAAGCATCTTTCAGGTCAATCCGGGATGGCTGAGCTAATTAATTAGAAAGCTTTACTGAGAGCTGTGGAGCCTCAATCAGGAGCAAGATCAGGTCTGTCCAGTGGCTACTGCTGTGAAGTGTAAGCCATGGTGGTTATATCCGCCACCCTGCTGATGAATCTGCATAGAGTTAAGAAAAGAATCAGAGGCAGAGATGGAGATTATGTCGTTTTTTTGGAGTTTATGGGTTTGAGAGGGGGTCCTTGGGTTCACTCTGGGAAAGATTTCACCAGAGTTCCCTTCTGCGGCACACAGTGAGTTTCTCCACAATGCAGAGACTTAGTTATACTTAAACAACAGTTTTATTAGGGAAAGGGACAAGGAAGTAAAGGACACTTGCACAGATACAAGCCAGCAGGAAGAGCTGCCCCTTTGTGGGGGCAGGTTAGGTTTTATCATCTTTCTGTCGGGAGGGGCTCATCTTCCAGGATGGTTCCTGTTACTGGCTAACTAGAATTAGAAAGGAGACCAGGGATTCTACAATGGGCTCAATTTCCATATCTTTACCCCTGGACTGCAGTCTGGTTCCTACTTATGCTTTGTAACTTGGGCGCTGGTGCCTAGGATTGTGCTAATGGTTATGTTGATTCCTCCTACCTCCACTTCCTTGTGTGGCTGGTTCTGTTACAGGGCAGGGAGAGGGGCACCTCCCAAATCCCCAAACCTCCCTGTTCTAAATAAGATACTGCCATCCGCTGCATCAAGACAAAATATATAAGGCCTTTAGTAAAAAGAAACTTTAATACAACTAGTGTAATAATACAGAAAAGACAAAGAATATAGTTTCTAAACTAAGCTCCCAAAGTTACCCATCACCTGTGGGCAAAAGTCCACCCAAATGGGATTGGCCCAAAGCAAGGTCCAAAAGCCTTCCATAAGTCTAAAGCACTTTTCCGCAGGGACCCATAGAAAAGGGTCAGAAACAGCTAAACAATTCTGGGAGGAAAAGAACAAAATCAAAATCAAGATTAATGTTGACATTGTAAGCTCCCCAGGGGTCTCTCACCCACATCTGTCTCAAACAGACCAGGCCAGTGCAACTTCTTTACATGACTCTCTGCTCCTTGTTCTTCTTCTGGCTCTCCATCCTGCTTACTAAATGGTGGAATAAAAATTTAAAAGGGGGGAGGGTCAAATTCTAGTGCCTCCTCCATCAACCCTAACCAAAGTAGATGATACAGAACTCAGGGAACACAGTGGTGCTGACAGGAGTAGTCATGACTGTCTAAGGTCTTAGAGAATATAAAGAACAAACATAGGACGTGAGAGTGAAATTATTTTTTCATTATTCTCTTTCTAGCTCACAGACTTGCAGTGACTATAAATGTTTAAGAATCACATCAGGAGTAAATCATGAGAAAGAGACTGGTATACTTGGTTTAAGCTATCAAAGACGTAAGGATGATGGAATCAACATTCATCCTTGCCCATGAATGAGAGTAAGCACCAGGCCTTCACACACACAGTCTCCAAGCCCCACCACCCCATTGTTATCTAGCACTGGCTAAAAAGACATGGGTCATCTGAGCACCTGACCTATGGAAATATGTGTCACTGTCACTCACTCTGAAGAACTGCATGACTACAAAGATCCTCTTCTAGGAGGACACATGCTAAGGCTGTGCTGCAGAGCCCACAACAGAGGGAGACTAGCTGGGCTTGACTTTGGACCTTAAACCAGTTATTTAACTTCTCCATCTCAGTTTTCTTATCTATAAAATATAGTGTAATACCTTACTCAAAAAGTTGATGAGAGGATTACATGATTATTTTTAATCAAAGAAGGCTGAGATGGCAGCAGGCATTCCCAGCTTGGTGGGATGGGATGGTTTGTTGGGGTTATAGAATCTAGGGCGACAGAAGAATCACTTCTAGGCTCTTGAGGGCCTTGAGTTAAATAACAATTTAAAATGTATAGACTTCTCTTGTGTGAGATGTAGGATATTATGACAGAGATGTGCCAGATGAATTAGAGAAAAAAGAGGAAGACCAAAGCAAGAGAGGTCACCAGCATTGCTACAGCAGTCAGTGTGGCAACTGAAATGGTGCAACAGAAACAAAAAGTAGGGAAAAGTCATAGTAAAGTCAGCATTAATGCAGTGATAGATACACAGCCAAGGTCACTAAGGGTACACATTAATGGTTTAATTAGCAGAAATGGTTTCTACCAAGAATTCATTAGGGTACAATAATGAAACAAATGTGAGCATTGATAAGTATAAGCAAAGAAGAAGCAGTACTGAGACATGGGGCAAGTTAGGATAATTAGGCAGCTTCAGGGAAAGACAGGCAGGGACCTGGGGGAATTAAGGAAGTTAAGAGATAAGGGCAACAAGGAATGGAGGAAGAAGGGAAAGATATAGAAAGTATACAAAAAGATGGGGGTTATGATACAGGTCCCCGGCACAGTAGCATATTAGGTGAGATCACCCAGAGACCAAAGATATGCAAAAGATTGGGTGAAACCACTGAGAACTAACCAATCATGCAGAGACTGATGGAATTTGAAATAATGAGGGAAAGAAAGTATATAATCCCAAGCCAAAACTCCATATTGTCTTCTCTGCCCCTCCCGGGTACCTTTTACCTGGGAGTCTTTACTTTTTGTCTTTTTTCCTAATAAGCTTTTGTTTTCTTTCTTAAACAAGATTTGCTTCTCTCTGTTCACTTATTCAAAATTCTGTGAATTCCTTCTTACGACTTCATGAGGCAAGAACTCCTGGTGGTTACCAGGGTGAAAACCACCAGCAGCAGTGGCTGTGATTACGCTAACTGCACAATTCGGCATCAGTATCATTTTCAAAATAATATGAAAGTGAATTGTTCTTGTGGTACAGTGCACAAAAGTGAATTCTAGCATAGACATGTAGTATACCAATGCTATACAGGGAAATTTTGAGAAAACTATCTGTAAGGACATAGCTTTTGTACTTTCACAAAGATATTCCAATATTAATTCTCAGTTAACTTGCAAGTATCAACTCTCTTCAAAATTTGTCTGAGTGATATTTTCAAACAAATATTATTTGCATTAAAACAAAAATGGGAGTCTGGTGAGAAAAACCATCACGTAGAGGGAACTCAATTTAGTCCCTGTACCTGTACATGTATCTTTCACTGAAAATAATTATTAAAATGGAAAAATGTATAGAACGAAGAAATCAGTATTTAATCAGCTCCTTCAAATAAGTCAAATACTGCACTAGGGGCTTGTGCAGGGGCTCACTTAATCGTAACCGCCTAGGGAAGTAGGGAACTTAAAGCCCCTGAAATAAATGAAGACTTTAAAGCTCAGAGTTCACACACAAAGCATGTATTTGATGGCTTGCTGGGATTCTTAACTAGGTCTTCAGATGCCAAAGTAAAGTATTTCCCTAACAATGCCCAGTCTCCTAGGTCTAGATAAAAACACAATATACTGCCAAGAGAGGAATTCCTGACCCAGCCAGGTAAACAGAGACAAGGTGAACAACATTCATCATTATGATAAAATATATTTCCAAAACACTACCTGCTATACCTATGAAGACTTTATAAACTATGAAGTTTGTGTATTTATTTTCCGTCTCCAGGAAATGTATGTTTCACAACAGCAGGGAGTGTGTATGTCTTGACACCATAGCACTGCCCCAGATCTACAACAATCAAGAATTTCCAATATACTGTGGCAACTCAACAAATATTTGTTGAATGAAAGTAGTTGGATCTTTGTCAGAAGAGTGGAGCATTTAAAAGAACAGAGATTTGGTAGACAGAATGCTTGAATTTGGATTTTGTTACTGTTATCTTGGGTAAAGACTTATTCTCTCTAGGTTTCAGTTTTCTTACCTATAATGTTAGAACAATAACAATACATGTTGTATAGTATAGCACTGCTTTAAGAATAAAATTAATTAACATACGTAAAGCACTCAGAATCATTTTTAGTTTATAGGCTGGCCTAATAATAGCTGTTAAGATAATTCCAAGTGTTCCTAATTAGAATTCTAGGTTCTAGTTATAAGCAAGTTTGTACACAAAATGGACCCACAATCAGAATCCAAATTCTTACCTTTTCAGTATAAAGTACCTCTATCACACGCATACCACATTTCTAATGCTCTTCGTACTTCTAAGGAACTAAGAGAGATGTCAGTACACACTGGATGAAAATGGTGAGAAGAAGGAAAACCACGAGTAGCAACTGGCACAACATAACCTACTGTGTGTCCTTAAAAGACACAAACTATGTGTGAAACTTTCCTATTTATGAAAATGTTTTATTACCATTTCATAAAACTACACTAAATTATTTTAAAAGTCATGAAGTACATGTAATCTCAACAGACAGGAAGTTATGCAGTGGAAATAAATGGCATATCCCTGTGTCATTTCTTGCACCATAATCTGGATGGAACAGTAGGGGCTTGCTGTATATTGAGTAATACACCTAATCCATGATAAATGCCTCTTCTTGGGGGCAGTAAGTGCTTCTGTAAGAGGGTGGTCCTCAGGAAAGGGGAGTATTCAGGTTTCCTGCTCCACCCAAGGGAGGGTGGAGCTGAGCAGGAGAGCTAAAGAAGACGGAGAGGAGAGGAAAGGGAGCAGGATGGAGAGCCAGAAGAAGCACAAGGAACAGAGAGACAGGTGAGGAAGCTGTACTGGCCTGAACTGTTAGAAACAGATGTGGGTGAGAGACCCATGGGGAAGTTGACTATGGCAACATTGATCTTGGTTTTGATTTTGCTCTTTAACACCAAGAATTGTCTGACTGTTTCTGACCCTTTTCTATGGGTCCCTGAGGAAAGGTGTTTGAGACTCGTGGCAGGCTTTCGGGCCTTGTCTTGGGCCAATCCCATTCGGGTGGACTTTTGCTCATGAGGTGATGGGTAACTTTGGGTGCTTAGTTTAGAAACTATATTCTTTGTCTTCTCTGTATTATCACACTAATTGTATTAAAGTTTTTTTTCCACTTAAGGTCTTATATGTTTTGTCCTGATGGCAGAACCTATTTAAAAGGGGCAGGTTTGGGGGTTCTGGGGTGCCCCTCTCCCTGCCCTGTAACACTTCAACCAAAAGTTTCAAGCTAGATTATTCCTAGCTCTGAAGTCTGACTACTTTGCCTAAAGCAGAAAGCACGTTTGCCAATGTTCTCTGATAGATAAAAATTCAGACCTTGATTCTGTGTTAAAAAATGTTTTGGGGGGACTCCCTGGTGGCGCAACGGGTTTAGCACAGCACTATGAAGCTATCCAGAGCCACTGCAGCATGAGTTCTATCTCCGGCCAGGTTGCTGACCCACATAGCGCAGCAGACCTCTCCTGCCTACTAGCCTGCTGCTCTCCTCAGCAGTGTACTTCAGCAGATCTGCCTGTTCTGCTCCCCACTCTGTCTCTGGTGAATCCTCTCACCCCACAACTCTGGCCTACACCCCAGCTTGTATACATAAATAAATAAATTTTAAAAAAATGTTTTGGGGCCTCCCTGGTGGTGCAAGGGGTTAAGTCTCAGCACTTTGAAGCTATCAGCAGCCACTGCAACAGAGTTCAATGCCCAGCCAGGGAGCTAACCCACATGGCACAGCAGACCTCTCCTGTCTCGTCCTTTGCTCCCTCAGCATTGTATTTCAGTCAATCCTCCTGTTCTGCTCCCCACTTTGTCTCTGTTGAATCCTCTCACCCCCCACACCTGGCCTACACCCCGGCTCTTGTATGTATAAATAAACAAATCTTTTTAAAAATGTTTTGATTGCACTAAAATAAAAGTTGGCATGTGTTATATTTTAAGAATGTAATTAATAATATTATAACCAAAAGTTCATTTTATGAATATAAGGATAATTCAGTATTAGAAAACCTAGTAATACAACTTACCATATCACTACGTAAAAAGAGAAAAACCAAATGATCATATGGGTAGAAGACATTTGACAAATTCTGTTCTTAATTAAAGAAAAATCTTTGGGCTAGTAATGTACTAGCAAACATATTCTTGTTATACTTTAGGAAATGTGTTAAATATTTTACATTCGTTATCTTATCAATCAATTAACAATAAGGCCCGGGTCAGGTCTGCTGGCCACATTTTACAGTTATCAGAGAGACTGAATAGCCCTTTCAAGGTCAAACAACTGGTGAGTGGCAAAGCTCAAATTTGAACCTAAAACCATCTGACCTCAGAGCTCAAACACGTGATCTATCAGTAAGGAGGAAAACAATCAAAGAGGCAGGGCAGTAAATATAAAAATAGATACAAAAAAAAAAAAAGATGCTGAACACCTCACTCATAAACCTTAAAATGCCAACTAAACCATAACTGAACTAATAAAACTGATAGATGTCTTAAAATTCTATAATATTGATAGTGGTAACTATGCTAAACATAGGAATATAAAGTAGTATACTATTTTTAGAGGACAATTTGACAATGCCTATAATAGTTTCACACAATTTAATTATCTATGTGACATAACATGAATGTTTATTTTTTAATCAAAAAGTGTATTTCTGATTTAAAAGGCTTTCCATTCTAATTCTAAAAATAGCTCTCAAGTCTAAGGAATGTGTTTAAAATATATTAACTAGTTCCCTTCATACAAATGTGCTGACGAAAAGTAATAGGCAAACAGGTTCATAAAAATCTAAATAATGTGAAAGTACCAAATTAAATAACTTGAAAGTAGGAGTTTATTTTTTTAGAACAGCACAAGAGTACACATGATAAATTTAAGTTTTCTGTTTCTACTGCAGATTACCACTCATTAACCTGCTGAAGCTCAGTTCTAAAAATGCCTCATGACATAAAAGCCACAGCATTTTTCCAGAAGCTTTGCAGTGTTTGTACCCTATACTCTGTATTATAGAACACATTCACATTAGTTTTTAAGGAGGCAATTCTGATTTGAAAATTCTGTTTAATATACCCAAGGAGAGGGTCAGCTCCATCTTCTTTGACAAAGGTTAGTGAAGATAACACTCAGAAATCCTTGGACTGGGCCTAACAATATATTTACTTAAATTGTTTAGTCTTTCGGATGAAAGGCTCCTTTCATCTACAATTTTAAAAACAATGTCATTAATCTACATTTTTAATTTTTGCAATTTTATTATACTGTCTTATAAAAAACAATAGTGTACTCAATTTCTTCTGATTTTAGCAATTCAAGACTGAAGGTAGGAAAAATAGTGGGGAGGAGAATCACTTGCCTATGACTGGAAAAAGAAAGAGAAGACCTGGACATGCCTTTAGGGTTTGGATTGCAACAAGAATCTTTCAAAATTCAGAAAATATGATCAAATGATGAGCTAGTATAAAACACACTGTTGGGCTCTCAGAGACTTAGAGCTCCAAGAATATTAAGAACAGGAGAGGAGCTGGAGTATGTGGGGTGGGGGGCAGGCTGCATTTATACACACCTGTTTAAAATTAACGGTTAAAAAAAATAAATTTAAACGTTAAATTGGAAAAGGAGGATCAACTTATTTTCAAAATAATAGTCTACAAACGCACTTTATAATTTAGTCCAAACTGAAGTTGTTTCTTTTGTTTCTATCTAAAAGGCTAAAAAGGCTGTTACATTTAAGAGAAATCTCTCCCGACACAATGTTAAATCAATCCAAATTTGGGGTGAGGGAGTTAGCTGTAAGAGATACACAAAATTAAGTGCTTTGGCCAGTTAAAATTGAGTGGGATAAATTATTGGGGAAAACAACAGAGCTACTAATGCAGTTGTCTCCTCTTATCAGTGGTTTCACTTTTAGTGGTTTCAGTTACCTAGAGACAAGCACAGTCCAAAAATATTATGTACAGTAAGATATTTTGAGAGAGACATCACATTCACATAATTCTTACAAAGTACGTTGCTATAATTGCTTTATTTTATGATTGGCTATTTTTCTTAATGCTAAGATATTTTGAGAGAGACATCACATTCACATAATTCTTACAAAGTATGTTGTTATAATTGCTTTATTTTATGATTGGCTATTTTTCTTAATGCTACTGTACCTTATTTGTAAATTAAACTTTATTACAAGTATCTATGCATAGGAAAAAACAGTGCTTACAGAGTTCAATACTATCTGTAATTCCAGGCATCCTCTGGGGGTCTTGGAATGTATCACCCACAGAAAAGAGGGGACTACTGTATTGGTGCATTTTAATTAGATGATAAATTTAATAAATCGAGCCTTTGTGTAAGGCACTGAGCTTACAAAAAGAAATAAAAAATAAAAAGCTTTGCCTCCATTCTTTACATCAATTAGAACAACCTAACTTTAGATTTTAGAGAAAAGGGTTTAAGTAAATTGCCCAGGATCACAGCTACTAAAGGATACAATTAATCACTATGAGAGTTGTGAGAGTTATTATCCCCATTTTATGCCTGGAGAAACTGAGCCTTAGGAAGGTGACTAAGGATACACACGCCCTTTTCTTAAGTGGCTATGTGGAGTAGCAGAGCTAGTACTCCAACCTAAGTCTCTGGGAACCCAGACTTTATACTGCCTCCCCTGAGAAGAAAGACTATCATTTTGGAGCAATGGTATTTTATTTATTATTATTATTTATGTCTTTTACATTATTGTGTATTCCCCGTCAGTTACCCACCACGGATTTGCCTGTGAACCATCCCCATAGTCCCTTGTTCGAGCAATGGTATTTTATTTTATTATTTTTTTAAAGATTTATTTATTTATGCATACAAGCTGGGGTGTAGGCCAGACGTGTGGGGTGGTGAGATGATTCACCAGAGACAGAATGGGGAGTAGAACAGGCAGATCGACTGAAGTTCACTGCTGAGGGGAGCAGCGGGCGAGGCAGGAGAAGTCTGCTGCACCATGTGGGAATCTCCCTGGCCAGGTATCGAACTCATGCTACAGTGGCTCTGGATAGCTTCATAGTGCTGCGCTTAATCCGTTGTGCCACCAGGGTGGCCCAGCAATGGTATTTTAAAGGGAGAAATAACTCCTAGCCTTAAGTCCCTGCTATTCAAGGTCATGGACATCTGCCTATTCTAAGCCACAGGTGCTTGCTTGATGGCAGAGGCAAAGTACAGGAGCATACAATAAAAAGGGACTTCATAATAAAACAACTGTCTAATAATGATAAAGCACAAACACTGCCCAGCCTCACAGCTACTAAAGTAACTTGCTCCTCCTTATCCCACTGAAACCCACATTATAAGCCTTAAAGAACAGCTCCAGTGGCATCTTTTCTGTGTGCCACGTCCTGGAAGGATTGTTTTCTCCTTTTCACTCTGTAGACATTATGGTCTCTACCACACTGTGCGCCATAGTCAGCTTCCCTCCTAGGCTATGAGGTTCTTAAGAACTGTATCTTATTCTTCTTGCGCCCCTTGGACTACAGCTGACACACAGTAGGGATTCAGGAAATGTCTGCTGAATGAATTTGTAAATTAATTTGTTAAAGTACTATTCTCCCAGTATGTATTATCTCTTGTTGGTGATTACCAAGCTTGAAATGAGCTTCTCTAATGAAGCTCATTTCAAAAACAAAATGTAAATGTATTCATACCAGCAAATTAGTTTGACAATTATGAGAATGACCTCTGGAAAAAAAATAACATGGGGGTTAAAAGCTCTTATCAAATGAATTTACAGTAGAAACAATGAACACCTTGGCTACAAAATATTTCCAAAACAAAGCAAAAGGAAGCATATGTTCCCTAAATCAAGGAAGCATATGTTGCCTGAATCAAATTCAAGACAAGATCTGAACTTCTGCTATCTCACTACTTCTTTGGGGCCTAGTCATTTTGTTTTGATTTCACTGAAATTTGAAAATGTCATTTTACAGAGTGGGTATGTGAGATTTAAGGACTTAGTCTCACCTCTACAGAAGTCTAAATATTAGCTTACGGTAAATTATAAAACTTCAGATCTGTTAAAAATATCTATAAGATTCAATGCTCATGTTTGAAAATTGAAGAGTGGCTAATTATCTACACAAGAAAAGAAAATTAACAAATTCATAATTTAGAGTTCCATTTTCACTTCAAGTATAAGAAATATTTACGAATTAGAGCAAGAAATGCTCAATAGCTGTGGTGGAAGCAACACTAAATGTCAGTGCAAGCACTTCACAGGCACCTATGGGGCTTAGGGACAGTCGACAAGAGGAACTGAATCACTATTAGTGTAACCTTGAAAACTCTGAAACAGATTTCAAAAATTTTAGGCAAATTATGAAAGATAAGAAAAACTAAGCTTAACAATCAAATGCAATCTAAAATCCTTGAATGAACTTGAATAAAAAAAGAGGGAAAGAAGACATATCAAGACTACTAAGGAAAGTGGACTCTAGACTGTATACTAGACAAGGCACCATGTCAAGGTTAAATTCCTTGCATGTTATATTATGAAGCAGAATGTCCTTGTTCTTAGGAGACACATATGAAGTATTTCAGATTCCTAAAAGTCTTAGTAAAAGACTTAGTAAAAGTGTGTGTACGTGTGTGGAAGAAACAAAGGAAGAAAGGGAGCATACAAACTAGTAACTGGTAACAATTGGGAAATCTAGATACAGGTCCTCATTGAACTAGTCTTCAACTTTTTCTCTAAGCATGTCTTTTTTCAAAATAAAATTGGGGTTAAAAAATTCATAGAGAGGCCTGCTCTTACCTGAAAGGTTTTGTCTCTAGACTCACTGGGACTTTTTTTCTTTTTCAATTCAAATACAAAACCACAGAGGAAACCATTATAACCTTTGAAAAACCTGTCATGGGCAAATAGTAAAATGAGATACCCATTTTAAAGGACAAAAATCAAATAGTGTTATGACTGTAAAGCTTTCTTTGTGACCAGCTAAGGGCACAGAGCTGCAGGCTGTTGGTTTTGCTTTGTTTTGTTTTAAGCTGCTCAGGGGAAGAGGGCTGAACCCTAACATTTTTGAGTCTAGTCACTCTTTTATAAAAACCACCTAACTTAACCATCACAATAAGCGTAGTGACTATATAGGTGGTCTAGTCCAAAACTGGATGAAAATGAAAGTAAGACTGAATAAGATGAATACATTTAAAACATAATCTGTGTAACTTTATACTTTAGGATCTTTCCAGTACAACATACTGCACGAACAATGATACAACAGCATTGTTCTTTGCTTTAAGTTTTTCTCTACAATAATTTATTGAGCCATCTACTACTGCCACTCATTTTTAATAATGACAATAAATGGTCTGTTTACATTTTTTCATGACGAATAATCTCCCCAAACAAAAAGTACTTAAGTTTTAAGAAAAACTAAACTCCAAAGTGCTGCTATTAACTGCATATAAAACTTCTACAGTGAATTATGTGTATAACTATTGTACTGATAGAAGTAATTATTAACAATCTAAAGAACAAAAGCAGCACTTCTTTTTCTTTTGTTAGAAAATAGGATTACATAGTCACCTGACTAATGACCCAAGTATGGGGTGTGAGATGGTGTTTGAGGAATGCAGCATTCTCCTAAGACAATAAAACAAAGCGGGGGAGCTGGTTTCAGATGTCTGGCGCAGCTATGCTGGTGAACACTCAGTGGCCACTGTGGTCCAGCTTCTCACCTCTTGCATTCTTAGCCTGAACTAAGCACTCTGTAAACTCTGATCTTTTGGGGGGAGGGGGGTTTTGGGTGGGAGGGTGTTGATAAATCTACGACACTCTAGAAGGAAAAGCAATTCATTATTTTCAAAATAAATATATAAATAAAAACAGGATTATAGGATGCTATTTGAAAATAAGATCATAGGTAATCAATCACATTGTAATCTATAAATATATCAATACGTTGTACACATCAAATATTCACAATGTTACATCGATTGTTATCTAAATAAAAAATTCAAAACTAAATTAAAACCCCATTATGGGGTGCTATCAGGAAGATATGAAAGATACACTAAGTCTGATTTCAGAAACATCTGGCAGTTTTATTGGTGTTTGTTGAACTTGCCCACTCTAACCTGGAAGGTCAGACCCCACTGTTCCCACGCCCATCTATGTTGCCCTCTGTCATACGCCATGACATGACTTTCATTCCTGGACCAAGTGGAAAACTAGTTTATGAAACACTGAAACCTCTACAAACTCTTAAGAGTCTAGGAATTTTGTCTGAAAATACTGACTGAAACTGATTCCTCTTACGTAAATGAAAACTGACAGGTTTGTGGGCTGGCACTGAAGACACATGCACAAACAGCATTATTAAAAGCATAAAAGTGATTCTGAAAAATATATTTCTTAACTATTTTCTTAATATAAACATTCCTTTCATCTTCATGAACCCTAACCCCCAAAAATGCATAAAAGGGAGAAACGTTTTGTTTGAATCATTCAGGTTCGATATTTATTTTTAATAGATGCAGTATGATTATCGATACCAATCACAAAGGAAACTCAATCAAAAGATTAGAATTGTATTATAACATATTATTTCTTTTCATTCAACAGTGATTGAATGTTAGCACTACACATAGCATATCTATTGTTCTAATACATAACATACAGCAAATATTGCTGTTATTTTTGCTAGATGAAT
Organism: Scalopus aquaticus; assembly: GCA_004024925.1. Lineage (NCBI taxonomy): Eukaryota > Metazoa > Chordata > Mammalia > Eulipotyphla > Talpidae > Scalopus > Scalopus aquaticus. Next base: position 79,488 of record PVIJ01001210.1, on the reverse strand, counting down.
AAGAACAAACTCTTCAATAAACTTCTGCTTCATTTTATCTTATTTATTTTTTCTCCTAAAGTACAGGTCTTACATTAAAGTTTTATACTTGGTTTCTGAAAGGAAAAAGTGTTTCTGAAATAAAACTCTATCAAAGAAAGCTATCTCAAGAAATATTTTAATGATCAAACATGAATTACTGTATTTTGAACATTTATTTTTTATTTTCAAAAATGTTACCTAAGAAGTTGATATATATCACCACCACTAAATTTGGCCCTAAATTAAATTAAGAAAGAGAGCACAGCAGAAGGCTTAAGACTTTCTATAGTCTATACAGACTTTTTAAAAAAGTAAATTATAGACACATAATGATTAATTAGGACCCATTCCTTTTATTTTTTCTTATACCTCATTCTTTTTATCAAAGGTAGTAAATATTGTATCTTTCCCTTGCCTAAAAGACTGGAAATATATATAAAATGCCAAGAGCGTTGTCTGAACCCATCGTGGTATGTCATAAATTAGTCCTTGCCTTCCAATAGTCACGGTCAAGATTCAAATGGTTTCATCAAATCATGTCATATTATTAGAATAACAATATTTTACTCCTTTTGAGACTTATTGCTCCATATAACACGACTCTTGAATTTGATATCACCTATTTATCTTCCTTTAAACCGCATTGTTTCTTGTTGTTTTCACTAACATATCCTACTGCCTGTCATTCTGGGAATAAACACACATTTGGCTTTTTGTTTCTTTGCTGGCATGCCATTATCTCTACATTTCCAACTGTATCTCGCTGAGATATACCGTACACGGACAGATATGGGGGTGGTGGTTGTAGGGACGAAAATAATGGTATTTTGAAACTAATTTACATCCCAATTGATTGATGCCAAGTGGGTCATGCAACAAATGCTAACGTAACTTGCCCAGAAACAAATGTCTCATGTCATAGAGCTCGAGACAGAAAAGGGGACAATTTATTCTAACACTCTTAACTATGTCTCCACAGAAAGAATTTTACATTATTCAGACAAGATATCACAATATTTACCGGTGTCCCCTTACTTTCCCCTTTCCAATCACTGCCCCCAAGACTACATACTATGCTGCTATGTGGTCACACTTGAGCTCTACTTTGGGACAAAGTTTGTTGCCTTAAAGACAAAAACATAGTCTCTCCTTCCACAAAAGGCATTACAATCTACTCTTTGTTTTCAGCACTCAAAATAAAAATGCCTTGAAATTACTCTTAAACTAAGGAGAGTTAAATACATACCATCCCCAAATAGTAGATTTTCTTAATCCCTGAATCTTTGTCCTTATAGATCTGGTCACTATATAATAACACTAAATTATATCAATTATAACTGCCAAAAAATTAAAAGTTAAATTCTCCCTTAGAACATCTTTAACACTATAGCACAGATGGAATGTAAGGTAATTTATGAAATAGATTACTAACTTGTATTCTATAAACATTGCATGTCATCTGTTTGAAATGTTTATCTTGTGTTATTCAACAAGAAAATTTAAGTTATAGAGAAAAGTGAGATTTTCTTGAAACATACATAGTAACGTTTCATTTTTCCTCTACCTTTAGAGAATATGGTATGCCACAAAGGTGAATTTTCAAAAAAATAATTATTCATTTCAATGCCCAAATATATTTTACTTAAGCCATTTATGATAGAAATGCTTGTAACAATGTCCTGTACTCCCCCACCAATTTAGGTGGCACACAGTATACTAACCTAAGTACTTGATAATGGCTGTGGTATATTACAGTGAATATGCATCAGACTGTGGTATCTTTAAGGCAGGAACAACCTCAGGAACACTGACAAATGGAAAGCAGCTCGCTTCTATTCTAATAGCCCCATCAAGACAATTTCTTCTACCTGTCCTTATTAAAAACTCTCCTCCATCACTGTGTCTAGGGTGTCTTTTACCCATCTTCTAAATCACTGCTTATAAATTGTGGCTGCTAAATCAGATAGCCAGGCAGGTAATCCAGTATCAAGAGCAAGAATAAACAAGGAGTGAGAGTCTCCATTTAAAAAGGTACAACACCCTCAGTGCAAAATACAGTTTTGTTGGGCCATTTAGATGACATTTCTAATTATTTCCTAGTTATTGATTGTTATCAGATGGCAGTTTTCTGGAAAAATGACTGACAAATTATAACTATACAGAAACTATTTTCTTCATACTTTCTTCATTTTTTAAATATCATTTTTTAAATATCGCCATCAATAAAAAAAATATTTATCACATAGACTTACCTGAGGCACGCCTTGTGAATCGATTTATTACTGGAGCTAAAAGAAAAAAAAAAGCAGAATGTTATCAGATAAAAATCTAATTTATCTAAACCCCTGAAAAGAACTTAAATTGTTAAGTGAGTCCATAAATTAAATAGGAGAAAAATATGAATGAATAATGAATCCAAGAGAAAATACCATATATATGGAAATAGAATGTCTAATCCATAAGTTTGGTTTCTAGAAATAGAAATTACAATAAGTATTACATCTGTGAAATTAGTCCCTCCAGAACACTTTAAATAAAAATCTCTAGTTACATGTTGCTGAAAGTATTTAACTAGGGATACTGTAAATCTGTATATCTAGAGGAATAATTTGGTCAATTACATCAAATGCTATGAAAGGGCTGTGTTCTTTAGTAGATAAATTTAAATTTCAGAGAAAAGAAATACTACCAGAGAAAGCAAAAGCAATATATGTGTACATCTATTCAGCATCACCTCTACAATGAAAAAATTAAGAAACAAAATTAAAAATTCTAATGTACACTGAAATCATTACTAGGTAAAGGATAGTATAACCTTGATACTCTTAAGTTTAATATTTACGGTTTTAACAGTTTTTGTGCAACCCAAAATTTCCAAGACATGCCAATCTATATCTGAAGTTTGCGGTTTCCGCTGGCGGGTAGGAGTGCATTACCTGCCCATTCCCAAACTTAACTCAGCTCTGTTGTTTCTTGTTGGTTTTGCCTACTGTTATCTCAAGGAGTGAGGGTCTAGCAACAAAAAAAGATTATTTCTTAAGAGAAGCAGATAATTCATGGTTAACACTATATACAAAAGGGACATCAAGATCTACACAGTATATTTTGGGTGACAGAACATCATAGGTCTACAAGAATATTTTTAATACTTTCCAAACAATAATTTTAAAAATCGTTTACACTATAGAAATAGGTAAAGTAAAAGAAACTTAAATTTTTTTTTTATCAGCACTGTGGTTATAATACATGAAAAACATGTATGCATAGGAACAAGTTCTAGGAGAAAACTGTGTCAGATGGTTTACATTAACCCTTGCAACCATGCTATTAAACGTCAGCACTGTCATAGTGCTGATGAGTAAATTTTATAGTAAGGCTGAGTGATAATAATAATTTGCTTTAGACCCCATAGTCATACTTTGACAAGCTGGAGAAAATGAAGCTAGGAGCATAGTCTGACACCAAAATATTTCTTTTTTTTCTCCTAGTGAAAAAAAAAAGTGAAAATGCTGATTGCTGAAAATCATACAATAACAGGTGAATATTTCCTTCCATATTAATTTATATTTTATTAGAAATTAACTGTGAAATATCTCACAAACCCAATTAAATTATAATTAATAGCAAAATTATATCCTCAAAATTGACTATATATTATATACCAAATAGACTATTACATATCAAAATAATTTAGCCATATATTTACATTGTCACAAATCACTTACATAAAAACCTTTCGTCAAGTCAATTGTATGTTACATATATTTTACCTAATAAAAGGAAAACAACTTCTACCCATTTCCTTGGATGCTGTCACAGTCCTCACAGCTTCAAAGCTTAGTTTAAACAAAGTACCCTGGGCAGTTAACAAAGCACATGGCATAGAGGCAGTGCAAAGAGCTTCAGCTACATCAATGTGGAATACTGTAAGCTGATAATGGCAAAAGGTAAAAAAAATTATTTCAACCTTGGGGCAAAATAGAGTAGACATTTTCCTACCCCCTCTAGCCTCTAGATGGACAGCATAGCACTATGAGCTAAGATCTCAGTGAATCCTCAAGGAAAAATACAGGAATATTTATACAGATTTGCCTTTCTCCCAAATGCCCTCCCAGTGGAAAAGTTAGAGTCCTGTGTTTCCATGAATATCTTCATGCTTGCCTCACGAGAGAGCCCTAGGTTCCCAAACTATATTTCACTAAATTGGTTTTAGTCTCTGGGATCCCAGGAGACCCAGAAGAGTAACTGATTCAAGTCTTTAATCCTGACACATCTTTACAAGAAAAATCCTCCATGACTTGAAGTAAATGGAATGAGTCTTTCTATTCCTGCTCCTATACCTGTGACTCTGAGTTCCCCACCAGTGCCAGCAGGACCTGCTTATCTTCTTACTTCTTTATGCCCAAAGCCTAAGCCGTGCCTGGCAGATAAGGGGTATTGAGTAATATCTGTGGCATGAATCAATAAGCTCTGTGAAGTCAACAGAGCAAGTCTCCTTGTCAAACTTACTTTATGGCTTCATTGAATGTGGATGCCAGGCACTGGAAAAGTAACAGATTCCCTGTCCTGAGACCTTGACCAAATCCAGCTGCATTTTTCAAATAAATGACTGCAATAATCTAACACCATGCAAGCATCTACCTAAGAAAAATATAGGTAAAAGAGAAATTGCACAGAACTTCATAGTCAAAAGGAGGAATCAATGAGCTTCGTCTTCAAAAAGGAAAGCCAGATTGATAGTGATACCTGTGACTTCCATCTCCCAGCACAATGCTCCAAGTTAAAGAAATAAAAGCCCTGGGTTGTCATTTATGGTTAACACACACACACACACACACACACACACACACACACACACACACACCTTAAACACCACCCTGTCAATACTGGAGCCACATTAGTCAATCCAATTTTTTACAGTAAAGAGTCCACAGCCCTGAAATGAGATGTACACAATAATCCTGGACTCAGAGAATTATTAGCATCCCAATCCTCTTATTAGTCACCTTTTCTAGCAATAAACACTTTCTGAACCTGTTAACTATCTAAATAAAAGATTCTAGAATTATGTAAATTGAAACCATGTTAGCTAATTATGTGTGACAGAGTAAATACTTAGCTCAGAATAAATTAATTTCAAAAATTGAAAGTGAAATAAGGTTCACCTTTAAACCAAGGAAAAGTAATTTTTAAAAAAATTCAATAGCAGAGAAGCAAATCAATAACGTCAAACCTGAAATATTTCTGTTAATTAACCTAAAGACACATTTTTCAAATGTTAATTAAACATGTTTAATTCCTGGCACTTACTTTCTATATAAGGAAAAGGGACCACTTATTTTCTATATTTTTATTCAAGGACAATGAGCCTTGACCATTTTATAAATACTAACTGCCCCTGTCCTGTGAGTCTTTGTTTCCAGGAACATGGCACCTAAGGGTCCACTGGTATTAGCCCTCTGGAGGACCCCAGGGTACCAGGTGAGAAGCACATTCTGAGGGTGCTCGCTGACGCTTCCAGGTCTGGGTCCTGAGGAGACAGAGTATGAGTCCTGTGCTCTCAAAGTACTCCTGATCCCACATGACAAGAACTCAAGATGCTGGCACTGAGTGAGCAGTTTTCTTCTTCCTTTCTGATTACTCAGCCTGAGGTTGGGTGTCCAGCCCACCTAGACGCACAGAGTGTGGTTGGAGGAAGGGCAGAATGAGATGAACGAAATACAGATACTTCAGCTTTTAAAAGGTGTGAGTTTTAAGGACCACTTTTCATCCTTTGTATTTATGATACATGGCCAATGTACCAATGTATTTACAACCCAAACTTCTCAAAATATAACTGATATTTTAAAATACTGAGGTAGTGAAGTAGAACTGTTAAAACTAGGGGGGGAAACTATTGCTGCCTACTTTTGCTGATGAATGAACCTGATTCTCTACTTAATTCCTGAGCACTTTACCAAATTCCATTGGGTTAACAATATTAGGAACAGAGAAATATACTTTCAGCCAGAAAAGTCTGAAGAAGACTAAGATTCTAAACCTATACATGGAATTCCCAAGCATTTTTGATATTTTAAAATGCAGGTTCAGAAGAGGAGCTGAAGAAAAGAGAAAGGTTGTCAAAATTACATCAGTGCACTCTCTGCCTTGTCATGTGCTTCACTGTCTTCTCCTAAACCTATGTGGCTGAGTACACGCAAAGGGCATATTTATGACTAACACTCCATTTTTAAGAGTAAACAGTCCAGTCCAGACTACTAAGGATATCAGGAAAGCCAAAAGCCAAAGAGTTCAAGTTGCCACCCATCTCTAAAAGTCACATCAAAAAGGCTCTAGAAAAGGGTAATTAAGAAAAATACAAGGGCTTTGAAATGAAGGCCAACTGAGAAAACAATCAGAGAATGTGGGTTGGCCCGATCATGAAAGTACAGTTACAGAAAATACCTGTATTCAAATCCTCCCCCCATATTCACAGAATGAAGATGTTCCTGTTATTCCAGTGTCAGCAAAAATGTCCCCTCCTCAGGAAGCCTTGCTCTGAGCACCAATTTAAAGTAGACCCTTCCAGAAAGATAAATAGCAGATGATTTCACTCATGTGGAATATAATGAAATGAAACAGAGGAACAGGCAGAATTAAACCCAAACAAATCCTAGAAATTGGACTACAGATTGAGGCTACCAGAGGGGACCTGGCTGGAGGTGGGGAGCAAAGAAGAGAGAGAGCCCAGTGGACTGTGGTGGAGGGTTGTTGCTTTGGTGGTGGGTATGGGGTGGTAACATACATCTGAAGAGGGTGAATCTATACCCCTAAATTATACAGGTAAACTAATGTTACCTAAACAAAGATGATACAAAATAAATAATATATCCCCCTCCAGTTGCTATCAATCACACCATCCTGTTTCACTGTCTTCAGAGCTGTCAGTGTGATCTAAAAATAACTAATTTATTATGTTTATAGTGCTTCCTCCCATGTTGGCTTGTGGTCATGATGACAGGGTCCTTCCCTGTGTTTCGGCTTCACTAATGTTATCATCAGTGACTAGACATTGCTTGATACAATGGGCCCAAAAAATGGTGATTGAATAGCACTAATGAAATATTAACATAAAAAGGGTGTGCCTGGCACCTAAAGATTATTTGGGCAACTATAAATGATATTTATACAAGTATTTTGTGAAACCCATTCATTAAAATACATCCTTGGCTGAAAACAAAATAGACAAAAACAGCAGAGCTTGACTAGCTTTTGATTTTTTTGTATAAGTAGCAAAAAAGCAATTCCATTTATACCCTAAAATTACAAAAAAGTGACCCAGATGTTAGTCTTCAACAAAATAATGAAAAAATTCCACAAGATAATCAGTGCAGAAAGCAATGATATTTTCCTATTAAAATGTGGAAGAGGATCTCAAGGACATCCATATTTCCAATTTTTTAAAATTAAGGTAAAACTGGCATACAATGAAATGTATAATTCAATGAGTTTTAACAAACATATAAACTTATGAACCATCACTCCAGTCAAGATATAAAACATTTCTAACACTCTGGAAAATTCCATGAGTCCCCTTACAGTCAATTTCCACTATCCCATAGAAAACTATTATCAGGATTTCTACCACCATAGTTTAATTTTGCCCGTCTGTGAATTTCATTTATGTAAGATTCATTCTTCTTATTAAAAATCAATGGTTGGGGGCCTCCCTGGTGGCACAAGGGTTAAGCACAGCACTATGAAGGTGTCCAGAGCCACTGCAGCACAAGTTCGATACCTGGCCAGGGAGATTCCCACACGGCGCGGCAGACCTCTGCTGCCTCACCCGCTGCTCCCCTCAGCAATGTACTTAAGTCGATCTGCCTGCTCTGCTCCCCACTCTGTCTCTGGTGAATCCTCTCACCACTCCACACCTCTGGCCTACACCCCAGCTTGTATGCATAAATAAATAAATCTTTTTTAAAAATAAAATAAATAAAAATCAATAGTTTGTTCTGTTTTACTGCTGAGTAGTTTCCATTACATGCATATACCACATTTGTTTATCCATTCTTCTGTTGATGTACATTTTGGATTGTTTCCAGTTTGGGCTATTCTCAATAAAGCTCCTATAAATATTTGTATACAAATATTTGGTTTTGCAGACATATGCTTTTATTTCTCTCACGTAAATAGCTAGAAATGAGACTGATGAGTTATAGGTGAGTGGATGTTTAACTTTATAGTAAACCCACCATTTTCCCACCTGTGTGCACCATTCTGTGCTCTCACAGGCAACATACAAGAGCTCTCCCACCAGTCTCTAAACTTAGGTTTCTACCCTACAGCAGCAGTCCTCAACTTCTTGGTCTCCAAACCTCCTTACACACGTGAAAATTATTTGCTTTTGTGCTTATATACATCAATATTTATTTTACTATAAAGTAAAATTAATAACTTTTATAGCTAATAACAAAAACACATTTACATGCTATCAAACATATTTTTATGAAAATAATTATTTTCCAAAACAAACAAAATGTAACAAAAAAGAATGATGTTAGAAATGTTTGTAAATTTGAAATACTGTGCAATAATATACCTCATGTGACCTCTGAAAAAAATCCACTATATACTCACGAAAGAATCAAGGGGGAAAAGGCAAAGAATGTATTGTTACTATTACTATTACAGTTTTCACTCCATAGACTTCCTGAAAAGTCTAGGGGGAGAATGGTCCCCAAGGGGCCCTTAAACCACACTTTCAAAACCACCTTTAAAAACTCTAGTATGGGGGCCTCCTGGTGGCGCAGTGGTTAAGCGCTGGCTATGGAGCTGTGGAGCTGTGGCAGCGAGTTCTATGCCCCGACAGGGAGATTCCCACATGGCGCAGTAGACCTCTCCTGCCTCGCCCGCTGCTCCCCTCAGCAGTGTATTTCAGTCGATCTGCCTGTGCTGCTTCCCACTGTCTCTGGTGAACCCTCTCGCTGCTCCACGCCTCTGGCCTATACCCCAGCTTGTATGCATAAATAAATAAATAAATAAATAAATAAATACTCTAGTATGTTTGCATAACACACACACACACGCACACACACACACACTTCACTCCAGCACTGTAAAAACAGCAAATTACAAACAACCAAAATATTTATCAAAGAATGGATAAACTGTCTTTTTATACAAGGGTATATGACATTGCAGTTCAAATTAAGTGAGCCTAAACTACATGAATCAATGTATTATCATCTAAAACACTTCTCAAAGAGTTGGTGAAAGAGAATAATGAAACTCTGATAAGTAGTAAATTTTATACACTTTGAAAATATGCAAAACAGCACTATTTTCAACCTACAGATAAATGTCTATGTAGTAAGAGCACAAAAATATGCATAGTGAATACAAAGAGCAAATTCATGATATTAGTGATTAACTGTGGAGAAGAGACTGGGATGGGAGAAGGGCACTCAAGTGGGCTCCAGCTGTGCATGTGATATCTTCTTAAGAGAAAAAGAACTTCACAAGTGCCAAAATGTTAAAATTTGTTAGCGCTATGAGATGGCTTATCTGAGAGTTCCTTATTTAGTCCTTGCTTCTTTTCTGTATATCAAAAATAACTCACAATTTAAAAAAGATTCTGCCTGGTTTGGATGGATAAAAATTTTAGCTATGCTCGGACACTACTAGCCCAACCAAACTAGTTCACATTGCTTTTTCATTATTTCAGACATTAAAAACTACATATGCTTTACATGTACAAATTGATGTTTTGATATATTGTGTTTGTGAAAAGATCACCACAATCAAGTTGAAGTATTTATCAGTCCACATAGTTATCATTTTGTATGTGATCTGTTGCCAATTTCAAGTGTGTAATAAGTAATGTTAACTATTGTCACCACACCTAACAACAGAACTCACTCATCTGGCACAACTGAAATTTTGTACCCTAACCTTTTAAGGCCAAATATACTCCTAAAATAGTTTTCATAAAATATCCTTTTTACAAATTCATTTTTATTAAAATTCAAACATTGAAGTGCCTTTGGATCCTTTTTTAAGGAGTTATAAGAAAATTATTTTAAGATAGTATTGTGAATCAAAGTCCTAACAATTGTTTACTCATTAATGACAGTTAAATAAGAAATCAAAGCTCTAGGAAGGATTTCAATCACTTTAGAAATATAAATTTATAGAATTTTTTTAAATTATGGACATTTACCATTATTAGACATTTAATGTTCAACGGAGTTTAATTTTAAAAATATCTGAGCATCCACTGTAGGCAAAGCACAGTGCCTGGAAGAAAGTCTTTGGGGAGAGAATGCATTCCTGCCTGTCTGTGAGGATGAACCTCAACACCTACAAAGCTAGGTCTGATGTAGGGGACATTCCTCCTGCCATTTGGATACCAATAATGTCAGCCAGGGAATCTTGCAAAGATTTTCAGTAGAGTGAAATACACACTAACCTTTGGAGAAAGAGTGGAATTTGGCAGACAGATACAGACAGGGGCTTAGAGACGCCAGACCAAGAGAATAATTTAAACAAGAATATTCAGCTACACCAATTTAGAAATAGGCTGTGTAGCTCTCTGCACTGTGTCTTACTTATTACTTATTGTATATTTCCCCCCAAAATTGTCTTTTATGTCTTTTCATACTTAAAAATGTATTTGATAGGCAATACATAACAAAAGTTATAAAAAAGAAAAGTCGCCAAGGTTCTCGCTAAAGATATACTTCCTGAGATAGCTACTCTGTGAAATCACATTCTTTTACACTGTATTCAGACTATCTTGTAGTTCTGATTGGCATTATCATAACTGAATGGTTCTTAAGTAAACACCCATAATATGAATCTTTGTCATATCCCCCAAATCTGCACCAAGAACATTAGTACCCTAAATCAAGGCTGAAGTTCAAGGTGCAGGAAGGAATAGGGGTTAAAAGGAAAATGCTGGCTTTTACCCTTCAAGTAATATAATTTTACTCCCTTTTTATAAGACAGATATTTCCTCTTTATTCTGCTAAACTTCTGTTGAAGCAATTTACCTAACAAATGTCTATTAAAATACACACACACACACACATACACACAAATAGAACCCTACCTACCTGTAGTTCTTTTATAATTAGGAGCATAAATCAGGAAACCAAATTTTATCACAGCTACCTTGCAAAGTAATAGTGTTGTACAGTTTGGAGTTGTGATCTCCAAAATGGGTTCATGTACCCAAAGAACGTATATAAGGCCATCCTTTGGGATATAGGGAAAAATAGAACTTGTTTGCAATTACTTTTGACTTCCTTTCAAAATTTATATTATAGGATGCCTTTTCTTAAACATACATAACAAATTAATATCCTGGGAGAAGTATAAAATTTTTTAATTTTTTTCTTTTTAGCCTCCACCAAACCACCCATGCCCATACCCCATCTGTATCACTCCCCAGCCCTTTCACACTTTCGCCTATTACCTCTGGTAACCATCATCTTATTTTTTGCTGAGCTTACATTTCTATTTCTTCTATTGTTTGCATGTAATTTTTTTGATATTTATATTCCTCAGATGAGTGAAACCATCTGAAATCTGTCTTTCAATTTTTTAGCTTATTTCACTCAACTTAATCACCTCAAGGTCCATACATTTTGTGCCAAATGCCACGAGTTTATCTTTCTTCACAGCTGTGTAATATTCCATTAAATACATGCTCCATTGTTTCCCTATCTATTCATCTGTAGAAGGGTGCTTGAGTTGTTTCCATGATTTTACAAATACAAATGTATAGACATATACTGGGAGTGCATACACAAATACATTTTGCTAATGAGTGTACATAATAAAAAAATTGAGCATTAATATGAAGTGTTCATTTCTAAAAATAAGCATTTTTCTAAGTTTCTGCAGTATATTTAGTGTTAATTTAGGTGAAACAGGCAAATTCTAAAAGGAAAAAATTAGTCAAGGTAAGATAACAAATATTTAGAGGGGAAAGTAGAGAGCTTATTTGTTGATATATGGTCCTTTTCAACCATGTTACTATTGTAAGAATTATTGACAATGAGGTGTACGTACCATGATTAAGGAGATGGGCTCTGAATTCAGACTCCCATACTTACTTTGGGGAGAGCTAAATGCCATACAGAAACTGCTTTGTTCAGTTTCTGGCACTAAGCTGCCCAAAACAATAACAATTATTGTTAAATAAAAATATCATTTAACAAACATTAGCTTCCTTTAATAACTGAAATGAAACAGCTGAGTCACGTTTTAATTTAGCATAACATTTTGGAAAGATGCTTTTTGGGTCCAACTGAAATATATTTAAACAAATGGAAGATTTTTCACTTCTTTTTTGTCCAAAAAATTCCTCTCAATATGACTCCCATGAACTATTTTGTCTTGGATCAGCTAACCTAAATTAAACAATGTCAGTTCCTAGCCAAACGAATACCGGAATAACTGTATACAGTATATCTTCTTGGCTTCACTTTTATGTAGAACATGTGTTTATATTTTGACCTTTGTCTTTTTTTTTTTTTTTTAATAGAGAAACATTTTTAAACAGCAGCAACTGGAATGATTTTTTTTTTTTTAGTTTCCAAACATATTAAGCTACACATGGCAGAGCCTATTGCTGAAACGTTTATAAATGTTACACCAACTGTGTTTATATTTCTGATTTTTTTTAGATTGTTTTGTTTTCATGTAAGCCATGACCTGAAAATTTTAGCTCAAATTCTTTCCACAAAATAATTACATAATGGAATAGTCTGAGTCATTTTGCATTTCTGAAACACAAAACTTGCTCGCATAAGATAAAGATTATGATCAACATGATAGTGAGGGTTTTGTGTGTGTGTGTGTGTGTGTGTGTGTGTGTGTGTGTGTGTGTGAGATATTCCCAACCACAACTCCAAGGAATGGGTAAGACTGGAAAGACAATAAGGATAAGACCAACATTCCAACACTAATTCATTCAACTCAGAAAAAAACACTGAACTCTCTTTTCTTAAATTTAAGATTACACTGCAATGAAAATCAAAAACAAACAAAAAAAGGTAAGTCTGAAGGCAAAAGTACGAAAGTATTCCTCTTTAGCCCAATCTTTTAAACCTTATCTATCACACCTTGATGGAAGACAGAAAGAACATGTAAGCTAACATAAATAGCACACAAAATTCTATGAAAAAGACAACCCAAACTGACTAAATCTGGGTAAGAAATTTCTCAGCTGCTCCATCTGTTAAGCAAAATAGGTTATATATACAATCTACTGAGACAGTATCTGACAAAAAGGTTTCTCAAGAAATCTGAGATAGTAAACTTAATAATCATTTTTTTCTTAAAAAAAAAAAGGCAGAAATTGGCTCTCAATAAGTACTTCTGCAGTATGAAAAGACACAGCATCCAATCTTTCAATTTTCACATCCCTTCTTCTAATACATCATGCTAGGTCTCAGTTCTTTCCTGATCTGATGTGCCTCCCAGCACTCTTTCAATCTCCTTCACTGAATCCCTCACCCTAATATTCTATCATCCACAACCTCTACCCTAGGCCTTTTCTTGTCTACTGCTTCATTAAATGACTTTCTTAATGAGTCACAAATAAAGTCCCCATTGATGAAGTCAAAGATCTGTTAATATTTACAAAGTTGAAAACATTTTTTTTTTTGACACAGCAATGAACAAGATCTTGACAGCTGGAAATTTACTGGAATCCAAGGATTGAGATTTGCAACAATAAATAACCATTAAATATTTACTCCTGTCCCACCCAGACACAGTACATCACTTTATGTGCAACCACAAATGGAAAGCTTTTTACTGTCGTAGATTAAATGTCTAAAGAATTTGATTTTTAAGGTAGGTAAACAAATGAAAGTATCCAATGCTTTCATTTTTGTCTAGGTGTTTTTATTCTATGCTCTCTCAGCAAAGTTACTCAGGGAACACTACCCAAGTGCCAACTGGTTTTAATCCTGTTTCTCTCCTCTTCTGGGTCTCTCCTTTCCACACTCCCCTCACTCTCTTCACTGTTATTCTCCCTTTACCTCTCACCCTCCCATTTCCCAGAGGCTAAAAAAACAGATGGGTAAAAGAAAGCACACTATTTCAAGTGGTTTGATTTCCCAGTATCGATCCCTAAAGCAATCCATTTAATACTATAAAAATAATGTTCTTAACCATTCTACTTTGAAAATCACAATTACCATCTATAGCTCAAAATATCTTCTAAATCTTCTCTAGTATTGTTTTTTTGCTCATGAGCAAAATAATGACTTCAAGATTTTAACTATTGTCATGGGTGATATAATCCATTTCAGGAGGATTTAAAACTACCATGTATATTTCTAATAGCCAAAACCATAAAGTCTCATTAATTACATAATCCTGTAGCTCTCAGCAACAAATTATGAGCTGAAAGGATGTGGGTTTTATTACTGTGCAACATAACTTCACATTAAATCTTAAGTAGAACTGCCACGTAAGCTCATTTCCTACTTCATCTCTCTAAGAAGTGCAAAGGCTAGATTCATTTCCACAAAACACAATGAAATTGCTATTCTGCAAGAAAATTTAACACTTCTGCAAGCTTTCATATTAATGAGATCATTTATTTAACAGGTAATCAACACTTGCTGTGTGCACTGTCCTATAGATTTTACAAATATTAATCCATTTATCCTTCTAACAACCACATGAGGTAGGTACTATTAGTACAATAACATCAACAGACCTTGTTGAGAGCTTCATACGTAAAAGCAATGTCTCAATTTAAAATTAATCCAAAAAAAAACCTGCCTTTCACTAGCATTTTCCAAACCATTTAAATATATTTAAGAGGTTAATGAGACATTAAAAATGTTTAACTTTCACTCAGTTGCATAAGATATCTACAATCACCAAAATAAATTTCTTTAGTCATATGTTGACAGCTTCATGCAGTAGAAGGCAAGCACTAACAATTTAGCTGCTGTATCTCATAATTGCATAGTAGCCACAGAGCAAGTGCTTAAATAAGGGCACATGGAATCAATCCTAATAAAACAGATAATGCAACAATTTTTAAAATTTTTTGATTATACTCTATAACTTCCTTCTATCAGTCAGGCATGAATTAAATGGGTAAACATTTTTTTTTACTCCTTGCATGAGCAAAGAACATTTTCTGGCAGATTCTTGGGAAGACAATCTGTCTATTGTCCTTATTACTTTTGCCACCTCATTTAGGAGGACCACATACACCATTTCACACAGATGGATTTTTTTAATTCTTCAAGTTAAAATGAAGCTTAGTTCTTCCAGTTTTGTTTAACAGAAATGAAGAATATTTGCTCAAAATCTTCTAAGAAAACATTTTCAGAAACATGAACATTCTTTTCAACTCTCCTACAATCATTTCTTCTCTAGACAACTTCTCCTAATTTCCCACCACCACCACCACAAGTTCCAATTATCCAATATTTTGCAAGATTTTAACTCTTACAAATCTTCACATTCCCTTTAAGTTATAAAAAACTAAAGACATTGTCTCTCCAACAAAGATTTGACACGTCAGTTATGAAAACAGTATCCACATGCTAAATTTCTACTTACATACTTTTGAAATGCTTGCTTCATAAGGTATGGGTCTATATTTATGGCTTATGTACCCACTTTGAACTCTAGATCTTTTTCTTTCAAATATAGAAAATTAGTTCTTCCATATTTCATGCTAATTATTTCTAAATTTATTGCTCTTCATATGCCCATATGCAATTTCGTTTTTAGTATCTTGTCAATTTATCAGAGTAATTTGGAATTTTATTTACCACATTTCATAATTTCAGCAATTTCACTGAAAAAAGTATTGTGCAACACAAGGCCTCAGAATGACATCTGCATAAAAGCATTAATTGCTATAGATTCCACTCCAAATTGGTACTGATCCAAGTCTTTGGTCCACTTTAAACCCTTCTATTTTCCAAGCCTGGAACACTACCACTCCAAAAGTGACAAGTCAAATTTTACTCACTTTTCATAGGATGGGGAAGAGGAAGGGAGAATCTCCAGTATAGCTTTTCTCAGGGAACTTTTGAGTTTCCCAGAGAGAGGGGATCACTATATGCCATAATCATTCTAACACCTAAAGGTTTTACCTTGAGCCAGAAATGACAGAAAAGTAAAAATTATAAGTGATAAATTTAGGTGAGACTAGAGAAGGAAGGGTAAAGTTATCAACAGGGAAGGGATCCTTTGGAAAGGGAGGCAGGAAGTAAAGACCACCTTGACTCGTTTCACTATTTAGTCTCATGCCATCAGTGGCCATGCTTCCAGACTCCATCCAGATAGTTTTTTGATGCAACCACCACACTATGAGGTCAAGGTCATATGCCTGATCCTTATGTGAGTCAACAGACACCAGTTTTATGGTCAAAAAGCTGCCTTTTTGCCCAATCTCTCGATAAATACTATCACTTGTCTGTCTTAAAGGGTCTGGGTGTGTATCAATTAATACAAATTCATCACCATCACCGGAAAAATAATGAGGAACACATGACCATGAGTCCTCCAGACACAGTACAAGTTGATCTTGGGTCAGACAAATATGAGTAAGAAATAAAACTCTTGCTACTTATTAGCCATATGTGTGAACTTGGACAAAATAATTTTTCAGAGCATTTGAAATAAAAGAGACGCCAAGTGACCCAGCCCCAAAGTCTTCTGCAGATGAAATCTGGGTGTTAAAAGCACAGGGATGGAGGCAGACCCACCTATCCTGGTTTTGCTGATGGTGAAACACTGGGCAAGTAACAGCCTCATCCTTCTCATGAAGCTGAGATAATGAATCAAAGCATTTAGACAGTGCCTCACACAGAGCAAAGCTCATAGGAGCTATTTTTTTAAATGTTAATAAAATTAAGAGATTATCATCATTATGTTAGTCACTGCTTCTCAGGGTAGGTCAGGGAACTATGGATAACATAATGAACTGGGATATCTATTTAGAAAAAAAAAAAAATCCTATGTCCCACCTTAACCTATTCAAAAAAGTTCTCTAAGAATGTTACCAGGTAGTACTCATTTCTGAGACAAACCACCTTGAGATTTAAGAATTATTGTTACACCTGGTGGTATGCTGTTTCACCGTAAATTAAGACTTACCTTTTAATATTTGCTCTTTACTATTACAGGAGAATTACCCAAGAATCTAGTGCCTTCCATAATTTTGGAACTTTTTAATACCTACATTAAATGGATAGCTCATCCTATCATTTTTCCTCCCCGGGTGGCACTAATTTGTCTCCCCCTACTCACACCCCCACCAGAGGTTCATAAACCTTGGCCTTGTGCTGTGAATACCCCCAATCTTCTGAGGAACTATGTGGCTAAAGAGTAGTTAAAAAAAAAGAACATTTGATGGAGACCATATGTTGCTCACAAAGCCTAAAATATTTATTTTGTGGCCCTTTACAAAAAAGGCTGCCAACCGCTTAGAAGTCTATGGTTACTTCTAAACCGAGGGTCTCAAGATAATTTACTTTAAAAAATAAAAATAGGAAAGAACTGATTAGAACAGAAAATACTGAGGTAGAGATTTTTCTATTACACCTAGGAGAAGGAAATACTACAAAGCTTCAGTTATATATGCATGTGTATACAGGATAATGGTCAAATCACATTTGTTGCAGTCAAAGATGCTTTAAAGTCCTTGGGGGCAGGGCTGGGGAATAAACAGTACAGTAGGTTAAAAAGTATTTATTAAAACTCACATAGTACTACAATAAAGGTATTTCTGGAGAACATAAAACCACAGAAAATGATCCCTGCAGCTTAGAAGTTAACAGTTTATTTTCTTGCTGCAAAAAAGTGAATAAAAATCTATTTTGGGTACAAAATACAATGTTGAAAGGAGAAAATGGAATCATCAATGCAAAGAACTTCTAAAATATAAACAAAATACTTTAGTAGTATACAATGTTGTATCCAACATACTGTACATAGCTTCTTTACCCAGTCCTTTAGTTTCTAATTTCCTCTGATGGAGAAAACTAGTGTCAGGAGCATAAAAGTACCAGAGGCCTCTGCCCTCTCTATGTCATCCATTATTGGTTTCTCCTTCCCATCTATTACAAATACGTATTCTTTTATCCTTTCCTAGTTTCTAGCATTTGATTAAATTCTTTTGCAAAAAGGATCAATTATGACTATAATTGGGAAAACCATCATATCTCAGGAAATACTAAAAAGACCAAAATTAAAATTTTTAAAGTACTATTTCCTTTTACCTTCACAAAGCCCTAATTTCCAGGATTTTTTTTTATTGTTTCAGAGAAACTAAAAACACAGTTGATTTTATAACACATTTAAACATCTCTGCAAAAAAAAGCGGCACTTTCCTAGGGCCATACATGACAATGAAATGGTACCTTAAAACAGTTTCATTAAAATGCTCTGTGGACACAGAAACCACAAGCAATGTAAATAAAAACTGGTGCAATGCTGACTGCATATTTGCCTTACACCAGAAAGAGAGCACTTGCACATTTGCCCATCGTGGTATTTTAGCTTGGGTCATCACAAAGATGAGATGTAGCATGCCGTATAAATACAAGAGGCTGTAAATGCGCCTGTGTGCCTGTGTTAGGGAAAGAGGGTTGTAAGCAGAAGGGGTGGGACTTGCCAGGAGCAGCTATTTGAGAAAATTCTTTTTTCTTTCCCATTCATTCTTTCTAGCTTCAATGTCTGGCACAGTCCTTACAATTACTCACTGGTTTTTCATTCTAAAGACAACTAACAAGCTTTTAGAACTTCCTACAGTGTTTCTCACACACTTTTTTTTTTAAAGGCACCAAATCATTCAATATTTGTTTTAAATAAAAAGCAAACCATTAGCCCATTTCCTCATTCCAAAGACCCCACGGGCTGCAGGCTAAACAGAATGCTTTGTTGTGTGTCCAAAAATAACAGAAGATATTGGTAAATCAGAAAACAGATTATTTGGTTTCCACGACTGTCAACGCTATTATCTGGAATTTTGTTCTACCCCAGTGAATCCAATTCCATGCTCCTTTTAGTGAATTTGCCTTTGCAACAACAGTCGCAACAACGGCCAATCAAATTTAATACTCCTCGCTTTTTTTCTTTGGACACACCATTAATAAATATAAGGACTGAAAGAGGAAAAGACGGCCAGTTTCCTTTACACACAATGGTGTCGTCAAGCAGAATATTGACAACCACAGTCAAAGTTGTCTATCAGATGCCCACCCAAAACCGGTCGCTCTGCCTCTGCGCCTAGGGGAAGAGGGGGCAGACAGGTAGAGAGAATCCTAACCTTTCGGCTACCCACCTCCAGAGGAGGGAACGAGGGGGAGGGCATGACAAGGGAGCAGAGTAGGAAGGTGGGCGAGTGGGAGAGACAGAAATGCATGCAAAGCGGGTGGGCGAGATGGGAAGGTAGGGAAGAAGTGGGAGAGCAGGGCTGCAGTGAAAGCTCAAAGAGGGTAACAGCGGTGGGGAGCGGGGGTGGGCAGGGATCGGGTCCTCACCATTGAACGCCCCTGCGTCTGCGGCCTCCTCCTCCTCCTCCCCGTTCTCTGAGTCGGGGTGCATGGGCTCCTCCGCGAAGTTGACCCCCCTGCTGGGGGTACCGCCCCCGGCGGCGGCGCCCGCGTCCCCCCAGGTCCTGCCCTCATGGCCGAAGCGTGGGGTGCCTTTGCGCTCATTCTCCTGCTGCAGGCGAGTGAAGTGCTGCAGCGCGAACTCCAGCAGGTCCGCGGGCTGGTGCCTCAGCACCTCCACAGTGAAGCCCTGCAGCAGCTCCGTCAGTCCCGCCGGGATCTCGATGCTCATCCTGCCTCCCGGGCGGCGGGCGCCTGGGCGCCACCCTCGCCCCCACCCCGGTCGGGTCTCGGGCCCGCGGCCGCCGAGCAAGCGCGGACGGCGTTGGAGGCGCTACCGGCTGCAAACGAGGCGCACTGGGCCCCGGCGGCCCCACTGGCCCGGCCCGCTGCTCCCGGCGCGCGGTGGCTCCGTGCAGCGGCGGCGGCGGGAGAGCGAGCACGGCCCGGGGAGGGCTGGCAGCATCTCCGGCTCCTCCCGCTCCTGCCGCGGCAGCTACTCTCCCCCGCCCGGGCTGCCCCGCCCCCGCCCCGCCGCGGAGCGCGGGAGGGGGGGGGGCGCAGAGCGCGCCCACGTGACCGAGGAAACCATGGCAACCCCGCCGGCGGGCGCAGCGCACCAGCCACTCGCTGGGTTGCCCGCCTGAGGGCTCCGGAGGGTGCCGGCGGGCGTGCGCGGAACGCTTCTCCCGCGCGCTGCCGGGGCGTGGGGCCCTTGCTCGCGTTACCCGGGCCCCAGCCCCGCCGGCGCGCCTCGCGGTCCACCTGTCTCTGCGCCGCGGCGCCCGCCCTCCGCCCGGCCGAAACCCTCACGTCATTCACCACCGGGACCCCACGCCGAGCTGGTACCACGCGGTGTGCCCTGAAACTTCAGCTTCCACCTCGGTAGTGGCATTTTATTTTCCTCAGAGAATCTAGTTGTGTTGATAAATGTTGGTACTGTCTTTTGTTTAAAGTCAAATAGCGGCACAGCTTCTCTTTCGGACAAAGAAATCAGACCCCATCTTTGTTATACCTTTCTCTTTCAGCCCATTTTATCCAGCCTTTCTTCCTCCGTCCTAATTATCCTGTCTTGCTGTACTGATGCTATTTCATTATCCACTCGAGGCATTTACCACTGTTTCTTGAGGTAAATGCATCATTTATTCTGAGGCATTTATCAAAATTAGTCTGTGCCTTCAAGCCAGGATAGTGCAGTAGTTTGAATAAAATGTTAGTCAGGACAGGACAGATGGTTGTAAAGCAAAAAAAGAAAGAAAGAAAGATAGAAAAAGCTGCCTGGTTAAGCGCTTGTTATTTTAAAACTTTCCTTTAGACTTTGAGTGATTTCAAATTTTATCTTCAAAAATAGGAATACTGCACTCTAAAGAAGAATAGAATCAGAGACGTGTGCTTTCATAGCACAAGTCCTGGACTTTGAAATGAGGATTAGTCTGCAAATTCTGCAAATGTTTACAATTTTAAATGAGAAAATGGCCTTTTGCGAATTAAATGCTATTTAAAAACCCATACTTCGTTTTTTAGAGTGACCACCATATCACTGTAAATGAAATATTTCAAGGGCAAACTCACTTGTTCTGATTTATCTTCCCACCCACACGGAAGAATAAATACAGGATTCAAGAAATTGAGAGACTAAAAATCAGGATGCTACATACTAGTCCCCTTTATAAAAATACATTTGCTATTTACCCATCCAAACTGTATTCACTCCACTAGTGAATGTATTTCTCTATTCCCATTTCTTATCAACCTCATAATATGTTGTTTTTAAATATAGTGAAGTATTTCTGATTCTATCAGGTATTATAGCAAGTAAGCCTTTATAAAAGTCCCAGATCCTTCCTGCATGGAAGACAATATTCATCAAGCTCTAATTGGATAAGCATTATTAAGTATCCAGTAATTTAATTTGAAATCACATCATGTCTTCAATTTTGATGATGTTTTATTGAGACTAAAATTTTTCCCAGTGCAAACTAGTAGCTTAATGAAGATAGAAGTTTGTTTCTCTGTAATCTAAATGTAGGAAGTTCAGGGATGGTTTAGTGGCCTCATGATCATCAGCCACCCAGGTTCCTTCCAGCTCATTGCTCTGTAATTGTCAGTTGTTAGTTCAAAACTGCTACTTTGCCTCCAGTTACTTCATCTACATTTCAGTAAAAAAGAAAGTAGAAAAGAGAATGGAACCTTCTGGCCACACTCCTCCCTCCCCCCAGGATACTGCCAGCAAGTTAAACACACCAATTCCACTTATATCCTCTTAGTCAGAAATTAGTCATTGCATTTTCCAATGATGGCTGCAAAAATATCTTCTGTTCTATGCGCCCTGTGACTCTGCCACTCCCCCAATAAGTGTGGAAGTCTTAAGTCTGCTCCTCTTGAGACTGAATGAGCTTGGACTGCTTCAGTAGAGGTCATGCTGGCATGATGGGGTGGACAGCCCTGTGATGCCCTGTCCAAAATCCTGACCCACAGAATCTGTGAGCATAATGAAAAGGTTATGTTAAGCCTAGAAATTTAGGGGTAATTTATTACACAACAATAGTAACTGAACATATGACTATAAGGAAAATTTGGTAATGTAATCTTTATTTTCAGCAGGCACATGTCAAGCAAAACATCTGTAGATTAAGGAGAACCAATTCTGGAAACATTCAATGTCTGCCCCAATACTTATACTTTCCCCAGGATGACAAAAGGAAAAAAGTACTACTTATCCAAACATTTACAAGAGCCATATTTCAAAGTAATATCCTACATTTTGGGTTTCAAAATGTATTTACCCCTTTTTGTAGAATTATTACTTGAAGTATGATAGATGACTTTCTGTCATCAGCCACAATGCTAGGGGCAAGTGGCTCTCATTTCTTTCAGGTTGTAGAAGTGAGTGAAACATGAAATGCATAATTGGAATAGATGACCTATATGGTCTCTCCCATCATAGGATAGACTACAATTGTATCGTGTTTTTAAAAGATACATTGAATTTAAAACACATTTGCAAATGGCTTTCTATAACAGTTTTTATTTGCATAAATTCCTGAATCAGTTACCATGATCAAAAAAGTAAAGCTTGATCCTAATCCTAGTATGTTAATAATATCCTCAGAATAGACATGCACCTTTCAAATCATATTCTGACTTTTATTCACTGCCACATGAATTTTTGGTAATATTGCATGCTTTTCTTTTCAGAATATTTCCTTTCAAACCTTGCAGTGCAGTGACAGTGGCTTATGGGGACTATTTATCAGTGAATTCTTTCAAAGAACATCACAGATATTGATTCTTTGGTTGTTGATTTACAAAGCAATTTGCACTAGTTTCTCAGAGAATCAGAACAATTGCAAAAGAATTCCAAGGACTCAGTGTTGGAATGAAACAAGAGTACTACTTAATTTGTTTTCACACATGGGAAATTAAACAGAAATTGGACAGAGACATCAATATGCTTGTATGCAGCTGCCAAAATAGTACAGTAGCATGGATAAGCCAATGGCTTGGATAAACTTTACGGTAGATAATAATAATTATGACCAAGCAGTCATGCAGCATTCCTATTAATAGTTAAGATGTGTCCTGACCAAGTTTCTTGGTACAAGAAATACATAACCCCCCACAAAAAAACGTGGGGTGCAGGTAGATAAATTGAATGGACATAGGCCCTGAGCTTGCAGAGGACTCACTGTGGCCGTCAGTACATATTATGTATTGTTAGCAGTTTACACTAACCATGCTTTTGTGGCCCCTAGTTCATATTCTCAAGAGAAATAATTTAGCAGTTAGTTTTAATCACCCAGTTGTTTGTCTGGCCTTCAGTGAGAGATTTTCTCCTATTCAGCCAGTGTGGTCAGTGGTACAAGATAAGGGCGTGGTCAGGGAGTGTGAACACAAGGTCTGCCTTTTCAGCAGAGAGAAAAGTCCCAAACATGGGCACTGTAACTGGTATAGGTACCTCACAGCTGGTCTACTGTGGTCTATGAGATGATCCACAGATGGTCACCTCATAGTCTGAAAATCTTAGAAACATTTAGATTCAGAGCAAATAAAATAACCCCTAGCTGCTTCTTTGCTAGAGTTGCCTTTAAGAGACCAATGCTTCTCAAACTTCAGTATCAGAATCACCCACAGGGCTTGTTAAACAGAGTTGCTGGCCCCAACCCCAGATTTTCAAGTCAGGAGGTCTAAAGTGGGGCCTGAGAATCTGCACTTCTATCCATCTCCCAGGTGATCTGGGTCTGAGGACCACAGTTGGGATCTACTACACTATGTCCCCAAGGAAGAGTTTATACTCACACTGAAATAGCAGTTGCTTAAAAGTCACTCCCATTATACTTTTTCAAGAATCAAATAAATTTTATGAAAACAAGAAAAAGAACTGAGAAGTGGGAATGTACAAGGGAACTGGCCTGTGTTCTCACTGCCACATCAACTACCCTACCTGCACCAATAGCCATATACTCTACCTTCTGCCTGTTCTCTGTCCACCTATGCTCCATCCTTTTTTTCTGACTTACTCAAGGAAATTGCTCTCAACTGCCACCTCTCTCCTTTGTCCTAAATGTTTCCCTTTCAACTGAACCATCCTGATGCAAACAGGCTCTAGTTCTTGCTCTCTGTATTCACTTTCATGCCCTGTCTCATCCCCTCCTTTGAGTGTGAGTGGTGCCTGTTAGTTCCCTCTAGCCAATAAAGTATGGCAAAGGTGAAAGATTTTTGCAGATGAATTGAGGTTCCAAAGTGGCTGATTCTGAGTTAATTTAAAAAGGTTTACCCAGAACGTGACTTAATCAAGTAAAAACTCTTGAAAGAGAGACCACAGCCTCCCTGAAGAGAAAGATTTTCTTTGCTGACTTGGTGAAATAAGCAGTCATGTTGAGGAAGCCCATGTGGAAATTTTCTTCACTTAGCTTTCTGGACTCCATTTTTTCTTGATTCTCCTCCTTCCTCTCTAGCCTTGCCTTCTCAGTCTTCTTTACTGGATGTATCTTGTCCTCCTGACCACTAAATGCTGAAGCTCCCCATATATATTCTTTTTCTACACTTATTTCTCCAGGTAATTTCAGTGGCTTAAAATACTATTTGTATGCTAACAATTATCAGATATATACCCCAGCCCTAAACTCTCTCTGAACTCAATATTTCTGTATTTGATTGCCTTGAGAAGTTTTAATAGGTACCTCAAGCTCACTAAGTCCAACACCAAACTCTTTATTATTATTTAGTTTTCTGTTCTGGGCGTGGTACTTAGAATAATGCCTAGGACATAATGAGTACTCAATATTTTTTGAGTAAAAAGAAGAAAGGGGGTAAGTTGTAGGGGTGGTGAGGGAAATGTATGCAAAAGAAAGACTAAGGGGATACCTATGGTAATGATGAAAAAGGGCCTGGATAGCAGGTGTTTAATAGGCCTTGAGATCATCCTGGTCCAATTGGAGCAAGAGATCAAAGACATTCAAAAGGAAGTATCTAAGAGAAAAGAAAGGAATCAGTAAATTATAGAAAGTGTTTGAATCTAGTCAGAAAAACTACACCTAGGCCAGAGAGTTTGGGAAATTAAATGAATAAATAATAGGTTTCAGAGAAGCCCAGACAATTGGAAAATCAGTGCGAGCCGCTCCAGGAAAGGTTAAACAAGAAAGGAAGTAAAATCAAGGAACACTATGTAGTTTTGCTGTAAGCATTATTTATGTGATCAGACAGTGAAAATGAGTGTTAAGAAGAAAAAGAAGGAAAAGAATGTATATATGTATCTGTGTATGTCTGTGTTGTCCTCATATGCTATAACAGGAAATCAATAGAAATGTTTGAATTGAGAAGCAATATTATATGTATTATTTAGAAATACACCATTAGTCAATGATATAGAGTAATTGAAAGTGGGTCCCTCTGAGAAATGGGAATGATACACACATATTATCTTCAGAAATATGAATTTCTATAATAGGTTCTAAATTACAGGTATCTCCACCTTTGATTCTTTCCTTTATTTGTGGGTTTATTTTGAGATTTTCCAGTCCCTCTCTAGTGGTCTAAATACCTACTGGGAAATCTGAATCCTGCATCTTCAAGTTCTATGAATTTTGGGAATCTAATGCTCTTAAGACAGGTTGGCACTTTTTATAGGGAAGCACCTTCAAAATATTCTCTAAATTTCCTACTTATTGTCTCACTTAGTTGAATGTTTATGAAACTTTCCTTTGTTTTATAATATTTTGTTCTGCTTCAGTTATTTTTTGGTTGTTGTTGATCCTCCTTTTCTCTTTCCAATTTAGTTACACCATTGTCACTTGTGAAATTCAAGAACCATGATTCCCAGGTGTAGAATTCTCTTGCTAATCAGCATCCCTATGGGATAGAATGTTCCATTTTTGCTTTCAGCTCTTTCAAAGGTAATATGTGCTATATTTGAAGAACAACTTACCCTTTACCCTGCTTCAGGGTCATGATATCTTTTGTTTGTAGAACTGTATGGTCTAGTAAATTCTATTTAGTCTTTTTCTTGCCAACAGAAAGAAGTCACACATGTATCAAATCAGAAGGAGATACTTGTGGTGTTTAAACTACATTTTTATTTACCATTTTCCAACTCTCTTTTACTGTACAATATTTAGAAATTGTAAAAACACACATAAGCCAGTCCTTAATAGCAAACAAAGATAAGTACAATTTTTAGTAGACTTGGGGTCACTTAGAACTTTCTGTGCATGAATGTTTTTGTTCATCCATGAGCAGTCTGTGATGTTATCTCTCTGCAGATGACTCTAAAATGAATTAGATTTTTAGTTCAGTCATCAGTTGTAACCACCAAACCCCACAATTCCATTTACATGCTAGAAGACTCTGCATGGCTATGTTGCCATTGCCTAAAATTCAATCACCAAGTTACCAGAAACACAAATCAAGCTCTATTCCCTCAGAATTGTTCTTCCCCACTGCTGCCTATTCTCTGTAAACAGCACCATAACACCTCTTGTCACTCCTTTAGAATCAAAGCCACTGTTGACCTTTGCCTCTCCCATCTCAAAGGGGATTAGTTCTCAAATCATGTTGATTCTACGTCCCTGATGTCTTGCTGACATTTGTCCTCTCCCTGCTATCCTTAATGTCACTGTCTATCTTAGTCTGTTCAGGCTGCCATAATAAAATGCCATGGATTAGTAACTTAAGTAAGAGAAGTTTGTTTTCTTACAGTTCTGGAAACTGTTAGAAATCCAAGGTCTGGGTAGCAGCATGATGAGATTCTGGTGAGGTCTCTCCGCCTGGCTTGTAGACAACCTCCTTTTCATTGAGTCCTCACATGGTTCTTCCTGGGTCTGTGCACTTGGAGACAATGACCTCTTCCTCTCTCTCTCTCTTTATAAGACTACCAATCCTGATGGTTAGCACCCCACCATTATGACCTTGTTTCAATTTAATTACCTCCTAAAAGCCTGTTTCCAAATGTTGGGGATAAGGAATTCCACATAAACATTTTAGAGTGACACAAGTCCACCCATAACTCTGTAACCTGGGTCTTTATCACTTCCTCCCAAAACTTGTCTTCTAATTAACCCTCCCATTTCCATTCTTTTTTACTCTTTTACATTGTTTGAGAGATCCTTTCTAGGTGCATTTTTGTTGATTTATCTTAGTGCTTAAGAAAAACTTCAGGGCCTCCCTGGTGGCTCAGCGGTTAAGCGCTGTGCTGTGGAGCTGTGGGCAGCAGCCAGCAACACAAGTTGGGTTCCCAGCCTGGGAGATTCCCACATGGTGTGGCAGACCTCTCCTGCCTCGCCCTCTGCTCCCCTCAGCAGTGTATGTCAGTAGATCTGCCTGTTGTGCTCCCCACTCTGTCTCTGGTGAACCCTCTTGCCACCCCACGCCTCTGGCCTGTACCCCAGCTTGTATGCATGAATAAATAAATCTTTTTAAAAAAAGAAAAGAAAGAAAAACTCCAATAGCTTTCTGGTTCCTGAAAAATCAAGACAAGCCTCATTATCATGAAATTTAAGGTTTTTAATAATCTGATTCCAACCTAATCTCCTAGCTTCAGTTCAAAGCCCCCATCATGCCTTTTAGACCACAACCACACTGGGATACTTGCCTTTCATACCTTTACTTACCATGTTTGTCCCACTTGGACGCTTCTTTCCCAGTTCAAAATCTTACATCTTGGTCCAATTCTACCCCTGCCAGGAAGACTTCTTTGACCCTCTGACAAAAAGTTATCACTTGTAATTTTGTGCTTAAAATTTTTTATTTTGTTTTGATGAAATCAATATGGTCTTCCTCTGGAAAATCTGCTGAAATCAGTGGGTCATGGCCTGTCTTGCTCAGAGTTCATCAGAATCATTGCAGGGCCTAATACCATAGGCTTTCAGGGAATATTTGTTAATAGGAACCATAACTCCACTAATGGGAATTGTAATACTGCCTAGTTAAGATAGCATTTGGATTTATGACTTTCAAGCTATGTTAATGGAGCCATATTCTATTCCATACCTCGGGCTTTGACAAAATATTTTATTTGAAGAAAGGATTTTGTTGCCAAATATTTAAAACCATTGATCTATTCAACTCCTTCATTTTGCAAATGAGAAAAATGAAGCCAGATGGAAATTTAAAATCACATTCCCAAGGTTTCCTAACTATTTAGCAGCAGAAACAGAATCAGCATGTGTATATATGTGTGTACATATATATAAGCTGTATCAATTGGAAAGATAAATTTGTAGAGCAGCCTAGTGACCTCATCCTTTTCTAAGACATTACCCTGCTTCTTGAATAATTACGGTAACATCTGCAACAAGTCATAATAACTCAGTAAGGACACCTGAGGTTAAATCTTGTTAAATCATATCTTCCAGGCACTGTTTGGTACTTCAATACTGTGAAAGATTTCATTTTCTCAGGAAATGTGTTACCCATCATGGATCCTAGTAGAATAAGTCTGTTGTCTGAGAAGGCTGGGCACAACTTAAAATCGCATAAACTCTACAAAATTTAAGTACTGAGTAAAGATTTCAACATATAGTATTCCTCAGAATTTCTCAGAAGCTATGTCAAAGTTAAGATAATGCAAAAATTTGAACATTAAATATAGCTAGTACTTGTGTATGCTTGCATGTATAATGTTTTAATGGCATTTCTAACAGTTGCTAGTTTCTTTTTCTTTGAAATTTCCTTTAAACCAAGCCTTAATTTTACAAGCACTACAAAAATTAGGGCGGACTGAAGGAACATAGAAAGCTACCAAACATGTTGTTTTTACTGCAATGTTATTTTACAGTGGTAGGTTACTCTTAATAATGGACACAGCCTAACATGGCTTATCTGTATATTTTAATAGAATCTGCCACTTAAAGAACCAAGAGCTCTGGGAAGCATGCCTTTTGGGGCATGAAATAGTCCAGGGAAGATAGAAGGCTGTTGATAAAAGAATTGCAATAGGTATAATAATATGTCCAGGATGCTACTTCCTGGGCCAGTTTATGTATTTATTTTTGATTGCCTATTTTTGGAGCACATCCCAATGAATCAAAAATACTAATGCTGAGAGTTGCACTATGCAAAGTGAATAAGAATAAGCTTTGAAAAATATTTGAACCGTTTTTTCAGGATTAAAAAAATATGGAAAGTTACCTGTTTGACATAGATTAGGGAACATTTCCTTTAATAGCCACGGTGCTATCTGAAAGAGAATTCATCCATGCAGTCAGCGTTATATATGTAGCGTTATATGTAGCACCTGCTCTGTACAAAGCACCTTGCTAGGCCTTACAGTTACACAAAGGGACAATTAGGATAGAGGTAATATGCTCCTGTCTTTCAATTCTGGTTGAAAAGACTGACATCAAATAAATAAAAACAGCTTGCATAAGTATGAAGAAAAAGAGGATGATTTGAGAGGGTGTAAGTTGGGAGCCTTAATTTGGGCAGAAATGCATCCTCATGGTTGAGAGCTGGTATTGGGTATAGATGCCATCTTTTGCTATTAAATAGAGCCTGAGAATGTTAGCAGCAGGGCTGCCAGAGGGAGAGCAGCTGATACGATGATAAGATCCCTGGCTCACAGCCAAAGCCCCAGTTGGCAAAACGTAGCCATTTTCCATAGGGCTGCCCCCCTAAAAACACAGCTCCCCATAACAAGGAGGGCTCCTGCTTGTATCCTCCCTGGGAAACTGGATTGTGTAATTAATTGCAAGAACCTCTGGGTCTAGTGGGAAGTGGAACAGACAGGTCACATTAGTCATGAAAAAAACACTTGACAATTTTTTCTTATTATTTTTTTTATTGTAAGCTGCCAATGCTTTGTTCATAAAATTTCAAAAATATTTTTAATTTAAAACATTTTTTTTCTAGGTGATTTTAAAAAGAAACTTGAAACATTCTCAATTGTAATATTTGTCAGTAGCCAATCTTTTCTCCTTTTATTATTTATATGTTGATGAGTTTCTTCAATGAAACTCTATTCTTTTTCTAGTTCAGAGTTAGACCTAAATTTAAATATCTTCAACCCACTCTTTTTACTTTTTTTTTTTTGTTGTACATTTTTATTTCTACTTATTAGAGAGGAGAATTTTCTTCCTAAGGCTTGGCTGCACTATTTTATGTCAAATAATTTCATAAATATCCAACTTATTTCTGTGCTCTTGTTCAGCGTTCTGTCACGTCTCTGGATTGATCTACCGTCTTTCTACTTCCTGCTTTTTATTATTTGAATAAAGAACTCTATTAACCCACAGTTCTCCATTCAGAACTTCTAAAAAACTTTGCTATTTGGCTTTCCATAAAAAAAATTACTTCTAAGTCTATACATAGACCTTAAGCACAGAAAATTTCATCATTTTCATCAATCATTAGTTTTCAGTGGAGAGCTATCAAATTCTATCCATTCCCTCCCTTGCTTCAGATCAGTCTCAATTAGTTAATCTCTTTTGCTCATACCTTCTAAGGTGTATTTGGGTTCAATGACATCCCATGTGCCTATCCTATACACGCCCACATTTTCTCCATTCATTTTATATGTAGAACCTCTTTCTTTTAGCTGCCCATTTGTTATCCAACCCTTTTTAGTTTTTAAAAATTTTGATCCCTTTAAGAATGTGTTTACCATGTAATATTCCACCATAGTGCATGTTCTTTCCCTTTTTTTGAAGTGAGTGGATGACTGTGGTGCTCACATAGAGCTGAAACTACATTAAAAACAGACCAAAGGAACCTTGGATGCTGAAGTCCTCTGTTTACATCCTAAACTCTCTCTAACTAGGTTTGGGTCACTTTGCCTTCTGGATCTTAGTTTTTGCTATATAATGAAGGAATTGGATACTAGAAAATGTCCAAGAGTCCTTTTAGGTATAGAGTTCTTTATTCTATTTGTGTGTCAATAGAAATACTTCTCATTCTATATTATGTACATACATATTATATCTCAAACTCAGTAGGAGGTCAACTCTGTTTAATATTCTCTTTACGTAACATCCCTTCCAGTTTTTGTTTTACATCCATGCACCTTCTAAAAAATCTTACTCTTGAGACTAATGAAAATTTATTTTATTTTCTCATTTTTAAAAAATATTTTTTCTTCTTCTCTACCACTATCACTCTGTAGTTGTTTATACTGAATCTAGACCTATGTATTTTCACCAGAATGCAAACAGAATCCATCTGTTCCTGTTATCCTTACAATAATATTATTTTTGTAGGTGACAATTTACATCTGCTCTTTCCTTTATTTATATACTGTGCTAACCTTAAATCTGCAGTATAATTTAAAGAAATTATATTTTAAATCATAATACATGAAGTTCTTTGAAAAATAAGAAATGTGTAAGAAAAAATTGGACTTTCTCGTATTCCCAACACCCAGAAGCAACAACTGTTTTTTTTTTTAATTTAAGGTCATGCTTTATGTATTATTTTTCTCCTAATTCTTTTATGCACAAAACTAACTGTTTCTACCATCTAATTCCATCTCCTTTTTATTTATATAGCTTCTCTCTTCCCTAAACAACAGATTTCTAATCTCTAATAACTCTGCTTTCACTGATCATGCTCAGAAATTTTTGCTTATTAATGTTTCATTAGCATTTTTTCATGAAGTGTATTTTCAGAGTTTCTATTGTTATGCATATTACTGAGGGTTGCATGAATATTCTTGCCTTATTTCAAGAATTATCCATAATGTATCAGAATTCTAATCACATTTTCCTAGCATTTTTATATATTTCACACAGTTAGAAGGCAATCCATATGCTAGCTCTATTTTTAAAAGATTTATGCCTCATTGTATTGATGTCTGTGAGACAACTTTGAGACAAAGGCACTAGTTCAGGTTCTTTTTGGTCATTCTGTTATTGGTTTTAAGGTAATGGAAAATCTAGTTTGTCACCTTCACTTTGTAGCATAATTTTAGACGTGTGGTGTTGTGGTATTAATCTGTCGCTTGCTACCACTGGTCTTTGCAATGAGATTATGAAAAAAAATTAATCTGAATCCAAAATTGTTGAGAATCTCCAATTACTGGTATTCTTTTGTTAGCTTCCTTAAATGAGATAATCAAAAGCATGCGTGTCATGGATTTTATTATTTCCCTTTTCTCCAGAATCAAACTGAATGTATCTGCCAAAAGCTTATTTTAATAGTAAGGGAATTATTTGCAAGTTCAGTGGTAAGCCAGTCTGTTCCAGGAACTCTCTTTTTCCTCCTGAACTTTATTATGCTTTCTAACTCTCAGACATTTGCCTCTGCCACTTAAAATCCAGTCTCCCATTAGAAAAATAAACAGTACAATCCAAGAGCATTAGAAGGAGTCCTGTTTCATGCCCTAATACTTGCTTAATCATAAGAGGTTCTCTGTTAAGGACTGGCCTGTCTATTTATCATTCTCTAGGAGTCTTGGTGTCACTCACAAGTTATTGCAGAGTTCTCTTTTCTCCGGGTTGGACTGGGAGGGGGGCAGTGAGGGAAAGCCACCTGGGGTAAACGCTCTTACTATTGTCATAGTTCTTTTCATTAATATATTCATTTATTTTCTTACTAACTTATCCATCTATCTAGCTATCTGACCATGGATTATTTTTTCCTTTATCTGACATATATATGTTAATATGTCTCTGAGTAAAATTTACTTGAGTCAGAAACCTCTTTCACCTTTCATGAACTTGCTTGCTCATTTCTTTGATTTCAGTGATTTGTTCTTCCCCTTGATTGATTCCCACTCTTTTGGCTGCCTCCTTGGTGTCACCTGCAGATTCCCTCCCTCCGCCTGCCCGCCTCCTTGCCATCTCTGCTTTATGATCTGACAACTCCCACAACCTCACACACTCTAGGCTGGGCATTTTACTCACCAGCTCTGCTGACTTCAAGCACAAAATGCAGCTACTCTCTTCTCATACCTCCTTGCTTGTTTTGGAGCAAATTATCATTCATACTAGACTGTTCAAAATGATTCAGCCTTACTTTTTATGATATTTGTGTTTCTTAAGTTCTGTTTCCTCCTTTAATGTTTGTCCATTGTTGAGTCTGAGAAGATGAAAGCTGAATGGAAAATGAATCAAAGGTTATAAAAGAAATAGTCCACATTTAAGATGAATGACATCTACCAAATATCAGAAGCAGCAATTAGAGGACCTCTCAGCAGAAACTTAAGAGATCTCCCTTATCCTGTATCAGAGAGAAACCAAGGCTGAAAAACAAAGAGGTTCATAGGAAGGCATTTTTAGCCCAAGCCATAGGATTCTTTGACAAGATGAACAACTGATCTTCATCGAGAGTAAATCTTTTGTTGACTTAAATAATGACTGTAACTTTGGTTATTTTGTGGAGCATTACTAGCTTCTGATAATCACCCCCTCCTCAAATACTAACATTAAACTAGTAGGGCTTCTTTTAGCCTTTAGGTTCCCAGGCCTTCCTGCAAAGACTGTCACAGAATTTTAGATGAAAGAATCAACTATTGGAGCATGGAGACAGTTTTAAGAGGAAAAAAGATGATAGCTCAATGTTTTAATGACAATCGTTTCTCTACCTCTGTACAGATGTATATAAATCTCTGTGTTTAGGTAGTTAGATTAATCTTTATTGTTCACATTAAGAATGGTATACATATTCTCCTGATTTCAAAGATCATCGGTATAAAGAATACCTATACTCTCCCACAAAATCTTATACCATCACATATAGAATATTGGACTTATATAGACCTTGATCTGGCCAAAGTGATACTTTGCAAACTTTTAAATTGTAAGGCATTTTTTCTTGTATTCTTATAGAAATCATAAAATTCTGTGTTATAAATATGCTGATTTGGTACCTTCACAGCAATTCAGCCTTCTGTGTTATTTAGTTATTTTCTGAACAATTATTGGTTGTGGTAGGCAAACATACCACATACATATGTTTCATAAGCAGCATTTTCTTCGGACTACATTTTCTGTTCTTTTTCTTTTCTGTCCTTACTCCTCCCTCCTGCTTACTATTGCTATATAAGAAGTTACCCTTAAACCTAGTAGTTTAAACAGCAACTTGTTATCTCATAGTTTTTGTAGGGTAGGGATTCAGTAGAAGCTGAGAGGGGTGGTTCGATCACTGGATTGAAGTCAAGTCATTATCCACGGGTACAATCATATAAAGTCTGAACTGGGCTGGAGAATTTCTCCCAAGATGACACACTCAAAGGTCTAGTTAGACTGTTGACCTAAGGGTCTCTATAGGGTTGCTTGAGTGTCTACACAATGTGGCAGCTGGCTTCTCCCAGAGCAACTATCTGAAAGAGAAAGCAAGAAGAAAGTCATATTTCCTTTTATGACTAGTTTTGAAAGTGACATACATCTCTTAAACCACATTCTGTTTGGTAGGAGCAAGTTAGTAAATGCAACCCACACTCAGGAGGAGAGGAGTTTAGCTCCACCTCTTGAAGGGAAAATTAGAAAAGAAATTATAAGCATATTTAAAAATTTTCACACCTACCTGCCTTTCCCTTCCTTTTGGAGAATCCTTATTTGACGAAAATTGCTTTCTTCTTCAAGAACCAAAATAATACCCCCAGGGGAAACAGAGTAGCTGAAGACTAGGAAACAGGTAAGCCAAAAAAACTTTTTTTTTAAGATTTATTTATTTATACATACAAGCTGGGGTACAGACCAGAGGCGTGTGGTGGCGAGAGGGTTCACCAGAGACAGAGTGGGGAGCAGAATAGGCAGATCAGAAATACACTGCTGAGGGGAGCAGCGGGCGAGGCAGGAGAGGTCTGCCGCACCATGCGGGATTCTCCCCGGCTGATAAATCGATAAGCCAAATTTAAGGTCAACTTTTTAGGTCAGGAACTCTGATCTGGAGTAAGCCACTTAACATCACTTGCCTCAATTTTATACATCGTTAAGAAACGTGATACATATTATTTAAAGTTACTTTTAAATTAAAAATTCTATTTTACTTCCTTTCTTCATTTTGTAGCAAAGTAATACCTGATATTTGTTATTTCACAACCCCAAAGATTAGAGTCCGAGCTCTTTGGGACTCAACCATTATGTATTCTAGTTAGATACATATTTGTTTTCTAGCCTTATTTATCTTTATCTCCCACTGGTGATATATGAGATCAAAGGCAACATCCAACCTATATCAGGGTCCCAACAAGAAAGAAATAGCCTGTCCAAAATAGATAATTGAGGAGAGTTAAAAAAAAAAAATACTACAATGGTGTAGACAGGATTTAAGGAGGCCAACAAGGGACGGTATCATATTTTAGGACTAGCAACCCTAGGAAACTGTTACTACCCTGAGTCCCAAAGGGGAACAGGAAGAGAGATAATACCAAAACTCAGAAACAGAGAGGGCCTCCCAACAGGAGCCCTCTTTTGTCTAGAGATGGGGTCTATTTGTATCAACCCCGTAAGGAGAGGATTGAAGAATTAAATATCCAAATATCATTTTCCTTTTTCCCCTCAATTCTCTGGTGTCTCATTCATTGGCCAAACCCAATCTTAACTGGCTGGAGAATAGATATAATAAATGGAAAGTTGACAGTGTGCCTCCAAAATGAAGTTAAAACTATAGTTTGAATATAAATTGGAATAATTAAAGCATTGTAGATAAAATCAGCCTACATAGAGAGGAACCAATAGATTGCTAGTGTCCAAATGATCTATGTATCATCCAAGGGGGTCAAGACTGAATTGTGATTATATCTAAGAAAAGCTGTATTTAGTTTAAAACACTGTACCATATCTAGAGAAGGAATGTGTAAATAGAAGCAAGAGGGGTCTATAAAAGGCTATTGAAAAAATCAAATGTGGCAGCTCCTTTAGCAATGGCCAGAGAGATGGTGTCCAGAGGCATGAATACCAGTATCTCCTGTGAGACAGATAATGACTTTTGAGTGCAGATTATGCACTGGGCTATCACCACTTGGTGACCCTGGGCATTAGGATCATCAACCTTGTACCCCTTTGCTGTGATCCCTTCTCTCTGATCAACCTTTGATGGTAATCTGACTCCTGCTTAGACTTCCCTGTCATGAAAAAATGTGCTCCTCTGAGAACACAAATTGTGTGGGTCTGCTAATTCTAAGCAACTATTTAGTTATCTGCAAGCTCTGCTTTCCTTCCCAAGGTCAAGTACTGCCTGGTCAATCAGCTTTAGGAGCCCAACCCTTCTAGGTGCCTTTCATCTTCTAAGCAGATCTCTTAGGGGAAGGGAATGCATCACAAGGTATGACCTGGAATGCCTGGAGGACTGAAGCTGATGCAGGACAAAGGACCCCAGAAGCTGATCTATGGAACGCCTTGTTGATAGGATTGAATCCTTGGCTGGGGAATTTAAGGCTTGACCTCAAAGAGTCATCAACCAGAGAAGATCATCTTGGAGAGCAAATCTACACGCCCTGATGCTATAGATAATAGGCTATATCTTTTTATCTACTTTTGCTCTTCTCCTTTTTTCCTCTTTATGCTTATACTGATGTAATCCCACTGCCCACTTATAATGTATAAAAGACCCACCAAAATTAAATAAATGAGAGACTTGCACCAGGACAAGTGACTGTTACTGCCTCATCATATGCCGATGCCTCCCCTCCTTTTGGGAACCCCAGTCTGGCTGGAGCTGGACTCCGGCAACAAATATCCATATCTTTCATATTTGTTTTTCTTACTATAAATCAACAAATAGACCTTTTGGCTGCATTCTTTATGAATTGGCTAAGGAATATCAAAGAGGTGGATTTTGAGTTTGGGGGTAGATTAGATTTCTGCACTGACAAAGCCCAAGGACCAACCCCATGGAAATGCATGGAAATGAAGACTGTCCAGTGAGACCCTGCTATAGGCACCTAACTTATCTTGGCACCTATCACAGATAATTATAATTGCTTTTAGTCATTGTCTCCTTTGCTAGGCTCTAAGCTCTGTGATCCACATGTCATTTTGCTTTCTGATTTATTGACAGAGAACAAAATTAATAAACTATTTATTAAAATGAATGAATTTGTTAGGGTGTGTATGTGGATCTTCCCACGTTACCCATCCTCGTTTGGAAAATTTTCTTTAAGTTGCAACACCTTAAATTAATACCCTTTTATATAGGTTACTTGAAACTGTTACTCTCCCTGTTTCCTCATGGAGCATTCATCTCCCTTTTTTCTCCCTTTTTTTCTTTCACTGATGCTCATTGGCAGTTGACTCTTAATCCCTTTATATCTTTAACATTTTTTTTTGCTTATGTCTTAATGTTTGCCATTCAGCTTTACCATAATGCTATCCTCTAGGCCTGCTTTAATCACAGTTTATTATTTCTTTCCTTTTTTCATTTCTTTCTTGTTTTGTTAAGTGGATATTAGAATTTCTGTGGTTTTGTTTTTAGCTTTCCCTTTTTTGTTCTCATTTGATTTTCCATTTCTATTCCTTTCCCCTCTATGAGACCAATACCTTAATTTGTGTCTTGCTTCGGTCCCTATCTCTTATATTCTCTTTATTCCTCCAGTGAGCACAGTTTTCTTCTTTTGTTTAGGAGTCTGTAAACTCATGGTTATGACTGCTGCCAAATGCTTCTTCACCTGAAGGCTCTTTTCTGACTCTGAGAAATTAGTTTTAAAACACTACTAAAAATGTTTTATAATGTATATTTCAAAAACAGGAAGAATAATGGAAAGAATCCCTTTCAACCAGCTTCAACAGTTATTAACATTTGCCAGTTTTGTTTCTAGATGTGACCTTCTAAAATTATGTATAACTGAATTCCTCTATACCCCCAACATACACTTATGAAGTAGATCATATTCAGATGCCCTCTAGAGCCATACAATGTCCAGATAGAGTTGGCTGCTCATAACTTTGCTCTAATAATATATTAAACAAACCTCTATGTAGTTCTCATCTATCTGTTCTGTAACTATTCATTTTCTTCTCTCTTGCATTTTTTTCTTCTTCTTCATTATATCCTTACCACCTTGCACACATGCCTGATATTTCTTGACCCTAATGAAAAGTTTTTGAATGAATTAATGAATGAATGGAAAATATACTGCAATGACTTATCTCTATTTCAAGTAAAAAATCTAGGTATTCTGAGAACTTCTTTTCAGTAGTCTAGTCTCTCTTACCTCTATGTCTAACTTTTTTTTCCTCTGAGGCAATGAACTTTTTCACTCAGTTGATTTATTGTGCATGTTTTGATATCATAATTTATTAATAGCTATGTTGGATAGCTATAATAGCTATGTTGGATAGCATAATAGCTATGTTGTATCTATCAATCTTTTTTTTTTTTTTGCAAATAGTATAAACACCAATATTTATGTACACATATTATGTGCTGGGCACAGTACGGAGTTTCTCGTGAATGTTATTTCTGTTAATTCTGAATCACAGAAGTCCATGAACTGGAAACTATTATGATCCCCATTTTCCAGATGAGGAAGTCATGGTCAAGGGGAAAGAAGTAACTTGTCAAGGTCTCACCACCAATGAGTGGAGGAGTCAATGTTTAAACCGTTATCTACTTGATTCCAGAACTTGGGCTTCTAGCTACTATGCCGTGCTACTACAATGAAAGGGATTGGTAGCTTTGGTTGGCTTAGTGCTATTTGTGTCCCGCCAACAGCGCTAACTCTTTCTCTCTAGATACTTGTCCAAAATAAATAAGAAATTGCTCTACTCTTAGAGTCTGACTTGCTATTTTGCTCTTTCACCCTTGGCAACTAAATCACTGCAAAAATGTCTCTTGAAGTCTTCCCTAGTGATTTTATAATCTGAGTTCCCACACAGAGTCCTCATGCAGATACTTGTTGGCTACTTTTAATCTTATCCTGATGACAAATAGTCCTTTGGATGGCTTCACAATGCATTTGCCTTTCCTTCAGGGATGGAATAAGTCTTTTTCTTCTCCTTGTGGAAGCACAGGTCCATACCACTGGCATGTTTTATCTTCTTCATTTTTTCTTGCTGAATTCTACTACCTTTTTCTTTTTTATCACATGAGGCAGCTCCCTTTCTTGAACTTGCTTACCATTATCATTGTGTCTGTTCCCCAGAGCGGATGCTTGTTTCTGTGTGCTCATTACCATTCTGGGGCACCACCCGTCACAGCCAGCCTTCTCCATCTGTGGATGCTGAGGGAACTGGCCTCCCCAGACTCTACGGCCGGGCCCAAGATCTAAGCCTAGTCAGTCACAATTCTAATTACTCCAACTTTAGTGACTGGATCAGAACAGACTCATGACTGATGATGAGTCAACCAAATCCTTGGAGAGACTTGTGCTATTCATCAAGAGTCAGTATTTCCTGAGATCGTAGGTACTAAGGGTGATGTAAGCCTGAAACTGCTGCATGTAGCAAGAAGTCACTTAAGAATGGAGCTTTCCCAGAGAACACAGTATCAAGGCATGAAAAGTATATATTTTCAACATCATAGTTTAAAGCCTGGGTCATATCATGCCTGTAGTTCCTTCAACCTCTGAACATGAAAACCATCAACAGGAAAACACTGTACAGAGAGACATTCTGTATTGTTATTAGGAGAAAAAGAATACCTGCCCTTCATTAAATGTAAAGATTATTTTTGATTGGGCATCAAAGGGGGAGGCAGAAATAAGAGGAGGAAGTTTGAAACCATGCTTTGAGTTGGTCTGAGGGGTTCCATGAGAGTTCCTTAGGGGACTCCATGGAAACCAGAAAGCAGGGCTAAGAATAGCTCCCAATTTGTCTTCTCTACTGGGCTTCAAAATAAGGTTTCTGAAGAAAAGCTCTGTTGCTAACAAAAGTGAAAACAAAAATCCTTTAAAAATCATTGCTACAATATTTATGTTAATTCTCCTAGAAATCCAAATTGTGATCTCTAAATTCTGCTTTGCACCCTACTTTGACTGAATTTATACCCCCAGCTATGCAATCATTTAATTGAACATACCCCCTCCCTCTAAAGGGGTGATAAATCAGGCATTTCCTCCTTTTCTCTCCTTTCTCCTGGGTTTGAGCCAGTTCAGATGTTCCACAAAATTCAAATTCAGCAAATAGTTATGGCTTGCAAGGTAGCTTCATGTGCTGTATTTTATAACATTCATGGATTCTTTTAACTCTCTGAGAGGTGGGTAATTATTTACATTTATATTTAAAAATGAGATGATGTGGTCATCTCAAAGGTCACAAAACAAATTGTTGACAGAGCTAGAAATAATGTCTTTAGAAGAGTCAGAAGTGATACAAAGAGCCCAAAGTTTGAAAACAGACATACTTGAATTTGCAACCAGGTTTGTACTTACTAATTTTTGGAACTTGAGCAGTTATTCAACTTCTCTGAGCCTGTTTTCTACCCACAAAATACGATAGTCTATACTTGTAATGACCTATATAGATTATATTAAATAATGTGTTAAGTACCTTAGCAGAAAGCTGACTCAAGAACTGCTAGTTCCCTTCCACACCACCAGTAAACACCTGTGTTCTTCTATTCATGATAATTTGCATATAAAAGCGGTCTCCTTACATATTCACTCCCTTTAAATTCTGTTCTCCATTTAGCTGTTCATATATGCAGAACATATTGTACTCTAAGTCATAATTTTGTGTCATTTCATTGTTGATAAGACTGTTGTTGACCAGGAGAGAACAGAGGCCTTCTGCTCAGAAATCTGATTCTCAACACTGAGGTTCAGAGTACAAAAGAGTCAATACCAAAATATTTTGTACTATTGTTCAATAAGGACGAGGAGAAGACTTGCAGACTTGCAACAAATTGCAGTTTCTTTCTAGCCATGAGGATCTAGCCATCACTAAATCAGCAATGATATATTTAGTCCTGACACATGCCAGGCACAATTCTGGAGGCTGGAGATAGGCTGTGAACAATATGGGTCTGTGGAGAGAACTGAGAGGGGTAGGAACACTCCCTCCACTCTGCCCTCCTGCACTTCCTGACTCTTCTGCTCACTGCAGTAGTTTAGGACAGAGGCAGCAAATTGACTTTTTGAACAGCTAAACTAAGAACCTTTTTTTTTTTTTTTTTAATTTTTAAGAGATCTCGTGTATCCTGCAAAGTCTGAAACATTTACCACCTGGCCCTTTACAGACAGTATTTGCTAATCCCTGTTTTAGAGTGACCTATAATTCTTTCATCAGTACCAGAATAAGTAACTTAATGGTATAAACATTAATCTTTTCTTATTTATACTTTGTTGTTTAGGTGAACCATTGTTAAGTATTATTTACTAAGATTTTTAAGCATATTAAAGAATAAAAAATGGTGGAGAGGGACTGAGTCAGAGGGTAGAATTTAGATCCATTTTATAAGAAGCTAATTCTCTTCGTAAGTCACT
This sequence comes from Scalopus aquaticus, assembly GCA_004024925.1. Lineage (NCBI taxonomy): Eukaryota > Metazoa > Chordata > Mammalia > Eulipotyphla > Talpidae > Scalopus > Scalopus aquaticus. The sequence goes on along the minus strand of PVIJ01001210.1, from coordinate 38,082 downwards.
TGACTGTAACTTTATTTCCTAGACTATAACTTTTACATAATGTGGGTCTTCCTTATCTAGCTTCTCTGGATTTTAAATTTTTTTCCCACTGAACTCAAAATGGAAGATTAGAAGATGACTGGAGAAACTGTGACAAAGGCTAAGGCAGAAGTAAAGTGACTCTGCCATCACTCCTGTGCTTTGGCAATTGCTCCTTAAAAGTCTTCCAGTCTTCCATGACCTATGCTCTGCATTTCTTCCGTGTTCCACATATGCTTAAAGAAAACAACTCTGCTTTTTCTTTTCTAAATGTTTCGTAGCACTCTCACTCTTGCATGCACACATATATTTCCATTCCTTCCAATTCACCCTAGTGACCCCTACTTGGGCAAAGGAAGGATCCCTAGTTAGAATGCACTGAATACCTTGGTTTGATGACTTTTATCCCTAAGGGTAATTCAGAGCCACACTGTCTTCTTCCTCCTGAGAACTGCTCCCAGGTAAAAAGTGTCTGGGACCAGTTTGATTGTGGATTATGGGGATGGGGCTGGGCCGGCCTGTTACCTTCGGAGTATCCTGGCAGGCAGTGCATGTGACTTGAAGAGATTTCTTCCAGTGGTAGCCATAACTGTATGGCTTGGGTGTCAGCAGACTAGTTCCTGTTCTTCTCTCTCTAATTTGTTGTTGGATCTGGGCCAGCTACTTAGATTTGAGTGCTTAAATTCTCACATCTGTAACATTAAGATAATGCTGACTTTTACTTCAGCTTCTGGGAATAGAATTAAACCGTATATGGACATTGATGTTCCCATAGTAACAGTCACATCAGGTATCTACCATGCCACCGGAGACAATAAATTATTTATGATAAGTACTTGTAAAATTCCTAACTGTCACTGTAATAAAAGATTCTTACAGGAAATCCTGGGGATATACTTTCACATTAATTTGCATTCATTATTTCAGGAAGAGTTCATCATTCTGCTCCAAACTACCTAATTCTAGATTTGCAGAATAAAATCAATTATGACACTCTGGACCTGCTGAATTCGAAAGCAGTGCAGAGTGCTCCTGTGGCCCTTATAAAGGGGAAGGAAGAGAGCGACTTCCTGAGACTATTTATTCAACCAGGGAGTCACTATGTGAGTGGAGATGGCTCTGGCTTGGGGCCTTTTGAAAAAAAATAATGTTAGACCTCTGTATTATTATGATTGTTATTATTATTATGGCAACTTTTAAGTAAACAATGAAGTTCAAAGAAATGTAGTAGTAATTGCCCAGGTTGTCATCATCCAGAGATAACCAGTATTAACATTTGGCTTATAGCCTTCCTGTCTTCTTTTTAAATTTATATTCTTCCAAATATTGTTTTACAACCTGTGTTTTGATTTGTGAACATTTTTCCAAGTCATCAAATGTTCTTCCAGAACATAATTGGCTGAATATGCCATCATGAAGAAGTGTGAATTTATTTAACCAGTTCATGATTATTAAACTTTTGGGTTGTATCCTGACTTGTCTTTCAATTAAAATCAATTCATGTATCAACCTAACATGTTATTTTAGCTGACAGATTTTAGACCTGCAAATATTTTGATCTGTCCATGATCATTGTTAACAATAATCCCAGTCTTCTTCCCAGTGTTTTTCCTACCAGTTAGCTAGTGCCAATACGCCCAAATTCCCCTTCAAAAACAAATCCCTATGAAAGTCTCAAAAAGAGAGAGCCCTTGCTTTAAGTTTGTTTTTCCCTATTATTTGATCATTGAATATGGATCTTGCCTTAACCATTATTTCCTTTCTTAATCTTATTGAGAATATCTTCTTTTCTTTATGAAATCTTTTTGTTAATATAACATTGATCTCATTTTAATTCCAATTTCATCTTTTTTATTCTCTTTTAATAATGTGATTTGTTTTCTCTTTTAATGGGGGTTTTATTCCCTAACACAGCAGTTAAACTTTTTAATATCAGGATTCCGTTAAAAATTCGTTGAGGACTCCAAAGAACTTTTATGTGAGTGATATAAACCATTGTTTACCTTATTAGAGATTAAAACTGAGAAATTAAAAAAACTGGTATTTCATATTTTGAAATAACAATAACAAATATAGGGAAACCAAATAGGAGAGAGACACTCAGCGGGGGTTGGGGGAGGATAAGGGCACAAAATGGAGTAGAAAAGGACACAAGGGACCACGGAGATGGATCACGGGTGAATTGGTGGTGGGTTACCCAAGGGGAATACAAAATGTAAAAGATGTAAATAACCATAAAATATATATATATATTTTAAAAAACAGTAACAAATATATTATGCATTAACATATTTTATGAAAGGTAACTGTATTTTCAAAGCAAAAGCAAATTTAGTGAGAGGAAGGGCTTTGTTTCACATTTTACAAATGTCTTTTATCTGGTCTAACAAAAGGCAGCTGGCTGCATTTGCCTATCTGCTTCTGCACTGACACGGTTGCCATAGGTTATTTCAGTTGCAGTCTATGGAGAAAAGCCCACCTCACACCGATAGGTGGTTGGAAAAGCTAAGTCCTGGCAGACAGACCCTCTGAAGTGTCTCAGGACTCACCACCTTCCTAAACCCACACTTTAATAATTGCTGCCCTAAACCGACTAGTGGCCGGATAGTGTTTTAATGCTTCTGCTTCCTTTTTGTAAAAATAAGGCGGTAATAACAGAGTTTCTAAGCTTTTTGAAATTATAACATGAAAAATGTTAGTGTGACAGGCAGCACTCCACCCACACATGGCATAGGAAGGCGTATGCTGCCAGGGCTTGGGGAGAGGTGCTGCTGTCCACAATGACCTGAGCCCCATGCTGTTGTTCTCCGCTAAGGTTGCATGCTTTCCCACTGCAATCTGAAACGAGGGGGTTTTAATTAAAATTTAAAAATTTCTAATGCAGTTTTGGTAAAAAGCTTTTTTTAAAAGGAAGGTAAGATGTGAATTCTGGCTCCTTTTCAAAATGGAGAAATATTTCTCTGAAATCCACTGCCTAGTTGTCTTGGCATTCTTTGATCTGTGAAATGTTTTCTTTTTTTTTTTTTTTGAAAGTGTTAAATGTGCCTTATTTGAGCTTAGTTCATATCAAGGGTGGTGATGTCCCTACAGGACATTTGAAAGACAGAGTGTAGAGTTTTTCTTGGTGTACTCATAATAGCTTCTGGGATCACTCTGATGCGAGCTATAATGATGGTTATGGATCCATTGTGCAGGGGTCTGAGTGACTACTCTGTAGATGGAGTTTTAGGATAGCTCAGGGCCTTAGGATGCCACAACAGAGCACATTCTGCTAAATACAACATAGTGACTTGTGAAGGAGGGGCTTGGGGGTAGGATGCCCAGAAATTTCTGTGCGTAATCTGCACCCAGTTGATGGTCCATGCCCATACTAGTCTCTCACTGGTGACTGTTGTGTCTGGTAGAATCTCTACTCTCAGCCTTTGAGGGCCAGGGCTAGGATAGGGCACAGCTGCTTTCTCCCATCTGCCCCACACTCTGGATTATATCTCAACATAGCGTCTTACGATGTTGAAGACTAGTTAAAGCCTGTGTTTCGGAGACTGAGTTGTGTCAACATTTGGAAAGTGGAGATGATAGACTGGATGAGAGCAAATTGAGAATGAAAGACTTTGAAAACACTTTAGGTCCCATGTAAGTGTTAGAATTGTTATTATTGATTTTCAGTGCCTAAAACCCCCTTAGTGTGAGGAACTGCAGTGAATAGGGACAAACTAGGCTTGAAAACATTCTTTGATTCGCTTCTGTTAGATCAGGGAAGAGAATTTGCTGGATCCTTCCCAGATCTTCTTGTTATGTTTACATAGCAAGTAAAGTTCCTGAAGTTAGTTGACATTGGCTAAAAAGTGAGTTGTTGAACCTTCCCACCTCCCTATGTCATAAATGAAAGGTACAGTCTGGTACTGAACATTTTTATGTGCCTATATAACCTGGTGACATGTTCTGTTGTGCAAAATTGATGGCAGCTTTCATTATCAATGAATTTATTTTTCAAGTCTTTTATACATCTTTCACATCTAAAAGTAGCGAATAAAATTACTGAAGATACTTTTATGGCATTATAGCAAATACTTCTGTGTGTACCTCAGATATTTAAAAATACTCTATTAATTATTTTCCAGTTAAAAGTAAGCAGAGCCTTGGCATTATAATAATTTTTGAATTTAGAAATTGGTCCTTGAGTGAAACCTTAAGTTCTTTGTGTTTAATTAGACTTCAATTGCTCCACTTAAAAAAGGTCACCTAAATTTGGAAAAGACAACTGACTCTAATTGTGACAATCTCATGCTTGCTGAGTTTTACCAGAAAGGTTAAAGTGTGTTCTCCCATTTACTTACTAGCGTTTACCTATACTTTCTCGACAATAACATACACACACAGACACACACACACACAATATCTTGGGTTCTCAAGAAATGAATCAGGCTTATTTTAATGAATTAGGCTTTGACTCCTCATCTCAGCAGCATTGTCAGCTTGCTGTATGCAAATACTTGAGACTATGTGCACCTAATTTTCTTGACTGCAGTAATGGAACTATGTTTCCCATGGGTCTATTAGAGGTTTTGCAGGTTGAATAAGAAACTGTCTATATAGACAATTTCTAGAGATAGTCAGGCCATAAATTAAAGTGACTATTTCTAGAGAGTCAAGGAAGAATAAAATGGGTCACTGAGGGAGAGGGCTCGACAGGAATGAAGGCAGAGGAGCTTGAAAGGAGGAACTTAAATCTGCCTGGAATTCATAGGCTCCTTGAGGTGCTGCATATCCTGTGGCAACATGAATTTTCAGGCTACTTAGTATTCGTATTATTCTTCTGTTTGATGCAAAATGGAAGTTAGTCCTAGTCTCATGACCGAGCAAGAGACAGAGACCTAGTTACTCTGTGAACCATGTCAGCTTATGTACAAGTACTGGAAAAAGTGAGAAAAATATTTTAGCCAAAGATTATGTCCCAGAATCAAACATTTCACATAGACCCCTCTTTAAGTGGAATTATCCAAGCATAAACAAAATTATTAATATTTTTTATTCCTGACAATGTATAAATAGCCACCCCACCCCCCCAGTTTCAATGAGACATAACTGAAACACACAACATTGTGTAAGTTGAAGGGGTACAATATGATGATCTGCTATGTATTATGACATGAGTACCCCAGTACCATCAGGTACCACATCACTCACCTCACATAGTTACCATGTTTGTGTGTGTGGTGAGAACATTTAAGATCTACTCGCTTAGCAACTTTCGAGTACACAATATAATAGTGTTAACTGTAGTTACCATATAGGAATTTTGGGTTTTAAAGCAGTATCACCTTTATTTTTTGTGACTTTTCTCACATATTAAAATGGTAGTTTCAAATTCTATGGAATTATTGCAAAACTTAAAATGTGGTTTTGTGACACAGCAAAATAGCAGACTGATCTGTCACGTTACATGGGTGTTCTAAAAGGAAAAGGGTAACCACATCCCACTTTAGAATTAGGGAAAGAGGGCCAGCGATAGAGAAGGCTTTAAAAGCTGCCACTGTTGTAACTGCTGCTGCTGTAGCCCTGATAAAGACTGGAGGAAGTAAGCTAGCCCAAGGTCCTGCTCCTTAAAGCCCTTGATCTTCTAGCAAGAGAGGAAAATAGCATTTCTGGAGAGTTTCCCAGCAAACTGCTTTAAGGACAGTTGACCAGTGTGATGGAAGATGAACTGGTTTCTGTTTTCCAGTGTTTCTAGTGAAAAAGGGCTTGTGATCCTCTTTTAGGTAGAATACCCACACTAAGAATCTAGAATATTACGTGGGGATACTTTCACAAAGTCTAGAATGTGCGTCAGTATAGTAGAATCTTGAACAAAAAACAATTTAATTAGGGAAGAGTGGCAGAAAATGGCACTTTACCTCCTAGTCTAGCTAACAAAGCAATTCCTTTAAAGGTCTAGTCCTAGGATTCTTTCTGTCCTGTTAATGGTGAGCTGTTCCCAGAGCAGAGAGACCTGTTTGTCCCACATGACCCAAGAGAAGCTTCCCAGTGATTTTCCCCTGTGTTTTCTCTTTATCCAACTAAGCCTCATTCTCTATTGCACTCCTCTCAAGAAAAGATCTGATCAACTCCTTTTTCTAAAGAGGCAGAAAAAGGAAGGAATGAACAAGATTTGATGTGTTTTCTCACTGGGGGACTAAGGAATGAAACTATTTGTAGAATTTCAAGCATCAACCCAGTAGGAAGGAGTTGGGGTAGCAAAAAGAAAGTTGTCTATTCTATTTAATTGTCTCTCCGTCTTTGGCAAAACAGATCCCAATGGGTTCTCACTAACGTGGCAGATAGTCATTTAGAAATTGTACTTGTCTAGGTTGTATCTCAAGGAAAATGACTGAGTGGAGATGTTTCCTGCCAGGCACTGCCTTAAGGGTTGGGTCTAATGTGACTTTCTAGCAGTTAGACTGATTTCCAAGCTGAAGCCTGTTTTCAAGGAAGTGGAGATATCATCCTTGTAAGAGGAGCCAGTTGCCGGGAATCTTGGGTGATTTTTATTAAGAAAGCAAAGGGAAATTTTTATTACACAGTTGCAACAGATTTTTGGTGAGAAATACCAAAACAACATTAACTATGAAACTGCCCTCCTTCCCTTTATGCAGATAATGCATGACTCTCTAAATAGCAGTGTTCCTCCTTATATATCAAGGACTCACTCATCTTACTCTGCATCTTTGTTAAGCCTGTAAACTAACATCAGAGGAAGCTCCCCTAAATTGTGCAACAGTCTGCACACTTTTTCTTTCTTTGTCTGAAAAAAATCTACCAATCAAGGACACCTCATCTTCCTAATGATATCTGTAAAGGATACTATGGGTATTATCAGGTTGAAAAATTAAAAGTTGCATTGTTTTCAAAGGAATATTGTTTACAATTAGTGTGATTAGAGGCTTATGAACAAAATTTTTTTGAGCTGAATTCCTCTCCCAATTCCAACTTGGAGAGAGAATTATATAGACAGTTACAATAATAATAGTAGCTACTTACTTCGCTCTATAGTAGTCCCAGGGCTGAATCTTGAGTCATTAATGTTCTGTTTCAAAGAGAATTAGAGGAGATGATGGTTTTGTGCCTCTGTCACCAGTGATTAATTAATAAACTTGCAATAAGGCATTTAGTAACCTTCTCTGTCTTACCTTCTTCTGTATAATATGCATCACATATCCTGTAGGAAAACTTTTAATGACAACAGATGCATAGAAGCACTATTTTCTGACAAGTAGCAGAATGATGTTGCTATGCTTTTCTCATTGCCATTATGTCTTGGTACTGCTTGCTTGTGTTGAAAAGCGTTTCATAAGCATTTTTGGAGGTAAATCTAGGCTTTTTTAAATACTGGCATATTTGTAGTAATTTTGAATGAAAAGGTTGAAATAAGCTTTATTACACGATGTATTCAGCTGTTTCAGCATACAGAAAACCACATATAAATACCAAGCTATAGGAGGCATACAAAAATGAAGTTGATAGGACCTCTCCCCTCAAGATCTTTCCTGCCTACTAGAGGAGACAGTTGTTTAAAATTTTAGTACCACAAGTGACTTAAGAATAAAAATATCGGTGGGTGTTAACTAGATTATTGTGATCATTTCACAATATGTAATACCATATTGTACCCCTGAAACTAATATTATGTTATATATCAACTACATCTCAATAAAAAGGAATAAAAACATCACATTTGCAAGAAGATAATATCAATTCTAACTGTGGCAATAAAAAAGAAAATACCAACAGTATGTCAACTGTAACAACAATATTAGCTACAGTGTTAAAGATTCTTTTCTATTCTTGAATATAAAGAATGTTTATCACTAAAAATGTTATCACATTAATTCTTTTCCAAAAATTTTTGAAATAATTATTATCTTTATTTTATAAATGTAGAAACTGAGACTTAGATAAAGTCATCCATGCAGGATGACATGGCTGGGAAAAGTTGGAACCAAAATGCTGAGTTCAGGTCTCACATAAAGATCTATGCTCTTTCCACTTTGTTGCCTTGCCTCTTCATAACAGTGTTATTCTAAGAACACATATAGTGATGTCCAAAGAATTTGAGTCTTACAAAGAGAACATTTATTCATGGCATTCAAAGACCGTCTGTGCACCAGAAGGTATGAGACCAACTAGGGAACTGCTGTCTGTCTTTAGGGCTTGTATGGACCTGGCCTTCCAACCTGGTGCGCTAGACAGAACTTTTTTCCTCTTCTTTGGTAAGGTTTGGGGAGTAGGAATTACCCCTTCCAAGGGCAAACCAGCTAACTAACTCTTTCACATATAAAACTTGGTTTGCATTTCTTGCCTTCCCTACTGAAGCCATTCCTTCTGTTTTTGAGGCGATTCTTCCAGGAGAACAAATAGGAAGGCACAGTGGAGTCTTTACTATATTTTTGGTGACTATATTTTCTAAGATGTGTGTGTGTGTGTGTGTGTGTGTGTGTGTGTGTGTGTGTGTGTGTATTCTGAATAAAGGATTTCTTTCTGATTACTGAGTTTATTATATGTAAATGTTATATGAAAATTCTTTCAAAGATATAAAAATGGCACAATCATTTACTGTTTTTTAAATCAATTGCTTTTATTAAAAACAGTAAAAATTCCCTGAAAGGTTTTGAGACTATGTTATATTTACAGTATATAAAAAGAACTTAAAATCTGACATAGTGTTCATTCTTACATGAAATAACTTAAAGAACAATATATTCTAATCATATTGTTCTTTTTTTTTAAGATTTATTTATTTATGCATACAAGCTGGTGTGCAGGCCAGAGGTGTGGGGTGGTGAGAGGATTCACTAGAGACAGAGTGGGGAGCAGAACAGGCAGATTGACTGAAGTACACTGCTGAGGGGAGCAGTGGGCGAGGCAGGAGTGGTCTGCTGCGCCATGTGGGAATCTCCCTGGCTGGGGATTGAACTTATGCTGCAGTGGCTGCAGATAACTTCATAGTGCTGTGCTTAACCCATTGTGCCACCAGGGAGGCCCTGATCCTACTGTTCTTAATTTAGAATTTGATAACAAGAAAAACCTCTAATCAATAGATTGATATTTTATTTTATTTATTTCTTTTTTATTGTTATTTATATCTTTTACATTTTATATTCCCCTTGGGTAACCCACCACCAATTCACCCGTGACCCATCACCGTGGTCCCTTGTGCCCTTTTCTACTCCATTTTGTGCCTTTATCCTCCCCCTCCCTCGCTGAGTGTCTCTCTCTTATTTGGCTCCCCTATATTCCTGTTATAAGTGAAACCATTCGATAATTTTCTCTTTCTGGCTTATTTCACTGATCATGATCCCCTCTAGGTCCATCCATGTTGCTGCGAATTGCATGTGTTTATCTTTTTTGAATGCTGAATAGTATTCCATTGTGTATATGTACCACATCTTCTTGATCCAGTCATCTATTTTTGGACATCTGGGTTGTTTCCATACCTTAGCTTTTGTAAACAGTGCTTCAATAAACATATGGGTGCATGTATCTTTTTGGATTATTGTTTTTGTGTCCTTTGAGTAGATTCCCAGGAATGGTATTGCCAGGTCGTATAGAAGCTCCATTTTCAGCAGTTTGAGGATTCGCCATACAGCTTTCCATAGAGGTTGGACCAGTTTGCATTCCCACCAGCAGTGAAGAAGAGTTCCTGTTTCTCCAGCATTTGTTGTTGCCTGTATTTTTAATGTGCGCCATTCTCACTAGTGTGAGGTGATATCTCATTGTGATTTTAATTTGCATCTCCCTGATTACACTGGTCAAGAGTGAGATCATTACTGACTTAAAAAGGCACTAATCTGCAGTATCTTGGTGTGCTGAACATGAATATAACCCTAAAAATTTTTTATTAGCTCTCGTTTTGAAGGTATTTCATATAATTCATTTTATATGTTTCACCTTGTAAATTATCCAGTAGGACTGCAACAACATCCTAAATCAGCCTAGAATGATGTAATATTGCATCACATTGCATAATACCATCATGCACACATCATCCAGAGTTGATTGCATCATTTTCTGATGCAATGCAATACTATTGCCAGGTGGCTGCTGAAGTAAGCTGACATCAGCTGTGCACTATATAAAGCCCTGTTGGAAAGGTTGAGCATTGAAAATATTTCTTTGTGTGAGACAGTTTAAGCTACTGTTCCATAGAATTGTTATTATTTTATCCATTTAGGCACAATACAGAACAGTAAAGCCTCGAAAGTGCGTTAATAGCATGGACAATTTCTGCTCTATTTGTGGGGAAGTGACATTTGCCAACCAGAAGTATCACTTCTCAAGTGAAGAAGGCTTATCATCTTTACTTCGGATGCAAGGTTGGTGACTAATACATGCCTTGGGCCCGGCGTATATGCTGTGCTACATGTACAACACAGCTTTCACAGTGGTTCAATGGCAAAAGACCATCAATGCCGTTTGCAGTCCCCATGGTGTGGAGAGAGCCACACAACCACATAAAAGACTGTTACTTCTGCTTAGTTTCTCCTCTTTCCAGCAGAATAACGAAGCAAAAGAAGTTGAGAATCGTCTACCCAAACATTCTGTCTGCATTGAGACCAGTTCCACATGGTGAGGAACTTCCTATTCCAGAACCTCCAGCAGAATATTCTCTTGATTCATCTGATGAGGACAAGGGTGAGCCGACCTGTTCTTCTGTTCCATCAGCATGCAGTGATCCAGATTTTCACTGTGGTGCATCATCAACCCCACACAGACTAACACAGGAAGAACTAAATGACCTGGTTCGTGATTTGGACTTATCCAAAAACAAGGCAGAATTGCTAGGATCAAGACTCCAACAATGGAATCTTCTAGAAGAAGATGTCACAATTACTTTATAGCAAAAGCGCCACCAGCATTTGGAGTCTTTCTTCAGAAAGGAAAGTACTCTGGTATTCTGTTCCGATATTGAGGGCCTCACGAATACCTTAGAAATCACTCATGACCCACAAGAATAGGGATTATTTCTAGACTCTTTGAAACTGAGGCTAAGGCTGTGCTTTTGCACAATGGAAACCATCTTCCGTCTATTCTATTCCTGAACAGCTGTACAAGAGACAAGCGAAGAAATCTAAGAATCAGTCTATGACTTGATCTTTTACAGGTATTAACCCTAGGCCTATTACTATTGGCATTAATTTCGTGATGTAAACATCAATTTATTGCAGATTACAAAAAATACTAGAAGCCAAAATTAGAATTTGACTGTCATATTCGTGTTGAGCACATGCAAATTGATAGGAAATAACTAATTTTATTTCAGTAACATGACCTTTGTAAAACTTTGTTGACCAGTGTTATGAGTGATGTTGAACATTTTTTCATGTACCTGTTGGCCATTTGCTTTTCTTTGGAGAAGTGTCTTTTTAGCTCTTCTGCCCATTTTTTGACTAGATTGTTAACTTTGTTTTTGTTGAGTTGTGTGAGCTCCTTGTAGATTTTTGTTATCAGTCCTTTATCAGTTGTATTGTGTGCAAAGATCTTCTCCAGTTAGTAGGGTGTCTGTTAGTTTTGGTTAATGTCTCTTTTGCTGTACAGAAGCTTTTTATTTAGATGTAATCCCAGCTGTTTATCTTGTCCATCACTTCCTTCTCTTTGAGGGATGTGTCTTTAAAGATTTTGCTGAGATTTATGTTGTATAGAGTTTTGCCTATATTTTCTCCTATAAATTTTATGGTTTCAGGTCTTACATCCAGGTCTTTTATTCATTTTGAGTTGGCTTTTGTGCGTGGTATGAGATAGTAGTCTAGCTTCATTTTTTTTGCATGTAGCAGTCCAGTTTTCCCAGCACCATTTATTGAATAGACTGTCCTTGCTCCACTGCATTTTCTTTGCTCCTTTGTCAAAGATTAGCTGTCCATAGATAGGCAGCTTTATTTCTGGGTTTTCTATTTGGTTCCATTGGTCTTTGTGTCTGTTTTTGTTCTAGTACCATGCTGTTTTAATTATTATGTTTTTGTAGTATAGTTTGAAATCAGGGATTGTAATCCCTCCACATTCTTTCTTTTTAGTCAGAAGGGCTTTAGCTATGCCGGGTTTTTTGTGGTTCCATATGAATTTCATCAGTATTTGTTCTATTTCTTTGAAGAATGTCATTGAGATTTTTATTGGAATAGCGTTAAATCTATAAATTGCTTTTGGTAGGATGGCTATTTTGATAGTGTTAATCCTTCCAATCCATGAGCAGGGGATGTCTTTCCATTTTCTTGTGTCTTCTTGATAGATTGATATTTTAGAAAAATCACCATAAATTGAATAAGAAGTTGTATGAAATGTATGTTTCTTCTGTGCTTAGGAAAATTCCTAATATTGGTGGTATCTTGATGGTTCACTCTGGTTTTTGGAATCCCAAAATACAGAAGAAGCAATCCTTGTTTTTTCTATTGTGTTCATCTGCATGAATATTTTTCTGAAATCTTAGTCACCAGTGCAGTTTGAAAATGGCCACTACAGCTATAAAGAATGATAAATGATTCTACTGTTTTACTATCTTCTAAAATTCTACTTTAGCTCTTGTAATAGAATTCAAATTGTGCCAACCATCTTTTATTAGTCAGTCCCATGAGATTTTTATTGTTATTTTGAACAAGATCTATTTCTGCTAATTCTATGGGAACCACGCATAGTTTGTACATTTGCCAGAAATTTATTTTCCAATGAGCATTACTAAATTCTAAATAAGTACATTCTGCATTTTTATGCTGGTAGGGGTGAGTTCAATTAGGAATGCCGTTTTAAATTGTATACTGTAGCCTGGAACTTTTTTGTAACGCTAACATTCTGGTAACTAAAAATGAGTTTGGATTTTGTTTATTAAATTTCATAATGATCCATTTTAAACACAAACACCTTCCTTTTAAGAGAAGTCATATAGAACTGATTTGTTACTACAGTGTAGCTTATTTGCTGATATGTCACACTGTGACACTCCTCAGTATTTTTATTTATGCACAGAGATGAGCATTAGGTTAGCTATAATAACCATAAAATGAGTCTCACATGTCCTCTCACAACAGAATGTTTTCTTTCCTAACTTTTGGTAAGACATATATGGAAATCTTGAGCGGTTTCCAGAAGTGGGGAGACTTGTTGCCTGAGTATCAGAATGCAGATATTAAGAGAAAAGCAGAGTATTTTTACTGGCAACAAGGCTTACCTCCCAGGCCTGAAGAGGAAAAAGAGGCAATCTTATTATGAGATAGGACCTTAGGTGTCTGAGCCCCTGAGTGATGTATAGAAGTTGTATTCTATTCAGTGAACAACAAAATCTTTGAACAAAGCTCCCTAAGCAAAATCTACAAAATAAGGTGAATCCTATACTAAAGCTTAAAACTAATAAGATTAGCTTCTACAAATACTGTTTTCAGAGCACCAAGAGTAAAACAGGGGGAGATTTCTTGTTAATTGTTATTTATTTTCTTGTCAAAAAAAGAAAACAAAGCAGAATTTTTTGGGGGGAGGGGGGTGGTTAATTTATTGTTGTTGTTTTTAATGATAGAAACATATCATGGAAGAGTACATGACTTAAACCACAGCATTTCCTTGACTCAAGACTGGGTCACATCCCTATAAACCTACCAGACGTTGAAAAGGTCCTAAATGGAAGCCACTGGCAGCACAGCACACTAGTGGGTGGTTCCCATAGGATCGAGTGCTGCCTGGGAGCTGGGGCTGCCCAGCACCATGAGCCAGTACCTCACTGCGTATTGCTAGTCTGGGGAAAGAGCAGAACTCCAAGCCAGCTTTCTACCTGATGCACATTGCTGAAGTCAAACCAGCGTGAGTCAGGGACTGTTTATGGTCAGGAAAGTAATTATTTGCACAAACATGTAAAGACATGAAAAAAATTACGTTATGTTTGGCCTTTCAAATAAACAGATGTTTTTTTAAGTGTATTTCTTTATAAAGAGAAAATGATAGTATAAAATTTAATGACCAATAGTCCTATTGATTAGATAACTGTTAACATTTAAAAAGAACTTAAAAGTAATATAAGCACATAAATAAGAAATTCAAATTGTACTGGGAGGTATAAGTGAAAAATAGATGTATTTCTCCCCTCCTCCAGCACTCCCTAGCACCCAGCCTATTTCCCTAAAGGAGCAATTGTTAACAGTCGCTTGTTTGTTCTTCCCCTAAAGGGAATATACTTCCAGATACTATCATGTGTGAGTGAGTGAGTGAGTGTGTGTATGTGTGTGTGTGTGTGTGTGTGTGTGTGTGTTGATGTGATTAGAAATTTTTTTCACAGAGGGTTATATTATTCCATTGTACCTTGAGGTTTTTTCTTTTTATTTAATATTATATTTGTAGATCTTCCCATATCAGCACACACCCACCTATCACATTATTTTTTTAACAGTGTACAACTGCTAAATATTAATATATAAAATATATAAATAAGATGCACTTAGTACATAGTATAAGTATTTAACTAGTCACCCATTAATTAATTGTTTTTAATTTTGTGAATATTTGTGTAAAGATTTGGTAGTTGAGTAGCTGGAGAAGAGATGCTACATTTTAAATTTTGATTGATGTTGTCTTAATTTGTTCAGTTTTCTTTCCCACCATTTGAGAGTTATTATTTCTGTAGTGCAGGTATTATCAAAATTTTAAATTTTCACTCAAAAGAAATTCAGTTTTCTGAATTCAGATGCTACCTTTCTTCTTCTTTAAATTAATGAACTTATACCTAAAGAAAGACCAGAGTGTACTTTTGGGGAGTATTCGATATCTTAGCCCAGTTATAATGTGGATCTTACAAAGGAGAAATAACATATGTTGATGTAAATAAGGTTGAATTGGCAAATGCTGCTAACACGAAGTAAAACTTTGTATTACTAATTAGTTTAGAAAACTTTTAAAAGAATTAATTAAACTGGTAACTTTCATGCTTATCTGGGGGGGGGGAAGGAGAATGGAAAGTAGGTGTGTAATGTGTAGTTTCAGCTTTGCAAGATGAGACGGTTTCTGGAGATTGGTTACATGATGTGAATGTACTTAACACTACTGTACTGTGCACTTAAAAATGGTTAAGATGATAGATTTTATGTTGTGTGTATTTTACCACAATTTAAAAAAGATAATGTGCAAAATTATGCAGACAAAGAAGCCAGTTACCTAAAGTACAATTTCAAGAATGTAAGGAAAGAGCTTCCATCAGAAATTCAGTCAGATATATTCAGGGGCCATTAATATCATTACACCATTGCCTGAAGCTCCGAATTCAAAGATCCCTGGTAATGGACTCAAATTTTAATATAAGACACAAATAGTTGAGAGCAGCAGAAGCAATGGCCCCTATTCTGCAATGGAACAATTGTCAACTAGGAAAGTACTTGCTCTTTGAGGCCCAGTCATATGTGTCTGCAAATAAACTTGTGTTAATTGTCTTCAATTCTAATGAGCAGATTTAGCACCTGGAATTTGAAGGTGATGAATGACCACAGAGTAAGAACCAAAATGAGAACTCAGGGGCTCAATTCAGACTCTGATGTACACCATTGTTTAAAGCACCCTACTGTATTTTATTTGTCATCCTTCATAACTACCATGTGAGAAAAGCCAGCATGAAAGGGAGAGTGAAGAACTCAGAGAAAGTACTTTTATTCACAATGACTTTTATCACAGGTCTTGATGGTCAGAGCAGACAAATCACTGATATAAAAATAAAATGCATTTACCTTGGAGTGATGACTCAGAATAATTGTTAAGGAATTATCTAATTAAAGTGTTTCACAAACTTAATTAGCATGTTCCTCAACTAGTAGGCAGCAGAAATTAGATGGTTGCTTGCTGGCTTTCGTACATTGTATCTTAGCATTGAACAGAGGTTCTCAACCTTGACTGCATATTATATTCACCTGGGCAACTTTTACAAGTCTGATGCCTTGGGGTCATCCCAGGCCAATTAATCAGAATCTCTGGGGTAGATCTCTAGGTGACTCTAATATGCAGCTGAAGCCGAGAACCAATAGTACAAAGATCCTCAACTTCAGTGTGAATAGTTTATTAGGTTTGGGGTTTTCATGAAGATTTGCATTTCTCATATGCATCTCAGGTAATGCTGATGCATGTAGTCTCTGGTGCACACTTTGAAAAATATTCACAGTGCCTGAAATTCCTAATTTTTCATTCTAATCACCGATGTCTTGTGCTTTTCAATAAAACTGTTCCCCTGAGTCTTGTTAATGAGGCTCTTTCCCCCAAACTCATTGTTTCTATTGCTTTATTCCTGGAATGTGCCCAAGATTGTCACACATCCCTTGCAATGAGTGGTTCCAAAATGGCCACGTAATCCAATGAAGTCCTGCCCAAGGCTGAACAGAGTGGAAAGTTTATTACATGGTTTCTCCATGCTATGCTTTTGTTAGTAACTCCTGTAGTCAAGCTTGAAAAAAAAGAATACAGCAATATTCCACACTGTCACCAATATCAAAACATATCATTAAGGTTGCTCTGAGTCATTATGAACCTGAGAATATTTTTATGTAAGGCTGCACTGAATTAACCCTTTAAAGCTTGCATTTGTAATTTTCTCTTGAAATTTTGTCCCTATTAATAGTTTTACCATGGTTATTTTTGACCACTACCAAAGTAATCACCTTAACATAGTTGGAAAATAATGGCCACACATCTGTTCTGTAATTTTAGTTGTCAAGAGAAATCTTGAATATTCTGATACCCAGAACAAATCACATACATTAATATTTTCTCTATCCCCCTGGCTCACCTAGAATGGTAGCAGTCTATTTGAATGATCATAACCCAGGGTGGAGTAGTAAGAATTAACACTATAGAGTGAAAAAGGAATGAACTTTGGGATAAGATATACCTATTTCTGACTCCCAGCTCCACTCTGACTGGCTGTGTAACCTTAGATAATGACTTAGTCCTGTAGAGTCTCATTTCTTTTTCTTCTGGAAATATGCAGCTACAATACCTCCCTGAAAGAGGTGTTTTGGCCATGATGAAATGAAATGCAAAAATGTTTTGCCCATTGGCTGACGCATAGTAAAGTGCTTTCTAATAGTTGTTTTTCTCTTTCCTATAATCTGTGATAGCTAATTTGAACAGCTAAGAGTATGAATATGGGTATTCTTCTAACTTAGTCTGCTCAAGGAAATGATGGGAAAGTAAAAATAATTTAAACTAATCAATTAGTTTAGTTTAATTATTAAAAATAATTTAAAATAGTGTTATACTAACTAGCCCTCAGGAGTTCACTCGACTAAGGGTGACTGGGTTCATTCTGTCATCAGGCGATCTTGGGCATGGGGTAGTCTGGGTGCTGAGTGTGAGCCTGGCCAGGAGACTTAAGGACAAGGCCAAGAATGAGGGATGGGGTGAAGCCAAGGAGACCAACCTGAGCCAAGGAGAAGCAGAGGTGGGTGTCAAAGGCAGTGGCATGTCAACACCAAGTAAGAGCCAGTCCTCAAAGAACCTGGAAGAACCCAAGAGGAGGCAAAGGGTCAACCTCAAGGAAGAAATCAGGAGCCCGAGTTTGCATTATGGTGGAGCCCAAACGGGGAGGAAGTCCAGAGCAGAAAGCCCTAGGCTGATGTCTTTGAAAAGACAGGTTACATCTTCAGGGTTGCTCTTGTCTTTGGTTAAACTTTTCTGTCCTTATAGTTTCTTTTTATGGTAAGCTTCTGGTAAGCTTATAGATAGATATAAATGCATTCTTCTGTAATTATATATTTCATTAGGAAGAGAAGGATAAAGAATGTCAAAATCTTAGTGGCTTAACACAATAAAAGTTTATCTTATCACCATCCACTGTAAATATGTGGGGGAGAGTAGGGAGAGGACTCTGCTTCATACAGTTTTTTGGGGACCTAGGTTCCTTTCATTTAGTGACTCTGCCATTCCCCAGCAGAGATTCTTATATTCCTTTGTTCTTTTCAGAAGTCTTGAATTCTTTTGGAAGTTTAATGGAGTATTATGGAATTCATCTTAGCATGAGGCTTGCAATTATGTAAAGTAAAAATACACAATATTACAAAAGAAACCAACTAAATAAAAATACTATTATCAAAATAATAAAAATGCAAAATTATGATAGGGCAATATATGTACATCTTTATTCTTATGCCATATTTTTTGCATTAGACACCTTTATGCTGTTGAACTTCCAAAGAGTCACCGAGTGCTTGCAGTTTAACCTTAGTCAGCATCACATTTGAACTGGTACCATGTGCTTATGACCATTATTCCAGTAATCTATTTCTGTGTAATGAACTTCTCCCAGAGCCTGATAGCTTAAACAATTTTACTTTGTGTGTCGGACATTTTGTGTGTTAGGAATAAGGGAAGGTCTTTGCTGGGCAGTTTGCTGGGCAGTTTGTCTGGGTTCTGCGTTCCTAGATATCCACCATGGCAGCTGGAGCTAGAAGGTCTACTTCCAAGATGGCATCCTTATTCACATGTTTGGCACGTCAGTGCTCCTTGGCCCCAAACTCCACATGACTAGTGCTTCTCACAGCTGGTAGTCTCATGGTTGTCATGCTTCTTAGATGGCAACTCGTGTCCAAGAGCAAATATTCCAACAGACAGCAGTGGATGCTGAGAGTACCTATTTTTTTTTTTAACTTAGTCTAGTCTATGAAATTATGAGAAAGTGACTTAAGCTGGTGTTGTACTAACCTCCATGTCACTCAACCAAAGGTGACTGGGTTAACTCTGTCATCAAGAGATTTTTAGTAGGGACTACTGCATATCTTCTACCATAATCTACTGGTCAAATCTACTGGTTAGATTGCTCAACTAGATTCCAGAGGGAAGGCACACATTTCTTGTCTTTCAATGGGAGAGATAGTAAAGAAATTGTAGTCATCTTTAATCTGCAAAATAATACTACAAAGTAGGGATCACTCTCCATTTTACTGGTGAGGGAACAAAACATCAAAGAAATTATGTATTTTGTCCAAAGTCGCAAATTTAGCAATTTTGAACCTTGACTGTCTGATTCCAGTGACCAGGCTCTAAATTACTGGGTAGTCTTTATTCCACTTGACTTGGATTTACTACTAGAAAGTAACATAGGGTATGTTTGAAAAATAAAAAAGTAGTGTGAAACTTTCAGGCAGTATCTTTAGAGAGAGAGTTACTTATCTCTTTGGAATGCCATGCAAATGTAATCACTGGTGCTCAGCTAGCCTTTTTGAAAAGTGAGGTAGCATGTTAAAGTTGCAGACTAGCAACAAAGAATGAGTCTGAGTCTCGATGATCATGAAGTCACTGTACTGGCTTTGGGCAGATTCCTGCGGATTCCTTCTAAGCGAGAGAGAAACTAATGTAGGTCTTGGGCTAAGCCACTATTATTTAGAGTCTATATGTTACAACTGAATCTAATCCTCAATAATACAAAAGAAATGTGTGCTTTTGAGGGAATGAGTATCAACTTAGTCATGACAGTTTAATCTTAATTACATGGAGATTTAAGGAAGTAGGAAATTACTAACAAGCTGAAATGGCATGATAGAAAAGAGTTTCTGAGAGCAACTCAAGAAAGATTAGATAACTCAATGTATTTGTCCACTTTACTGTAGGGTGACTAGCATATTAACCAAGGAACTATAGGTAATTTGAGGCAAGCTAAAACATCATGGTTGTTTTTTATACAGTTGAAACTTATAAAATGTCCCTATCTCACGCTTCTTGACCTTTTTGGCTTCTTTTCTTCAGTTATTCCGGATTTAAAGTCTCAGGTAGGACATCTGATTGGCAGAGACAGTTACATTTCTGAGCCCAAACTTGTAAGGATGTTGAAATTAAGAATCAGTATCCTCCATTAAATCCAGTATGATGGGGGAATTCCCAAACACAAGTAAGGGCCTCTTTAACCCTTTGCACTCCGCTGTCCCCTCTCAGGGGACATCGGAATTCTAGCATATCACTCGGTTGTCCCCTCTCAGGGGACATTGCAGTTTATTAGTGATTACGGGGAATTGAGTTATTTCAACGCAACTTTTTGAGACATGCGTGTTTCCCTGAAGTTTTATCTTGAAATGGCACAAGAAATTAAATCAAAATATCGTAAAATTACTAGGATATATACAAGAAATGTCAGCGGGTTTTGTGTCGGACGAGAACGTGCACTAATCAGCCTGCAATGCATATTGGGGAGTGTTACAAAACTTACATACTGTACAAAATTATAAACAATAAAATATTGGGTTTTTTTTGCAAATATACATTCCTCGATGTCACCCAATTCATATAAGTCCAATATCATTATAATACGTTACTTGGTTCCAAAATTATACTAAATAATACGAGGGTCTGTAAATGCACGTTTCCGCCGCAAAGTAGCGTCAAGTAGCTGGTAGCCAATGTCCAGAATGGTTCGGAGTGCAAAGGGTTAAATTCCCTACAGATTTCCATTGCATCCAACATACCATTCTTCCAGAAGTCATTTTTACATAAGTGAAATTCTGTCTGCAGGCAATGTTCAGAGGAAAACAAGCAAAAAAAAAAAAAAAAAAAAAACCCAAACATGCCATGTGGGCATGTGTGTGGAATCAAAGGAACATTCTCTATTCATGTGTTTTAGTGATATTAGGAGCATGGGGGACAGGCAATAAGGAATATTGGTTGATAATATCATTTTTACGTTTTTAGCATCATCTTGTTAAGGAAATGAGAACCTCTTCCTGCTCCCCTCCCAGCTGCCTATGTAAATTTTTTTTATTCTTTACGTCAATATGCTCATTAACGAATTCAGAAAATGTTACTTTGATCCAGTAAATTGATCAACAGGTGCCAAACCTGGGTTGAACAGCAAATCACTGGTGATGTTTTCTTAGAATTGATTCAGGGCCCAGTGTTCATATTTCCTTCAGTGGTTTGTGTAATGAAATAGAAAAGTAGTTCATTGTGTTTCTAAAGAAAAAAATTTTTTTTCAACAAGAGGCAAGATAGGTCCTTGATTTGGAATGGTTTTAATTTAGTTGGAGAAGTTATCAGAGGCCATCCATAGAAATGAGATTCATCCACTAAAATGAGTGAAGAAGTAGACTAGATAGTCCCTAGGGTTCCTTCCTTAAAGAAAAACCATACAGATATGGCATAAAAAACTGAAAAATAGTAGTTTTTAGTGGTTTGTAAGTAAAACAGTTTTAAAAGAAAACATACACAGCTCAATGTAGTGGTAGCTCTTATTTGGGTTAACATTTTTAGGTGCAAGCAAAGAAATTCTGAATTAAACAAAAAAGCAATTTATTGAAAAGGCCTTGGGGTAAGTCATAGTATCTCCAAGAAGGCCAAACTCAAACCCAGGTGAGAATCAGAGCTCAAATCATGCCAGAGGCCACATGGTTTGGGACATATCCCCTGTTCTCACTGAAAGCTATTAATCCAAATGTACCATGTTGGCTCCATGGGGCACAAATGAATTTGTGACCATTCCACTTTCTTTGCATTACTCATTCCAGATTTAAAATCTTAGAACATTTGATTAGCCAACATTGGATTACATGCTTGAACTCAAACCTTCAGGACTAATAAGTTCAAGGATCATGCTCTTCCACTAATGGTGGGGAATTTCCCCATACCTAGACAAAGGCCCCTCCCAATTCCCTACAGATCCTTACTGCTTTTGGCATATTATGGATCATCTCTCAGTCCAGAGATAAGGAGAGAAAGGGTAACTTTTTTTCTAGTACTCCTTATATATTTCCACATATGAAGAGGTAGATGTCTGTATTTATAGTTTTGCTTCCTAAGAAGGTGCAAAGCTGAAAAACACAAGCTTCTTGATGTATATAAATCGAACAGTTTAATAAGTAGGGAGAGGGAGACTAGATGAATTCCTCCAGGATAGATTTAGTGGACATTTGCATTAATTTTGGTAGACCTTCCTCTGAACCTCTTTCCTAGATTGTAGAAATTCTCCATTTTGCTCTTTACTATAATGTAGAGTCTAACATCTGAGAGGCAGAAAATGGAGATACTTCCCTTTTTAGCTTCTCTCGCAGTTATGTCTTATGCATGTGACATAGGCAACATAAACAGATGTACCTGCCTCAGACTTTGAATTGGGAGTAGAGACACAGGAGGGGTGGTGAGTATAAATCTCTGGCATTAAGACTGTAGGTACTGGTGATGGCTCCAAGTGATGAGGATAAATGGTGTCAGCAGTACAGCACCAATGTTTGGTGCTGGGCAAGAGGTCGCCTCTCCAAAAAAGTTTTGCTGTGTCATTAGAGTGACTTTCCTGGGTGTATAACCATGACCCGAGTTATCCTATCATTTTTGATTCTGTGATAATCAAAGTTTTTCCACTAGTCTTTCTCTTAAGTCAACCAGATTTCTGTTACTGACAACTAAGAACTCATTGCTGCATATTGGCACCTTAGTATTCCTCTCACAAGGTACAAATGAGTACTTGCTATACTGGAGGAGTTCTGTTATTGTCATAGTTTGGGAAGAGGGAAGGAGAAAGTGAGGGAAGAAGAAAAGAGAGCAGAGGAGAGGAAAGAGGGAGGATGGTAGGGAGGGAGGGAGGGAGATGGTAGAACTTGTGGTTTAGAAACTAATCCTTTTATCATAATTTGTAATTATAGTACTTGGAGAAAGTTTACAGGGAAGTCACAGGTCAGGGGAAAGTAAAAGTTAATTCTGACATTGTGAAAAGAATGAGTATCATTTAACCTAAGAGAAGATTCAGGGACAGAGAACAAGTCTATTTATTATTAAACAGATTCTTTTGCATGTATCAGATCCAAAGTAACTGTGACTTAGGTTGAAATTTATTTCTCTCTCATGTTACAGTTAAGAGCAAGATGATTCCAGGTATGGTAAGGAGGTTTTAGTCTATGAGGCCATTCAGGGATCTAAGTTTCCTTCACCTTATTATTCTTTAATACTTTAGACTATTGCCCTTACCGACATTCTCCAATATGGCATAGTATCACATCCACATCCACTTTGCAAGCAGCAGGACAGAAAACAGAAGAATAATGGCCATGCCTCTTCCATTAAGACACATCTCAGAGTTGAACATGCTATTTTCCATGACATGCAATCGACCAGCTCTTCGGTAACAAGACCACATAAGGGAGACAGAGTAATGTAGTCTTTATACTGCATATCCATGTAAATGTCTACCAATCAAGGGTTCTATTTCTATAGAACAAGGGGAGAAAAAATATTAGAGGACAACCAATACTGAAGCAATTTCTGCTTCAACAAATAGCAGGTTAAAACTTTAGCATGTGGAATTAGATGTGAATATAATAGAATTTACTATGAGGGTTGCTGAATACCGTTACTTCAGAATGTGAGAAATTCCTCCTGTTGCCTTAAAATGGGATGATTCTTCATTTATAATGACATAGGTGGAGAAAAAGGACAGCTCCTGCTCTGCGTTAGCCATAATGCTTATATTCAGAAACTACACGAGTTAAAAGATAGGACTGAATGAAAGTTTAAAGGTCTTTCTTGGGGCAGATTGCTACAGCCTTAATGTGCTTGGCAGAATGGAGCCTGCCTATTGAAATGTTCCTCTGGGCCTTTGTAGAAAATTCCTTGGCCCCTAAGGAGGTCAGAGAGGCCTTGGGACTAGAGGAGATAGAGAAAATACCAAGAGAAATATACACATGACAAATACAAGGGCAAATTGGGTGCAAGTTGAAAACTGTGGAAATCGCATGGAGAGGTAGAGGGCACATGCACGTCTGAGTTATCTTGCATCATACTACGAGGAGCAAAGAGTGATGCAGCTCTCAGCCATCTGTGGCAAGGGCTGAGGGCGGTGTCCAGAGAATGACAGCTGGTCAGGAACCTCCGGGGCCACTGCCGTCCAGCTGTCAGGCCCTGGGCTGACTCTTCTGAATTGCCCTTTCTCAAGCAGTCTTCAGCAACTGATTTCCTAGGAGAGCAGTGATACTTGGCCTGTCTCCATTACTGTAAATGTCTCAAAAGCTTTTTATAGACATTCTCTTTTCTTGTGCACTGAAGTTTATTCTAAAGATGTACATGTCACTCAAGAAACCTATGTGTTTGCTAAGGAGATTTCGTTCAGTGGTATAATTTTGTTTCTTTCCACTCTGGGTTTGCTTTGTAATTACTTTAAGGTGAGGCAAGTCCAAGGAGTATAATTTTTTAGAAGATGGCTAACTGCTTATTAATGGTGATTCCAAGAGCAATAACATCCTTCAGTTCTTCTATATGAACAGTGAACAACCAATCAACAACCTTGTCCATCTGTGAATGAATGGATAAACAAGACGTGGCATTTGCATACAGTGAAATATTGCTCTACCTTAAAAAGGAAGGAAATTCTGACACCTGCTACACCAGAGATGAACCTTGAGGACATTATGCGAAGCAAAACAAACCAGTCATCCGGAGAGAGTTGCTATATAATTTGCCTCAGTGAGGTCCCTGGAGTATTCACCTTCAAAGCAGGATGGTGGCTGCAGGACCTGGGGAGAAGGTGGGAACGGGGAGTTAGTGTGGAGTGGGCATAGAATTTCACTTTTGAAAGATAGCGTTCTGGAGATGGGTGGTGGCGATGATTGCATAACAATGTAAATTAACTGCCTACTGACAGCTGTTAGGATGGTACATTTAGTGTTATGTGTATTTTACCACAATAAAAAATTGATCAATAGCCTCATCTGGGATCCTCATGGGTACAGTGGACTGATAGCTGTGCTCGTTTTTCTCTCGTACTTACTTTCAGACTAGTCCAGGCAGTGTTTTCGGCCTTCTCAATACTAAGTGGCCGTAAGTGTTATGATATCATAGGCTGTGATGGATTTATGCCCTCTATGGAAATTGAGCTGAACCTCCTTTGTGGCTTCCTTCAAACTGTTCTTTTTCCCATTTGGATTCATTTTTATTTCTCATGTGTCTGTTTGCTCGGATCCTATGTCAGTGGTTAAAAACACAAGCCCTCTTCTTAGACGTCCTGGATTGCCTCCTTGTGCTGCTCCTTATTTTCTGCAGGGTCTTGTACATGTGTCTGTTTCCCCCTTCTTGTAACGGTGATAAAATTCCTAGGCATGCTCTGTGCTTTATTTTATTTTATTTTATTTTATTTTTAAAAGGAGGGAGTCCTGGAGCCCTCGGTGGCTTTCAGACTTTACTGGTCTCTTATTTTATTTATTTTTTTAAAGATTTATTTATTTATACACACAAGCTGGGGTACAGGCCAGAGGCGTGGGGTGGCGAGAGGGTTCACCAGAGACAGAGTGGGGAGCAGAAGAGGCAGATCAGAAATACACTGCTGAGGGGAGCAGCGGGTGGGGCAGGAGAGGTCTGCCGCGCCATGTGGGATTCTCCCTGGCTGGGCGTCGAACTCGCATCGCACTCTGCTGCCGATAGCTCCACAGCGCAGCGCTTAACCGCTGCACCACCAGGGAGGTCCTGCTCTGTGCTTTAAATGATTTAATGTATGTAAAGGGCTTAGGGCTGTGCCATCACATAGTAAGCACTTAATGAACATCTGCTATATAAAATTGGCTTATTGTTTCTAGAGGTTCTTTGGGGGGTGTCTTCAATAATAGATGTTCCTAGCAAGCCAGATGCACTTGAGCCTGTGCTGTGATGTCTCACTTCTGGCATGGAGCTTTGTTGATGCTGAGGTAAGGGACCCACCCTGTGCCTACACTGCCAGAAAGTGGAGGATTCATGATGACTCCATGTTACCCCCTTGGTAAACAGTTCAGAGGAGCTTTTCCTTAGGTCTTCAAAAGGTACTGGCAGGATGGAACACCAGTTGCTCTTAGCGATATCAGCTCAGTTTCATATCTGTGTATTTTATTTTTTTTTCTTCCTCTTTCCTTATTTCCCTCCCCATCCTGCCCTGTTGCTCCCAGAAATACATTCTCAAATAAAGAATTGACTCACAAGTTCGAAAGGCCTGTTTTTCGGGAGAATCCAAAGAAAACAATAAAATGACACAAAATTGAGACCATTCTGGAAAATCCAGGATATCTGATTTGCGAATGAGATCCTCTTCTGTTACTTGTGCTCTTGGTCCCTCTTTCCTCTTCTTATGTATAGAAGGCAAAAGATACGTTTCAGCTTACATTCTTTTTGGATCAGGCTGCCCTAATTCTTCAGCTTGCCTATACCATCCCTCTTCTTCGGTGATTCTGTTTGCAGCTGTGAGCACATTCTCCTTACCCCTGTGGCCAAAGCCAGACGAAAATTGGGCTGCTTTGACAACTTTTCTACACTGTTTAAGCACTCCCTCCTTTGTCAGGTGCTGCGGCAATGCTTGTAACTCTCCTTTGCTCTGCCAGCGTCTGTGCATCTTTGCTCAGTTAGCCCCCCGCCCCTGCCCCCACTAGTCTGTTTGGCACCTGAGATCCCCATCTGCATGGCCATGCCTTGTAATGTTTCTCCTGTGCATTATCACCATCACTGTGTCAGTCTTTCCACCTGCCACTCATGCTCTTGACTAGCACAAGCGTACCCCTTGTCAATGAAAAAATGGTCCCTAAGGGCTGTTTGACTTATTCAAGACTTCAATGATTTAATTATTTATTTGGTAAGTATTTGTCATAGTTATTGAGTTCCTAATATATGCCACACATTGTTTTATGTGTTGGGTGAATAAAACTGAAAAAAAAAATCCTTGTCCACATATAACTTATGTTCTACGGAATGGCAAATTAGTAATAGAACTGGGACCTAATGCTACATATACGACATCTTTCTTTCCTTCTAAAAGAGTTTGTTTTTCACTGTGTGCTTCTCTTCACTCTACTTGCTCCCTTAATGGCAGGCAAGCACTTCTTCTATATCTTAAGGATAATTTTTCTTATTAATATTTTGTTTCAATATTTTATTTATCTTTCTCCATTTCCCCAACCCACACCAAGTTCTTCTCTTTCTTTATTGAGGGAATGCTTAGAAACCTAAAATGTCTTCAGTTGTAAACAATTAAAGGATGTACAGACTATCTTCCCTATCTCAGCTAGGATTGTGCAGCCTTAAAAGGTAGGAAATGACACAGAGCAGCAAAGAAGCTGAATGCTCTACAGTATTTTCTGAGTTGCAGTTCTCTCCCGTGAATGTCTATTCTTTGTGGTTTTGGAAGGATTGCCACATTCTCAGATCTGTTACTTATGATTACTGTAACAAACATAACCCTCTCGTGTGATAACCTGCTTTAAAACCACCCTTCTTAGGCCTCCCTGGTGGCGCAGCAGTTGAGCGCTGAGCTGTGGGGCTGTTGGCAGCGAGTTCTACGCCCAGCCAGGGAGATTCCCACATGGTGTGGCAGACCTCTCCTGCCTCACCCGCTGCTCCCCTCAGCAGTGTGTTTCTGATCTGCCTCTTCTGCTCCCCACTCTGTCTCTGGTGAACCCTCTCGCCGCCCCACACCTCTTGCCTGTACCCCAGCTTGTATGTATAAATAAATAAATCTTAAAAAAAAATAAAATAAAATAAAACCACCCTTCTTAATAGTACAATTAGTACTATTAAGACAATTAGTGAGACCACTGGTATCTTCAGGATTTGGTATCTTCATAGGAGCAGTGCAACTTCCAAGATGCGAGCTGATTTAGAAAGAGGCCAGAGAAGATAGAATCTTCTTTATTTCCCATTATGCCCTGCAAAGGTTATTGAAATGACTGGGTGCTTTTTCAGTTCGGGGTGCCCTCTCTTTTGGAATTCTAAATTCCATTGTTATTTTTTGAAGATAAAGGAACTTGTCCCATAGGCTGCAGGTGGGAGGCTGTCCAGTTTTCCTGTTTTCAAACAGAGGATTGGGAAAGGGCCTCTCCATTTCTTGATGGATTTGAAAGCTGGACAACTGTTTACTCACCAGCCGCCTTGTCTTTGCAAGGTCTCCCCCTAGCCTCTCCTTCCTCCTCTGTGCGTTCTGACTGCATGTCAGGGTATTCTGACATTCTGACTATACAAGATGATTTGAGGGGTGTATAATTTCCCCCATTTGGAAAGTTTTGTCCCTGAAAACTTACCTTTAGAAATCAATTATTTTGGTTAAGTACTATCTTTCTTAACATCTTCTAAAATGTAAATACTTTATGGAAGGAGGTATACTGGAGGACAGATAAATTTCCCTTTACTCTTGTAGGTTCTTAACTGACCGTTCCCCCCACCCAATAATGAGGCAGATTAATAGGAGAAAACTTAATTTAACTATGTACATATGTAAAGGAGCCCCACAAAGATATGAGACTAAGAAGTGCCAGAAAAGGAAGCTTTTATACCTTTTAGACAAGAAGACAGTAAGTCTGTGAAAAATTGACAAGCCAGTGGGGTTTGGCTTAGAATAGTAAAATGGTGACGAAGTAACAAGTCTTGTTTATGTAACCTCCTGTCCCTAAATTCCTTGTATCTGGTGATATGGATGTTTTCTCCCCTCCTGGTGCAGGGAGGGTACTGCTCACTTGGGAGATTTATCATTTGCTTTCAGGGGAACAAGGAAAGGTCAGGCTGTCCTTGCACTGTTCTCAGATACCTTTAATTCTAAACAATCAATATATCAAAGTTGCGTATTTGGGGGTGACATATACTGAACTCCTGCAGAAGTAACACATTACTTTCTTTACACATCAGTCAGTTTTATCACATCAATCTCATCTCCTTCAAGGAACAGAGAGTATGAGCCCTGAGTATCTGTTTTTTGGGGAGAGAGCAGAAGCCCTTGAAAGATATGCAGGTCAGGCATTGGAAGGGAATAAGAGAGTCCCGAGGAACAATAAGGGCCTCGTGGCCCTTTGTGATTACCAAGGGTGTCATTAAACGGGATGTGGCACAGAGAGAGCCCTAAAGGTTTTCTCCTCTGTCCTGATGCCTCTGCTTTCTTTGTGGACAGGTAGTAATAGACTGTTTCCAGGAGGAAACCCCATTTGACCTCTGCTCCTCAGGTGAAGAAGTTTTTCGCAACCTCCTCTGCGTTAAGACGGATCACAGAAGCTCAGCTGGGTTTGAGGATAGCAGTAAAGACCACTTAGCTTAGGTAAGACTGATGTGAAAAAGAGCAACACATGGAATGTATGCAAGACAAGATTGCTGAATTATTGCAAGGATCCCATTGCCTCCCTTTATCTTACAGGCCTTTCTAGAATTCAGTGACCTTGCCAGCCTGAAGAGATGCCTATCTCCCAGTCAGAAAAAATACTTAGACTAGCGTACAAGGCAATGATTTTACTGCTCAGGAATCTACATCTCTCAGAGCTTCTGTGTGGGTTTACAACCTTGACATTCTTACTGCGTCAGCCTTGGGACAATCTCCCCTTATCTCTGCTTATGCTTCTAGGCTGAGTTTTCCATTTATGTCCACTGGGGATGCTGGTCAATGCACAAGTCTGACCTCCAGGAGAGACACACTTCTGTCGGTAGCAGCAGCTCATTGTACCAGGGACTCAACTGGACAGGGAGACAGGAAGAGTATCTCTCATCTTTCTGGAACTGAGAAGCTGCTAATCTAATCCACAAGCAAGGGTGGGATCCAGGCAGTGTTTCTTTTCAAATATATGCTTAGTGTTAATGGAAAATAACAAAACAAACTTGTTACTTAATAAAGCACAAACTAGTTTCTGATTGATAGGGGGTGTCTTGAAGGTGGTAATAAGGAGAACTATCATTTATTCTCTTTGATTTCACATATCCTTATTTCAAATGCTTGAGGAATATAGATTGTCTTTAAAGTTGTTATTTTCATACCTATTTTGTTTTTCTTGTTGAGAAACTTTTAAAAATATATTCATCAATCTGAGAAATTATCTCCTATAGTTGGAAGGTAAAACTTTGATGGTAGTTTTGTTTCCTTATAACTCCTGTCTTTTTGGAACAGGTTGTGATTGTGGAGTAGAGTATTCTGATACTATTGCTTTGGCTGTGCAGTATTTTGCAATTTGAAAGTATAACTTTTCTGTGATATTATTGAACATGCATCCTTGCTAATACACAGTGGTAGCTCTTTATATATAAATGAGCTCTTTAGATTCTGGCATTTCAGTTCAATGGTTTTCAAAGGTTGGCATTCATTAATGTCAACTGGGAAAATTTCTAAAATGCATATATCTGGATTTTACTCACAGGGTATATAATTGAATAGTCTCGTCTAGGGCCCAAGCACCTGCATTTTAAGCTTTGGCCTGAGAACCACTTACTGAGGATTAATCATGCCCTCAGAGGAGGTTTCTCCACTTCAGCAATATCACCATTTTGGTTGGAGGAGTATTTATTGCAGGAGCTGTCTTCTTCGTTGTAGTGTATTTAGTGGCACTGAATGCTAGTAGCATTCCTGTCCTCCTCCCAGTTATGATAACCAACAATATCTTCAGACACTACCAAGTGTTCCCTAGAACACTTGGCAAACTCTGCCTCAGAACATTCTTTGTAATTCATACATCCTAGTCACGCGAGCATTCTTGTGAGTGATGGTTTTGGATATGGGATTCTACTTCCAATCTTAGTTTCCATAGGGCTCAGTATGATAAAATGAGTTCTTTGTCATGTAGGTTACAAACTGAGGATTCAGGACCATTTCTAGCCCCCAGACAATTCTTACATCCCAAGGAAGGATCCACTGGGCAAGATATGTGAAGGAATGTGGAGCTACCATGTTTTCTGGGTGCACCATTATTGCTGAATCTTGTCAAGGAATTTTCTCCCTAAACCCCTGGGTACTTCTTGGCTGGTTGAATAATAAAATTAACACCAGACAGATTGATGAAGAAAAGGACCAGTTTAATTACTTATATATGGGGAATCTATATAGATATAGGAATTCCAAAATCAATGAGGCAAAATGGGAATGTAAATCGTTAAGATAGGGGCTTGGGGCTTCAAGGAGAGAGGCGGGGGATGTCACATGATCAGGAGATGATGATTTACATGATGAAGAGCTTATATCCTATAATTAGAAGTTTGCCTGCCTTGACAGAGTGATTATTCAGATAGAAAGTTTATTTCTGGTAGTAAACCTAATTTGGGGGTAATACCCCAGACGTTCATTCTTCTAGATAGTTAAGTTAGTGGTAAAGTTTCTCATAAGCCTGCAGAATCTCAGTTTACCTCAGCTCAAAATTATCCACATGCCAAAGTGTGCATCTTCAATATGTCTGTATTGAATGTCTTGGGAGGTATGTTTTGAACACCTTCAATCTCCATGTCACCACTCCAGCAGCTATTGAAATTCTTAATTTTTGAATAAGAGGCTCTGTAATTTCATTTTTCATAGAGCTTCACAAACTATGGACATGGATCTGTCTGGAGAAGGGGCTTTTACATTTGCATTATAATTATGGGAAGCAGAAATGTTCAAGAACATCAAGTTCTAGGATTTGTTATTGTAAAGGAAAACAAGGTTCTTTTCCCTTGCTGAGATTGAAATATATTTACTCATAAAATTAACAAACAGCCTCTCAAAATCAGCTCTATGTGAGGAACTGCCAGGAGGCAAGGAAACACAGATGACAAGGAAACACAGATGGTGGTATGGAGCCAGGTACAAATGGATTCTAATGAATTTAGACAAACCAAGTACTCCAAGCCTTAGCTTCTTCATCTGTAAAATGAGGAAAGTAGTTCCAACATTAAGAAGTAGTAAGGATTAAATGAAACAGTGTGTGTCTAGTACATTGATTAGCACATAGGCCTGTAGTAGACACTCAATATGTCACAGTTATGTTAATTTGGGTCTTTGCTCTCAAGGAGTCTAGAATCTAGAAGGAAAGCTGGATGTGTTGAACCATGCCAGTAGAATCTGGTGTATTAGTCAGCTTGGGCTGTCATAAAAAGTACCATAGACCAAAACCCTTAAACAACAGAAAATTCATTTCCTCACAGTTCTGGAGGTTGGAAATAGAGATCAAAATACCATCTCCATCTTGTCTGGTTCTGATAAGCGTGCTCTTCCTGCTTTGATCTCTGTGCCTCTTTATCTTCTTATAAGGGCACCACTTTTATTGGATCAGGGCTTGTTATAAAGTCCTCATTTAATCTTAGTCTCCTCCTTAAAGGCACAATTTCCAAATAGAGTCACAAGGTGAGTTAGAGTCCCCTATATGAATTTGTGGGACACAATTCAGGCCATAGCATCTGCTATAGGTAAAACTAGGGCATAAATAATAGTGCCAACTCTATCGGTGAGGTAGGCCAGAAAAAACTTCACAGAGGATTTGATTTCTGAAATGCATCTTAAATTTTTTAATCAAAGAAGTATATCCTCAAAATACATCAGAGAGAATAGAGAAGTTTATAATAGGAGACAATAGTCTCCCTACCTCTCTCCATCTTTGGGTCCACTTTCCATAGGTGATGCTATGGACTGAATGCTTGTACCCCCCCCCCCATTCATATATTAGAAACCCTAATTCCCAGAAACCAAATAAGAGAGAGACATTCAGTGAGGGAGGGGGAGGAGAAGGACTTAAAACAGGGTAGAAAAGAGCACAAGGGACTATGGTGATAGTTCATGGGTGAATCGGTGGTGGGAGACCTATGGGGAATACACAATAATGTAAAAGATATAAATACCAATTAAAAAAAGTAGAAACCCTAATTCCCAGTGTGATGCTATTTGGAGGTAAAGATGCAGGAACAGGGGCCTTCCTGGTGGTGCAACGGGTTGAGCACAGCGCTGTGGAGCTATGGGCAGCTGCTGCGAGAGTTCGATGCCCAGCGTGGGGGATTCCCACATGGTGCAGCAGACCTCCCCTGCCTCACTCGCTGCTCCCCTCATCAGTGTACTTCAGCTGATCTGCCTGTTCTGCTCCCGACTCTGTCTCTGGTGAATCCTCTCACCAGCCCACAACTCGCCTACATCCCAGCTTGTATGCATAAATAAATAAATCTTTAAAAAGAAATCCTCAAAATTAAATGGATTTTTAAAATATATAATTTAGAAATCTCTTAAAATCATTATGCATTTGAGTTTTCTATTATAGTTTGCATTATGCATTAGAGTTATCATTTTCTTGCCTGTGTCCCTCCCCTTCCATTCCCTTTCCTCTTTCACTCCCTTCCCCTTGCCATTCTCCTCTTCCTTTCCTTCCTTCTCCTCCTCCTCCTCCTCTCTCTTTTGCTCCTCCTCCTTCTTTGTCTTCTCTCCCCTCCTCCTCCTTTTTCTTCTCTTTCTCTCTCTCTCACACACATACACACACACACACACACACACACATCTTTCTGTTACACACACACACACACACACACTTCAACAAATACCTCTATTCAACATACCCTCTATTGCATCATACTATCTGTCTTAGTTTAGGTTGCTATAATAGCATACTATAGACTAGGTCGTTTAAGCATCAGAAACTTATTTTTCACAATTCTGGAGGCTCAAGTCTGGGGTCATGGTGCTAGTGTGGTTGGGTTCTGGTGGGACCCCTCTTCTGGCTTGCATACTGCCTACTTCTCATAGCCTCACGTGGTGAAGAGCAGAGAGAGGAAGCAGGCTCTCTAGAGACTCTTATAAGGGCATGAATCCCTTTCAAGAGGTCCCCACTCTTAAAACTTCAGCAAATTTTAATGATCTCCCAAAACCTTCACCTCCTAATACTATCATACGGGGGGGGCTAAGTCTTCAATATATGACTTTAGGGGGGGACTAAGTCCATAATGCATACTTTTCCATCAAGATCATCTTTCATACAGAGACTACTCTCTGAAAAACTTTCCTCTTTTTTGCAGACCACCACCTTCCTGTCTCTATAGAAACTGCTTAGTTTCCAAACCTACTCTGTAGCTATCATTCTGGAAATACTTGGACTTTCCTTCACTGCTCTTTTGTGTTGAGTCTAGTTATCTTCCTCTTTCTTGGTTCCCTCGCTCACTTTTCTTTCAGTTTCGATCAGGAAACTTCCTAAAAATGGCTTAAAACTAAGATATGGATGTCTCATAATATTTTAATTTGATAATATACCCAGTTTGGCTGGGTATAGTATTCAAGTGTTGCTGGAATTGGGCACATTTCAAATGGTTTTGCCCAGCCCTGTCTTGACCAAAGGAAAATGCTATTTATTCATGTTGCTAACATCCTATGCAGTATCTTAGATGCACACCTTCAGACAGTGGATGGTCCACTCATACAAAAGAGTGTCCCTTCAAACTGGACACTCAATAGATGATGAACCTTCATCCGAGTAGAAGGTTGGAGGCCTCACCAGAGATGACTGCCGGCGTTGCCTGCACCAAGTCAGTTTCCAGGCAACCAACTCATAGCTGTCATGAAGTTGCTCCCCATCTCACCAATTCCTCTCCTAGATTTTGAGTTTTCTTTATTCCTTTATGAAGTGGTCCCTCTGCTTCCTTCTTTACTTCCCTGGTCCAAATTTTATCTAGTCTTTGGAGTGGAAAAACTAGCTTCACAAGCATGCAGATATATCTTTCTGTCTGCTCCTTTGGCTAAAGGCTTCTTCCTTTTAATTTCATAATCTTTGTTGTGTTGCTTCCAAAGTGGGTGACTCATGTCTCTCTTAGTAGAACTGAGTGGAAGGAAAAACCACCCCAGGGCCATCAGTGAGTAAGTAAAGGGAGAAGGAAACATACAGGAAACATCAGATTAATACTTTAAGATACAATTCAACCACAACAGGTCAAAAGTTATTTTCCCTTAGATCTTTGAAAGCAGAGCTCCATTGCCTTCCAGCACCCACTGTTACCAATGAGGAATGAGATGCCAGTCTGGCTTTTCTTTTGTGGTCACTTGGTTTTGCTTTGTGAAAGATTTTAAGATGTTCTCCCTTATGCATGGTATTCTGAAATTGGAATAAGTATTTTTAAATTTCTTTTTACCTAAAAATTTGTGACTTCTTGGCTTTAAGAGATTTTATTATTTCTTTGCTAATTCCCTCTTCTTCATGGTCTCTATACTCTCTTGAAATTTCATTTGTTGAGCTCTAGTCTTGCTGAATTAGTCTAGTCTCAATTTTTTAATTGTGGTAAAATACATAAATGCAATTTTTAATTGTAGTAAAATATATAAAACTTAACATTTTCTCTTAACATTTATCTAGTTTTTTTGTTTGTCATTTTGTTCTAAGGATTGAGAAATTTCCTTGACTTTTGTATGCAGTTTTCATATCATTAACTAACAATTCCTAATAATCTTTCATTTTTCTGATTGCTTGTTATTTATAATGCCTTAACCTTGGTGTATGAATATCTAATCTCTCTGAGGATTTTAATTACAGTTTCTTTGTTTCCCGAAGTCTGTGTTTCCAATAATATATTCTGGTCTCTCTTGTTGCTTTTTCCCCCCTATGCCTGGCCATTGTGATTTGTCTTTATAGGTAGAAGGAGAGACTGAGTAGGTAGTGTGATTTTTTTCTGCTGCCATGCAAGACCCCTTAGTCTGATACTTTATAGGGGGTGGAGCAAGTAGGGTCTGAGCTGATAGTCTCTATTCTTGAGTGAGCAGGGTAGGGACTAGCTGTCGAGTTAGGGATGCTCTTAAGCAATTGATTGAAAAGGGTTTTACTCATGGACATCATCATCCACACTAGAAACCTTTGTTTTTGCCAACTAGTTCATATGAAGCTGGTGGGCTCAAATTTAAAAATATAATGTATGTCACTGAAATATTTCTAGCGTTGATACTTGTTTTAAATTAGTAAATTTTTGGCCTCCCTGGTGGCGCAGTGTTTGGGTGCTGTGGAGCTGTCAGCAGCGCGAAATGCGAGTTCGACGCCCAGCCAGGGAGAATCCCACATGGTGCAGCAGACCTCTCCTGCCTCTCCCGCTGCTCCCCTCAGCAGTGTATTTCTGATCTGCCTGTTCTGCTCCCCACTCTGTCTCTGGTGAGCCCTCTCGCCGCCCCACACCTCTGGCCTGTACCCCAGCTTGTACGTATAAATAAAAAAAATTAGTAAATTTTAAGCTATTTTTATTCTTTTAATGGGGCTGAAAACAGTTTGTAAACTTTGAATATGCATTTTCTTCCTACAAGGAATATTGCAAAATTAGAGTGTACGGATGTAGAAATCAATTTAATGCCATAACTTATTTCTTTAAAAAAGGATTTACCTGCATGTTGGATTTCTCTAGCTGTTCACAAGGCATTTTATAGCAATTAGGCTCAAAGTCTTGAGTGCATACACCCTTCCATTTTTACCTGAATACTGTTTCATGGCATATGGCTAGCCTTTTTATATCTCCAGATTAAGATATTTTACACACACACACACACATACACACACACACACGCACGCACGCACACACACACATGCACACAGACACAGACACATACACCCAATCAGTCAGTATAGAGTTGGGTGATTCTAAGGACTTTGTTTAAGAAAGAAGAAAAATTCTGGAATATCCAAATGATAAAATATTTTCCCGGTCTTTCCACTTCTCCTTCCCTTCTACATAAATGTTTAATAAAGCTTCAGAAATGATGCTTCCTTTTAACTTCCATTAGAGGAATCCTGAAGCTTATCCAGCATCATCCTGTGTCTAGATTGCAAAGTTTAATACTCTGGGATCTTTATGTTTTGTGATGAAAACTTAGTAAATTCTCCTTTTATTTATCTGAATTGTCTCTCCTTTCTACCTAGGCTTTAACTTTGGATAGATCCTGAGCTACATCACAGCTTTTCCTTCTCTGGTTTACTCTGGAATCTGATGAGCAGTCTCAATTATTTGCCTGTGGGTTCCTGCAGTCATTTCCTTTGTGATCAGCTTGAACCAACTTGTCAATACTGACAGTGAGTCTGTTCTATATGTTCAATAATCCCATGCCCCAGCAGAATTTCAAGCTACTTCATTCTCAATTAGGTGAGATCCCCAAATATCTGGAGATGGCGGGAACAAGGCTGGAATTCTGCATGCCTTTAGTTTGATGCAGGCCTCGCAGGTATCCTTGTAGGCTGAGGCCACTCTGGTAGTCTGCTATCTCCCCAGCACGACTACTGGGTGCTGTGCACTTCCCATGATGAAACCCCACTGAAACCCACAGCCTCTGGCTAGTGATTTCTGTTTCACAATGGGGGACACAGGTACTTTGTTGGGTGTAACGCTCAAGGGTGTGCTTTTCCCCCATAGACTGATCAGTGGAACACCTTGTTAATAAGATTGGAGCCATGGGTGGGAGTCAGGTGTGTTACATTGGACTCACACTCCTTAAAGCCAAAATCCAATATTCAGTTTGACCCACCCTTCTCTGTCAATAAAAAAGCCAGGATCTTGCTCTCAAGCAGCATCCTGCATTGTGCAGCCTGCTCCACGACTCCTGTGTATCAGTGAGGTGTTGCTCAACACAACAGTACCTGAAGTAGAGAAAGGGTCAAAGAGCAGGAGAAGGTAGGGTCTGGACCCCTCAAGCAGGTTCTACTCCTGTCTCTCCACACATCTCTCTTTTGGAGTCTATGGAATGAGTAACACTGCCTTTCTTTTTTTTTTTAAACATTCTTTTTTTTTTTTAAACATTTCTAAGTGGTAACTTCTTTCCAGGATAAAGCTTTCAGATGAACTAAAGTCCCTAGTTCCTTTCCCCTATAACCCAATGAGAACAATTGACTCCCAGTGGTTATGTAAAGTTTTTGCCAAAACACAGTTTGGCTGGATGCATATATTACAGTGTCACTAGAATCAGGAACTTTTCAACTGGTTTTGTCCAGCCCTGTCTTAAACAGAGGAAAATGCTTTTTATTCATGTTGCCAACATCCTAATGATGTCTTAGGTGCACACCTTCAGACAGTGGATGGCCTACTCATCCTAAAAAGAGTGCCTTCAAACTGGACACTCCGTGGATGATGGGCTGTCATCAGAGCAAAAGGGCTCCATTTTTCCTCTGTTTTGCTAAATTTTTCTGAAAATGAATAAATTTTGTGCAAAATCATGCAATAGGTGTTCAGTCCCACAGGTAAACATTTTTATTTTTTATTTTTTTTTTTTTATTTATTTATTTTTTTATTGTTATTTGTGTCTTTTACATTTTGTATTCCCCTTGGGCAGCCCACCACCAATTCACCCGTGATCCATCTCCATGGTCCCCTGTATTCTCCTCTCTTCCATTTTGTGCCTTTATCCTCCCCTCCCCCCTCCCCCACAGCTGAGTGTCTCTCTCCCACCCCGCCTCCCTA
>PVIJ01001209.1:175755-213880 GCA_004024925.1 Scalopus aquaticus | reverse complement strand
CACTCCAAAGAATACTAGAAGAAGTCATGAAGACAAAACCAACAGAAGACAGACCAGGAAACACAGAATAAGGTAAGAATTAGAACCACAAAAGGGTAAACAAATAAACAAAAAAATATGGATGACAGTATATCAATATTAACTCTAAATGTAAATGGACTAAACACACCAATTAAAAGACACATCATAGCAGGATGGAAAAAAAACAGAACCCAACCTTCTGCTGTCTACAAGAAACATATTTAATTGCGAAAGATAAACAGAGATTAGAAGTTAAAGGATGGAAAACAATCCTACAAGCAAATGGACCAAGAAAGAAGGCAGGAACAGCTATATTTATCTCAGATAAAATAGACTTCAAACTTAAGAAGGTAAAAAAAGACAAAGCTGGTCACTACATCATGATAAAGGGGACAATAAAACAGGAGGATATATCACTCATCAACATATACTCCCCAAATGAAGGAGCACCAAAACACATCAGACAATTATCATCATCCCTGAAAACAGACATTAAAGAAAATAGATACATAGTAGGAGACTTCAACACCCCACTTTCTCTATTAGACAAATCAAGAAGACAAAAAGCAACCAAGGACATTAAAGCTCTAAATAAGGACCTAGACCACATGGGATTAACAGATATCTATCAATCACTTCACCCCCGAAAAATTGAATACACATTTTTCTCATGTGCGCACGGAACATACTCCAGGATCGATCACATATTAGGCCACAAAACAAACCTCAACAGATACACTAAGATCAAAATCGTACCAGCCTTCTTCTCTGATCATAAAGGAATCAAACTGGAAATAAATCATAAAAAGGAAAAAAGAAACCTCCTTACCTCATGGAGACTGAAACCCACATTACTGGAAAATCAATTGATCAACGAAGAGATCAAAGAAGAAATTAAAAAATATCTAGAACTGAATGACAATGAGGACACAACTTTCCAGAACGTCTGGGACACAGCAAAAGCAGTAATAAGAGGAAAATATATAGCATTACAAGCTCACATCAAGAAACAAGAAACAACCCAAAGAAACAATCTCACATCTCAAAGAACCAGAAAATGAACAACAAAAAACCCCAAAAGACAGTTTAAGAAAGGAAATAATAAAAATCAAAGCAGAAATAAATGAAGTGGAAATTAAAAAAACAATCCAGAAGATTAACGAAACCAAAGGCTGGTTCTTTGAAAAAATAAATGAAATAGACAAACCACTAGCCAGGCTTACAAAGAAAAAACAAGAGAAAACACAAATAAATAGGATCATAAATGAAAAAGGAGAAATCACAACGGACACAGCAAAAATAAAAAAAATAATCAGAGATTACTATAAACAGCTATACGGAAACAAGTATATCAACCTAGAGGATAAGGACAAATTCCTGAAACTATACAATCACCCAAAACTAGACAAAGAAGATATAGAACACCTAAACAGACCAATCACAAGTAGTGAAATCGAAACAGTAATTAAAAACCTCCCCAAAAACAAAAGCCCAGGACCAGATGGTTTCACAAGTGAATTCTACCAAACATTCAAAAACGAAATAGTCCCTATATTACACAAACTCTTTCAAAAAATCGAGAAGGAAGGAGTACTGCCAAACACATCCTATGAAGCAAATATTACTCTAATACCAAAGCCAGACAAAGACAACACAAAAAAAGAAAACTACAGACCAGTCTCCCTAATGAATATTGATACAAAAATATTCAACAAAATCTTGGCCAATAGGATCCAACAATGCATCCATAAGATAATACACCACGACCAAGTGGGATTTATTCCAGGGACACAAGGATGGTTCAACATCCGAAAATCAATCAATGTAATCCAACACATCAACAAAAAGAAAAATAAAGACCATATGATCATATCAATAGATGCTGAGAAAGCATTCGACAAAGTGCAACACCCATTTATGATAAAAGCCCTTGAAATCTTTGGAATAGAAGGAACATACCTCAACATAATAAAAGCCATATATGACAAACCCACGGCCAATATTATCCTCAACAGTGAGAAGCTGAAGGCCTTTCCCCTAAGATCAGGCACAAGGCAAGGATGTCCACTCTCACCATTACTTTTCAATATAATACTGGAAGTCCTAGCCAGAGCAACTAGACAAGAGAAATACATTCAAGGGATCCAAATAGGAAAAGAAGAAATTAAACTGTCTCTATTTGCAGACAATATGATAATATATATACAATCCCTAAAAACTCCATAGAAAAACTACTCAAAATAATAGACCAGTTCAGTACAGTAGCAGGATACAAACTCAATGCACAAAATCAGTAGCCTTCCTATATGCAAACACCCAATCTGAAGAAGAAGAGGTTAAGAAATCCATCCCCCTCAAAATCGAAACCAAAAAATTCAAATATCTGGGAATAAATCTAACAAAAGACATAAAGGACTTATACAAAGGAAACTACAAAACTTTGTTGAAAGAAATAGAAGAAGACACAAGAAGATGGAAAGGCATCCCCTGCTCATGGATTGGAAGGATTAACATTATTAAAATGGCAATCCTACCAAAAGCAATTTACAGATTCAATGCTATTCCAATAAAAATCTCAATGACATTCTTCAAAGAAATAGATTGACTACTGATGAAATTCATATGGAACCACAAAAAACCTCGCATAGCTAAAGCCCTACTAACTAAAAGGAAAGAAAACGGAGGAATTCACGCCCTGATTTCAAACTATATTACAGAGCCATAATAATTAAAACAGCATGGTACTGGAACAAAAACAGACAGAAAGACCAATGGAACCGAATAGAATACCCAGAATTAAAACCACATATCTATGAACAACTAATCTTTGACAAAGGAGCAAAGAAAATGCAGTGGAACAAGGACAGTCTATTCAATAAATGGTGCTGGGAAAACTGGACAGCCACATGCCAAAAAATGAAGCTAGACTACTACCTCACACCCTGCACAAAAGTCAACTCAAAATGGATAAAAGACCTGGATGTAAGACCTGAAACCATAAAATGTATAGAAGAAAATATAGGCAAAACTCTACACGACATCCATCTCAGCAAAATCTTGAAAGATAAATAAATAAATCTTAAAAAAAATAATAAGTATCTTTGGACAGTAGAAACAGAAATACTTTTAAGTTAGGGACAAAGTGTTTAGCTTTTAATTTTCCTACATGTAAAAATATGTACTACTTTTAACAAAAATAAAAATTTTAAATAGTAAAAGTAAAACTTAATGATAAAAGGACAATATTGGCAAATGTTGAATATGCATAATTATAAATCAGTATATTTTTTAAAGATTTATTTATTCATGCATACAAGCTCGGGTATAGGCCAGAGGTGTAGGGGAGGTGAGAGGATTCACCAGAGACAGAGTGGGGAGCAGAACAGGCAGATCTACTGAAATATACTACTGAGGGGAGCAGCAGGCAAGACAGGAGAGGTCTGCTGCGTCATGTGGGACGCTCCCTGGCCAGGGGATCGAACTCATGCTGCAATGGCTGCCGATAGCTTCATAGTGCTGCTACTTAACCCGTGGCACCACCAGGGAGGCCCCTAAATCTATGTTTTTTACTAAATATTTCCATGTAATTATGGAATAATCTCACAAATAAAAATATTTGAGCCAAAAAGATACTAAAGACTTCTGCCATTGAATCAACCTACAAGTATTCTCAAATTGTTCAGGTAGTACATAGATAGTGTGGCTTAAAAAAATGGAGGATCATACTTATTCTATGAGAAATTCTTAAATATCCTTGATTAATTAATTAACTACAGACTCACTCCTGGAAGACCAAGTATGTTAAAAGCAAAATAATCATTATTGGAATGTATTTCAGGAAATTCATAATTGACATTTAACTTCAATTTGAAATGACTTATCTGAAGAATTTCTTCTTGTTTTCCAGTTCCTGAGAGCAGAAATGGGACAAGACTACCGTCTAGCAAAAAAATTATGTCAAATGAGTAAGTAGAAAATACCTTTCCATTTTCTAGTCTTTTCTTTGTTTTAAATAAATTTTATAAAATGTAAGGTGACTTGATGAGAATTATATTATACATCTAGTGAATTCCTTTTAGTGTCTGAGTGATTTTCTAATAGTAAATCAGGTGAATTGCAATAATTTAGATTTCTAGAATACATTCGAAAGTGGTAAATTAATTATCTCATAACATAGAAGTGTTACCACCACTGGAAAATCAGTCAGTCTTTACTTTCATGATAATGGGTTAATAACTTTAAGCCTTTAGTTTCAAAGAAGTTTTAGGTAGTGGAGCAAACCTTATTAACGTGAAATTATCCCACAGATATTTAAATGCCTACATGAGCCAGGCACTGTTCTAAGCACTGGAAGTACAGCAGTCAAAAAGACAGATAATTGCACATTTTTATTTAGTGCCGTGCAGATCATAAAGATATTTATGTAGTGTCATGAGTGACAGGTGCTATGGAGAAATAATCGGTGGGGAAGAAAGAATAGAAAGTTCTGGGAGAGAAGGGAAAGTGGTTTTAAGTAGGATGATCTAGGAAGGCCTCACTGAAAGACTTGAACAAAAAATTGAAGAAGTTGAGGGAACTAGTCATGTAGATATCTAGAGGAAGTGAGTTATAGGCAAGACTAATAGTAAATGTGCTGAAGTACCAGTGTGCCTTACAAGGAACAGCAAGGGGGACAGCGTAACAAACAACAAGCAAGGGTAGAGATTGTGGGCAGGAAATTATGCGGCTTGCATGGCAGACTCACAATTTAAGGGCCTTTACTTTTGCTCAGAGGTGGGAAACTGTTGGAGACGGTTTACGTAAGGATTAATATGATTAATTTACTTTTCTTTCTGTCCTTGGTCTTTAGTGGTTGGAGTTGATGTGTAAAAAATTGTGGTGGGTCATTTTTAAGAGGTTTGCTCAGTTTCTTAGGTTTTTGGGTTGATACTTTCATCAATTTTGAAAATATCTTGGCTATTACCTTTTCATATATTACCTCTGCCCTATTTCCTCTCTCTGTTCCCTTCCTGAGTTTCCAACTATGCGTAAATTAGAATTTTTTTCATATTGGGCCTGCATGTATGTTGTTATACAGATCTATCTTTATTCCGTTTCTTCCATTTCTGTGTTTCAGTTTGGATATTTTCTATTGACCTGTTTTTGAGTTAACTTGTTCTCTCTTCTGCTGTATCTAATTTGCTGTTAAAACTTTCTGGTGAGTTTTTACTTTCAAAGATTTATTTTCCAATTTTAGAAAGTCCATTTAATAATTTTGAATATTCCAGCTCTCTGTTAAGATCCACAATCTTCTCAATTATTTGCCCATCTTTTCTTCTAATGCATTAGTCATGCTTGTTTTTTCAGTTGAGTTAACATTGGTTCACAACACTATATGTGATTCAAAGGCATAAAATTCATGTCACCACACCACACTCACCATCAGATACCCAGATAGCCCTCCACCAGAGTCCGTTATGCCCCTTTCCCACCTTTCTTTTCCTCTCCCCATCCAAGAAAAAATAGTAATTCAACACTTAAACCTCTTAATAATAGAATTCAAAATATTAACTAGTGTCAATTTAAAAGTTGTTGAAGTGAAAATATAGGAATCATGAGGTTCTGTTTTCACATGACTCATACATGGAGTCCCTACTGTGGATGGACTACTTCTTAAGTCATTGGGTACTTTTTTAAATGCTGGGATGCTTCAATACTACCTATAGTATGAAATCCAGTTTTATATCCAGGCTAAATAATTCATCTTATTTAATCCTTTCAAGAAATTTTCACATTTTGAGATATCAAATAATATATTTTGATGAAAACTGTTTTTGTTGGTCTGTAAACTAGAATATCTAATCAGAAGGAATTTTTAGAGAAAATTATTGCCACTCCTCCATTTTTATAAATAATGGAACTGAAGCAGAGAAAGGTTAAGTCAGTACCACTCAGAACTAGTGAAACAGCTAGAACTGGACCTTGTCTTCTCCCTCACACCTTCTTTCTCTGTGGTGGCTAGTGTAGAAGTGAGTGTTTCTGTAACTCCAGTCCCAATACTGAGTTTCTTGTGAAACCCAATTGTGAGAAAATTTATATATTCTATTTCCATATTCATCAATCATTTTAGAAAGGCTCTGGCTGAAACTAATAAAATATATGCTTCAATATC
Organism: Scalopus aquaticus; assembly: GCA_004024925.1. Classification (NCBI taxonomy): domain Eukaryota; kingdom Metazoa; phylum Chordata; class Mammalia; order Eulipotyphla; family Talpidae; genus Scalopus; species Scalopus aquaticus. The sequence continues at coordinate 207,708 of PVIJ01001209.1, read as the reverse complement.
ATCACATCTGCCAGTCAGTTTTGTTTCTTGGCCTTGCAGAATGCTACATAAACAGCTATTGATCTAACACAAACCAATGAATACACATTTAAGGTCAATGGGATAAAAAATTTAGCAAACTGTCATTAATTAATGGGGTTCTGTTCCTTTAAAACTCACTCACTACCTTCTCTTCTTCCCTTCCTCCTGTCCTCCTACCTTCATTCCTTCTAACAAACACTTATTGAGCACCAACTTTATACCCAACAATATGCTGGGAACTGGAAGGAAAGCAGAAATGAGAGCACACATGCTCTAAACCCTTTTAGGGTTGACATTAGGTATGGTTTGGTTTTCACCCCTGCTGGTTCATTCAGTATCACTGTTCACTCTTTCTGTCAAACAGTGGGGCCTTTATAGTCTAATAAAAGGTTAGACTGTAGGGAAAGGAGCTATGGAGGGCCCTAAGTCAGGCACTGTGATCCAGGGAGCCATCTGGGAAAGAACACTACTCTGAAGAGGAAGATGGGGCTGATAGGAAACACAGGCAGAGAGACTCAGATTGGGGTTTGGGGTGGGGGCCATGCAAAGTATGATTGGCTATCCCTCAGGCAGATTCCCAGTGAAGGATGCGGAATTTGGGAGGCCAAGGTTTAGCAATTCCAATCAAGTTCAAGGAAAAGCAAGGATCAGACTGTTTTAGGAAGAAGGAAGATCTAGTTCTTTGACCTGAATAGGAACACTTGGTTGAGTACAGCCCAAAGTCTCCATATTCAGAACAACAGACAAATGATTTTTTTAATAAATTTAATATGAACCTAAAATATTAATGTAGATTCTTACAATATAGATACTGTGTTAGCTCTTTTTTTCTGTCTTTGAGCTATTCTATAGGATATATATTATAAAGTTTATATATATAAGCAAAGTTTATGTATATATTTATTTGTGTACTGGGCACCTACTATAGGAACACTCTTGAATACATTTTTAATTGTTAAAGCAATTAACATATGTTATTAACCCTATGTTATTAATCCTACTTTACAAAAGAGGAAACTGAGTTATCAGGGAGAACTCATTTATACAATGTCACACAGTTATTAGTAGTAAAATTAGGATTAGATCCCAGGTCTGGCTTGAAAGTATGTGATTTCCTACTGTATTTCCATTTTCTCATTTGATTAATAAGCTTATATTTCTGGTCATGCAGTCAGAGACTGGGAAAAGAGATATTTTCATGAATCAATTAGGCTTCAAATGGCTCCTATGGTTCACCATTTATTTTCTTTATTTGTATCTAGAGCAATTAATTTATGGGAAATAATACATCTTTGTCCCTTCAGGAATATTTTACAAATTCACTTTCTTGAATAAAGCCTCTGGTCCCTGGTGTGTTTTCTTAATGTCCAATTATGGTATAGTCATTTATGTTTTCATTTGGCTGAAGGGCTTCTCAGATGGCACCCTAGGTGTCCATGGGATCTTTATCCTTTGTCCTGTCTTTTAAAATATTTGCATTGGGCCTCCCTGGTGGCTCAGCAGTTAAACGCTGCACTGTGGAGCTGTCGCGGCGGCAGCGGCAACTCGAGTTCGATACCCAGCCGGGGAAATTCCCACATGGCATGGCAGACCTCTCCTGCCTCGCCCGCTGCTCCCCGCAGCAGTACACTTCAGTCAATCTGCCTGTTCTGCTCCCCACTCTGTCTCTGGTGAAACTTCTCGCTGCCCCATGCCTCTGGCCTGTATGTACCCCAGCTTGTATGCATAAATATAAGTAAATCTTTAAAAAAATATATTTGCATTAGGTTTTACCAAGAAATTTTATCTGTTGACAAAGGCTTGAATTTTACCTGTCTTCCACACAGTTTTTATATAGTCCTAATATTTCCTCGGCTATCTTCCTCCTGTCTCATGCAGAACTGAAATCTCTGCTCCATACCATTTCCTGCCAGGCATTGGAGGCAGCCTGTAAAAGTGGTTTTTTAATGGTGCTGAAAGGCAGAGTTCCAAGTACTTTTCTTAGCTCATCTCATGATTGAATGTGAGATTTTTCTGCCAATCAATCTTCCTGTTTGACCTGTATGAAGGAAACCTGCAGTCTTCTCAGGGTACCACAGTTCTGTTCCCAGGCAATCAAGGTTATATATACACACACAAACATTTAGTCCTGAGCCACCTAATGCATTATAATATTTTTTAAATGTTAAAGAATAATAGCCTTATAACCAAAAAGGTTATCATTAAAGACCTAACACAAATACAGCTATGTCTTCAGAAGAGGTAATTCATGTAAAATTTTCTATTTCTTTTTAAGTAAAATAAATCACCCTATCTTACTAGTCTAGACATAAAATGATGAGTGCTTCCTGCTTGGTTGTTTCTGTTCATTTATCCCATTCTTTAATGTTCTGAGGGTTCCAGCTTTGTGCCAGGCACTCTCCTACAGATGCAACAGTGACAGGGAAACACTGTGTCTACCATAGAATAGCCCACAGTCTGAGGGACTTAGAGCCATATGGACTGAAGACCCACCCCCTGCTCCCTATCCCAGCCCTTTAACCAGAAGAAAATACCCACTGAATGGTTTAAGGAACCAAGCCTTTCTCTAAATCCAGAAACATTCCAGGAAGTAATAATCAACAGTCATTCCATACACCTAGTATCACTAAGTACTTTATCTGCTAATCAAAATAGTTTGATGTGGTCATTAATATTATAGATAAGGTAACTGAGATACAGAGATATTAAATTTTTTTTTTAAAGATTTATGCATACAAGAACTGGTGTATAGACCAGAGGTGTGGTGGTGGTGAGAGGACTCATCAGAGACAGAGTGGGGAGCAGAACAGGCAAAGATACTGAAATACACTGCTGAGGGGAGCAGTGGGCCAGACAGGAGAGGTCTGCTGTGCTATATGTGGGTTCGCTCCCTGGCCATGGATTGAACTCAGGCCTCAGCAGTGATCGTGCTGAGAATTAAGCCCTACACCACCAGGGAGGCCCCCTAATTCAACACTTCTTAATAATTGTTCCACTAAAAAGGATTCCATGGGAATAATAACTTTGGGAAACCACATTCTCTTCTCTGTAAGGTTCATAGTAATTATTAGCATATTAATGGGTCTATAAAAAATCCTGCATTTTTTCTTTACTATAAATTTTCACCTGGTTAACTTCATTTAAAATAGTTTCCCAAATATGTATTACTATCTTAATAAGCTAGTATCTCAAGGAGCAAGTTGGAAAAGACTTGCCCCAGAAAGAATCTTAGACACAGGAAAGATTTAAACTTTTAATGGTAAGCATGTTTTAGTCAAAATTACAGTTTGTAAAAGTTACTTTTATTGGAAACCTTAAATATGTAAAAATACCTTTAAGAGCCTTAAAAATAGCTTCTGAGAAGGTACATAGTTATATAACCCCTTTGGTGTTAAATTTTATGTTAATGAATTAGGAAATAAAGTCTTTGGCCTGCTGTGTCAACATGAAAGCTGTGTGGGGTGAGGAGGTCCTATAAGCCGATGGGGCCTAGTTGAACCATCCACAGTTATCTTTATTCTTAGTCAGGCCAATAGCACATAATGTTTCAGTGCCCCCTGCGGGCCATCAAGATATTGCTCAGGAGTAACAAATGGATGCTACAGTATTATGAAAACCAAAGGCATGAAGTTAGAAACAGATTTATAGAGTAAAATGTGAAAAAGTAAGTGACCTGGAATGCTCTGAACCAAAAGGTGTAAATCTTTCTGGCCTCTGGGATGTTGGTAATACCAGCAAGTCTAAAAAAATCTACTGATATGATCCAAAGGAAGGGTGGCACATTCACATAGGGATCAGCAGAAAGGAATAAATACTGCTGAAAAGCAAAGGGTCTAGCGAAGAGGGGAGAATGATAAGTAGGTGATGACTGGGGTGTGAACTAGGATAAATGTTTTCAGGATGAAGGAAAGACTAATCAGTTTTCCCTATTTGAAAGATAGGTTTTTGTTTGTTTTTTTTTTTTTTAAATGGCATCTCTAACATGAAAGAGCGTGCTTTAAAAAAAAAAAAAGGCAAATAACTTAGTTTCTTTGTGTCCTTATGAGACCTTTAGCAAAGACTGTCCTATAGACATTGGGTGGATAGGATGAGATAAGGAGTGAATAGGTCTCCAGGCAACACAGTCTTCTCATTAGCAGACTCCATATTTTGCAAGGGTTCACATTTTGATTGGGAATGGTTATATTTGAGAAGCACTTTTGCTAGAAGCCTGTAAGGGAAGCCTCATAATGATGGAGATTGCCTTCTTTCTTTGGACAAGAGGTGGAAAATATGAGGATTATGTCTCTCACAAAGTAGCTAAGATAAAGCATTTTTTTTCTATTTGCACTTAGAAATGCCTGTGGTATAATTATTGGTGTTTATAGCTTTGTGCATTTCTACTTAGTCTGATTGACAGTTTCAATCTCATTCTGAAGAGCCTGTTTGCTGAAACACTTTAAACATTAATAACACACATTCTGTTGTCCATTTTCAGTTCTGATCTATGAACCAGAAAATCTAGAGGCCAAGGAGTTTTTCTCTCTTATTGAGGAATTGCTGCTGATGGGTAAGTTTAAAATGCCTTCTTTATCATAGAACTCTGCATAGTCACTATTTAAAAACCCATTATGCCAGGAGAGTGGTGAAATACATAAATGGTTTTCTTGAATGTTTTAATGAAACCATCTTGTCCTCTGTGCTTGGGCAAGATGACTCCCTTTTCTCTGTGGAGTGGAACCACCCAAGCAAAGCAGACTCTTTGGGTACCAGGCATCAGGCACCTTCAGAGGAGATGGAACATGCTAATCACGCCTGTGTGTTAAAGGGGTTATCTCAGGCCTCCCTGGTGGCGCAAGGGGTTAAAGCCTCTTCACGATGAAGCTATCCACAGTCACTGCAGCACAAGTTCGATCCCCACCAGGGAGCTTCCCACATGGCGCAGCAAACCTCTCCTGACTCACCTGCTGCTCTCCTCAGAGAGGAGATCTTTAAATCTTTTTAAAAAAAAAATAAAACGGGCCTCCCTGGTGGCACAATGTGTTAAGCGCAGCACTATGAAGCTATCCAGAGCCACTGCAGCACAAGTTTGATATCCAGCCAGGGAGAGTCCCACATGGCGAAGCAAACCTCTCCTGCCTTGCCCACTGCTCTCCTCAGCAGTGTACTTCAGTACATCTGCCGGTTCTGCTCCCCACTCTGTCTCTGGTGAATCCTCTCACCACCCCACACCTCTGGCCTATCCCCTAGCTTGTATGCATAAATAAATAAATCTTTAAAAATAAATAAATAAAATAAGGGGGTTATCTCACAGTTCCAAAGAAAGCTAATGTCCATTAAATTACCCTGAATGTCACTCTTTTTTTTTTTTTAAAGATTTACTTGTTTATGCATACAAGAACTGGGGTGTAGGCCAGAGGTGTGGGGTGGTGAGAGGATTCACCAGAGACAGAGTGGGGAACAGAACAGGCAGATGTACTGAAGTACACTACTGAGGGGAGCAGTGGGCGAGACAGGAGAGGTCTGTGTCATGTGGGATGCTCCCTGGCTGGGGATCGAGCTTGTGCTGCAGTGGCTGCTGATAGCTTCATAGTGCTGAGATTTAATCTGTTGTGCCACCAGGGAGGCCCATAATCTCACTCTTATTCTGTTTAAAAATTACTGCAACAATAGTAAAAGAATATTTTTATAGACCTTTTAAATTTTTAAATTTATTTTAAATCCACAAGCATCTTTATGCCAGTAAGAAGATATTTCCTCTTTGTACCACTATTTTGATCCTACATACAATTGGCAAAGTCATTCAGTCTTTATGTTCCAAAAATGTGTATCTTTAGTGGAGAGAAAAGCAAGGAGAATGATGATTTTTCAAAGGGTAGAAATTTTAAGAAACATTTTAAGCAATTTTCTTCCTTTCTGTAACAGAGAAAGCTCAGGATCTTGAGGAAGATGAAGATAGTGAAGATGACAGTAGCCAGGAGAGTGAAGGAGAAAGCAGTGAGGATCAAACTGAAGAAAGCTCTGATGAGTGTGAAGACAGCTGATGAAAGTCTCCATCATTTAATTTCCATGTATTTTCCTTACTGTATGCCAACCAAATAAAAGCAGCAGTTTTTTTAGTTTAATTGTTCTTTATTTGGTACAGAGTTCTTTTAGTTTATTCCCTTTCTTAGTCTGAATTCTGAATATGAATAGGTCTTAGCTCAATGAGTTTTATTAGAGAGGAAGATAGTAACTGAAAACAATTATGTTGCACTACACACATTAATTTTTTAATCCAGCAACCCCATAAGGTAAGTACTATTATTACCCAATTCAACAGGCAAGAAAACTGAGGCAGAGAGAAGGTGTGTAGTTTGCCCAGTGTCCTATGCTAGTTTGTAAAGCCTAGATTTGTAGGTGAACATTATGGGTCCAGAGTCCATGCTCTTAGCTCCTCTCACAGTGTCCATTTTAGGCTCTTTGCTGTCATTTGTTTTATGTTCTTTGTATAACATATCAGTACTTGAAATTTGTTACTATTATCTTCTCCCTTCCTGCTAGAAAATGTAACCTCCATGAAGCAAGTTTTTGTCTTTTTCACCCTTATGTCCCTAGCAGTTGGACAAGTGCCTGGCAAATAATGGGATATATATACCAAGTGAATAAATGAAGTGTAAGTTAATGAAAATGGTTATATTATTTGATGAAACGTTTTATAAAACTTTATACTTTATGTAATAGATGAAAATGAGAAAACATTGCTAAGTAATCTGTTTATGTGCCAAACTGATCTGGGGGTAGGCATTTTTAATTGTTCTTTTTTAAAACTTTTTTATTGAGGTAACATTGAAACCACTGTATATGATTTAGAGGGTAAAGGATCACACCTTTCAGGTATATGTTACCACACCACCCCCACCTCAAAGACACCCATAGTCCTCTACTATAGTCTGCTGTGCCCCTCCTCACTGCTCTCCACTCTCCTCCTCCTCCTCTGGAAGCCTCAGTTCTGCAGTCAGAGCTCTAAGGTTTGTATTGGTTTAGTTTCATTTGACCTTTTGTTTTGTTTCTCTATATTCCACATAGCAGTGAAGCCATCTGGTATTTGTCTTTCTCCTGCTGACTGACTTTGCTTAGCATTATCTCCTCCAGTTCCATCTATGTTGTCACATATGACAACAGTTTATCTTGTTTTATAACTGAGTAGTATTCCATTGTGTATATATACTACTACTTCCTAATCCACTCATCTTAATTGTTATTCTTATATCAGCATAGTATCATGGCACACTAAAAATGCTTAAGTTTTGTTTGTTCTTTGGACATTTTGTAGCCTGCTAACATTCAGAGGAAGGAATTTTGCTGCATTGTTTCACAGAGGTGACTGAAAGAAAGGAAAACAGGTATGTATGATTCTCTAATTACAAGTCATATAATATTGGAGGTTGGCTAACATAGACTTCATTTGGGGAGGGGTTTCATTACTCTTCCCTCTGCAGGTAAACTATCATATGTCAGTCTGATTATGTAGTCCCCACCCATGAAAAGTTCGCAAAGTACTCTACAAGTGATATTGCCAACTAAATTAGTCACACTAATTAATTTAGCTTTCTATGAAAGGAACAAGAACCTTCTAAGGAAGAAATTCTGAATAAAATGTCAAACTCACAGGCCATGTTATAGCAAAATCTAAAAATGTCAAAGATTTGCTCATGCAGGATAAGCAGTACCCCTGTAGCCATAGTCCTCATTTACATTCCTTAATCAATGAAACAAAGTGATTGCATAAGCTGATACTGGCATGTGTGACTATGAGTAGTAATAAAGAAATACGATATGTTACTATATATGTAATATGTTGCTACATATATATTATATATTACTATATGCAAATGATAAAATAGCTGAAAGTGATCTGCAACATTTTTGTTATTTATCCCACTGAATTCTCACAGACCTGAGAAGTTGCACAAATGAATTGTGGGTGCTTGGCAGATATCCTAGGGTAAATGGTAGAGTACTGGAATTCAGATGAGGAAATTAAGATTTAGAGATGCGAGACTATCACACAGGTTGAGAGATCTAGTGAATCTTAAACACATTGTTCCATGCTGCTTTACACACAGCTAAATTCTAGAAACTGTTTAATGCATCAGTAAACAAATTGTGCCTATATAGATAGTTCAGTTCCAGACTTGTGTCTTCTTCAAAACCTTATAGCACTTATTCAATGGTGTAAAGTTGTAGAGAAGACCATTAGGAACAAAAAAGGGGGGCCTCCCTGGTGGCGCAGCGGTTGAGCGCTGCGCTGTGGAGGTGGCGGCAGCAGCAGCGGCAACGCAAGTTCGAAGCCCGGCTGGGGAGAGTCCCACATGGCACAGTGGGCCTCTCCTGCCTCGCCCGCTGCTCCCCTCAGCAGTGTATTTCTGATCTGCCTGTTCTGCTCACCACTCTGTCTCTGGTGGGCCCTCTTGCCGCCCCACACCTCTGGCCTGTGCCCCAGCTGTATGTATTAAAAAAAAAAAAGGTGATTAGTTAGAAGCAAAGAGATAGCTGGTGACATTAAGGAGAGCAATGCCAGTTGCCATATTTCAGTGAGTTGGAGTGTGTTGGAGGGGAGAAAAAAGAGAACAAGGAATTTGACTATGAAGGAAAGTAAAAAGATGAAGGATTGTTGTCGGATATAAAGCAAAAGAAATTTTATTTTTAAATTGCTTAAGATGAGTGTGTTAAAAAAAAAAGATGAGTGTGTTTAGTAGGGAGAATGATGTCCTGTTAGCCTATTATGTGTAAGCATTATATTAAGCAACCCTTATTTTAAAATTCCTACTCTTCATAAGACCTGTTTGGTAGATATTATTTTCTCTATTTACATATAAAAAATCTGTGGCCTAGAAAGATTGAAAATAACTTTCTAAAGATCATGTACTTGGGAACTGACAGCTTCTTGTCATTTTATTCTAATGCTTTACCCTTCACCACTGTGCTTTCTTTCCTAAGAGGTCAGTAAAGAGGAACAGGAAGGGAGCTGATTTATGCAGTAAATTCATATAACATTGTTGGTTACTGGTTCCATTTGGCCATTGCCCCAGCAGTTTGACTCTGGAATCAATCTCTCCTTTGTCCTCTGGTATACTCTGCATTTCCTTCTATACTAAACAAGGAGGTAGTCTGTGTTCCTTTAATTATAGTGTGTGTGTTTTTTTCCCTTTAACTTTACTGTGGTTTACATGTACGATATATGAAACTTTAGCATTTGTCTTGAAATACTGGTACTGGACAAGGGAGAACACCTGAGTTTCTGGTGGCTGACAACTTTGGGAATACCCATAGCATTGATTTGCAGCTGATACATGTGGGAGCCTTGGGCATAAATAAATTCCAGGGACCACTTAGATGTAAATTCTTGGTAGGAAATGGACTGAGCTGGGACAGTAATCCCGAATGCCTGATGTGAAGAAAGTCTATGTCCACTGGAAATGTTTTGGGTTTCTCAGCAAGTGTTATAAGGTACTGAGAATTCACAAGAGCCAGGGAAGATGAGACCACCAAAGCCAGGCCAAAGAGGTCTTTGACTGGCTTTCCTTAATAGCTCTCCAGCTGCCATGAGGTATGAGTTACTGTGTGTGTGTAGGGAGGTGGGGTCAGTGTGCTAAACTTGGAAATGCTTGTGAAGTAGTGAAGCACTGAGAGAGGAGAGAGGAGATTGTTTCATAGCCTGATTCAGAGGCACCCTTTGAATTCAGAAAGCTTATATCTGACATTGTAGTTGACTTCTTCTCTATATACAATCTACCAAGCACAGTTGAACTTGCTAACATTAGTATTATGAGCGTCAAATAAGATGGCCTGCAAAGTTCTTGTTAACCCTTATTTTACTGATGAGAAAATGTAGACCAAGAACAACTAAATGATATTTAATAAGTATAATTGAGATATGAACTCAAGTCTGACTGACTTTTCCTCCCATAACAAGCTACCTTAAAGGCTTCAAGAAGTTCTTGAGTTCACAGCTTTCAAACCAAAAGATTCCTCTGTGAGAAGAGTTACAAAATACTATTAATAAGTTATTTCAGATGAATGAAACCTTATCTGGTCTCATATGATACCCTCCTCTCCCCTTTAGGGAGCCTAGAGAGATAAGTGATTTTCCAAGGTTAAATGGACATTATATGGCAGAGCTGGGAGGCCTCACCAAATAGCACAGGGCACCGAGACAGAGGAAGAAGAGTTTCCACTACTCACTATGTGTTATCTGGGAAGGCCTGAAAACTCAGCTTCTTCATCTGCAAAATATTAGACTTCAGGTGATAATTAAATGATAATTCAAACAATAAACCCACCATATAACTTTCATAGGAATTATTTCACCTCTGTACTATAGCTGTTTTCTGTTTCTAAGCTCCATGAAAAAAGACAGTGAGGTCTCTAACATACCCTACCCCCTTCTACCATCATCACCATTAGACCAAACAGGACCCACACAATGTGATCCTGGACAGCTTATGCCAAGCCTTACCTCTGGGTCCCACCTTGCTGTACCCTCACCTGTTTGGTGTATGAGCTATTGCCACACAAAAAAAGATGCATAACACATAAGCCCAAAACTCACGAGTTTGCAGTTCAGCTCCATTCCAGTGGTCAAAGCAAATCATACGGCCAATCCCAAAATTGGTATTTTGAGGGAGGTGGGAGGGGAGGAGTGGAGTATTCAGTTCTGGTCTAGGCAAGAGGGGAAAATACAGTTTTACAAGCCCGAGTCTCCCCATGCTTGCCTATGACTTGTCCCTAGCTATGAATGTGAGACAATGTGCTTCTTGTCCCAGCAAGAAAATAGCATTAAATCCACACATCTGGGGATAGCTTAATCTAAAGGATCCCTGACTCACCCCAGTGTAAAGAATACAGGACCCCAGCCCTAAATCTGAAAAGACAGAATGAGTTTCAGGTGACTGATTGCTTTCAAATACCCATGGCATTGATTTGCAGCTGATACATGTGGGAGCCTTGGGCATAAATAAATTCTAGGGACCACTTAGATGTAAATTCCTGGCGTGAAATGGATTGAGCTGGGACAATAAACATGAATTCTTACTGTTAATTTTCCAGTTTTCTCCCTTGAGTAACTGACCAAGAATAGGGCAGGAACTTTATCTGAAATAGAAGTTTAAGTTATCAATTTTCCACAATTAGATTCATAACCTTCTGGAACCTCACAAACAGCAGTACCAGGCACCTAAGTCTGAAAACAAGGGCTAGATACCTGTTATTTTAAGTAGTTCAGTTCACACTAATAAATGAGCCACCTTGCTTATATCATAGGTCTCCCACTCCACATTGTTTCACCTAAGCATTTGGGTGGGTGAAATGTTTCTGGTATCTCACTCTTCCGGAAACTGACTCATTTTACCTTAGTTTCTGTTGAGAGAACAGCAAGAAACAGATACATCTCAAAAACTCTGTTAGAATTGCAATCCAGGTCTGTTACTGCCTTGGCTTCCAAGTTTTGCTGTGAAAAACCTTGCCCCATAGCAGAGTTCTCTTTTAAGGCTAACTTGGGGCTTGTAGCTCTGTGGAAAAGAAATGGATACTCTTTATCCCCTTCTCTTTCACCAAAGGGACAGAGACCTTGGGATTTTCAGGCCACTTCTGGCAGCCGCTCTCAGCATTTAAAAATGGATGGAGAGGGGCACTGTTTTGTGAAAGGCCTGTGGTTTTCCGTGAAGAACTGCTTCCCGCTAGAGCCCCTTGTTTCGTCTCAGATTGTAGTCTATCGCCACCTGGTGGTCACTCTTCGTGTTTGGATTAGCAATAATTGGGCTTTGGTTTTGCGCACGATTTGCCCAAATACAAATCACTCTGTCATCCTTGATTAATTTATTTAATATTATAATATTTTCATCTTATGTATATCAATGGGGAGCGGCCCATTTGACAATGATTATCTGAGGAACTCAGCTCTCTCCTTTAGGGGAAAAGGTGGTAATTTCCGGAATCCTGCCTTCCTCTCTTCCCTTTTAACCCTTTCCTGTCCCTCAGGAGTGAATATAGTGTGTGGTCTGTCGGGATAGGGGTGTCCAAAGTGATTTGGGAAGTATCTTTAAAGTACACAATCACACCGAATAAACCTTAGCGCCGAGTTAATAAAAGTCGAGTGTAAGGTGAACAACGCTTTCCCACAGCCCTCGTCTTGGAAGACAGACGTTTAAACGGCGAGAACTGCCATGTTCCCCCTCTGTTTTGGTCATAAATTGGCTTAAAATAGACATTAAAGAGTGAGACGGCTGAAATGAACAAATACCGTGATTCTAAATTACCTTTCCTGAAGGCTAAAAATGCTAAATGCGTAAAAAAAAAATTGACGTTTCTTATTTACTCACCTTGATGTGGACCATATTTTACGCAAAAAAAAAAAACTTCCCCGAAGACTATTTGGGTTGCTCTTTCACTCCTTACACCCCTCCCACCATTTTATCCCCTTGCTGAAATATTCAGCTCCAAATCCGGTTGGAGTATCTTTAAGGCTCCGGAGGAACGAACATTGTGGGCGGAGGGTCGTGTTCCCAAGTCTCAGCCACTGTTGATCTAAAGGATCCTGGTCTTAGGCTGACCGGATCGAGTAGTGGAAGCAGGAGGTTTGCCAAACACCAAATGCCCCGGAGATACTGGAAGGCTAGCGGTTGCCCCCGCCTTTTTCTACCTCTGGGCTTGTGTTCCCATTTCTTCAAAGCACTAAACCTTAGGTCAAATGCAAACGAAACAGCTGGGCGGACACCACTCCCTTCCGGGCCACCCCGCACCACCGGTTCGAATCCCTGAGGAGAATATCTTTTTCCACCCCCATCATTCAAAGCATCTTCCCCCAAGAGTAATAAAGGATAAAGAGAAGAGTGAAAAACACAAACAAAAAATATAGATTTCAAATATTTTGAGAGTCGAAAGACAACCACTGCCACTCTCAATACAGATTCTTACCGGGGAGGAGGGGGAGGAATACTGACTACTCCCTCCAAGGGAAAACAAACACGGTAGTTACTGCGGGTGGGAGGAGGGCCGGGGCGACCTAGGCGAGTGGGCTTAGAGTTGGAGACCGTAGCCAACAAAAGGGAAGTTTAAAATGACTGAACGGCGGGCGCTGTCCGTGGTACTGAAAGAGCCGTGCCTGGTCTCGGAACTCGCAGTGCCATAGCTGTGTGGAATTCCAGGACCTAAATTCCTTACCTTTTCCACCGAGCCTAAGAGGCTAGGGTAAAATGGGAGATAATTGGAAATTAAATCAAAGCCATTAAGCCCCCAAATCTGTTAGTCACTTCCACCTAACTAAAATGTCAACTCCGTGAGTGTAAGAATGATAGAAATTGCTAGGTCTGTGTGAGCTCTATGAGAACAATGCCTAGCTAATAGTAGGTGATTAATAAATATTAGTCTAATTACTAATATTTAATTAAATATTCATAATTCCAGGAGATTTCATTTCTTCCCTTCTCCGCCACCAAGGAGAAAGAGATGAATGTCCTGGAAGCTGGGCAGACTCAGCTTTAATTCGCGATGCCTCGTCTTGTACATTTCTTTCCCCATGGGATTGTTTTCTTGACCAACACGTAAGGGATGGATGTTTTGGACACCAGGATCAGAAGAGGAAGTGGTTGGATATTTCTCAGTCTGATGCCAAAGGTGAAGGCAAAAGAACCTTCCTTTTCCGGGAACTGATTTCTGGGAGAAGGTTAGGTTTGGTGGTGGTTTTCCTGGGACCACAGACCCAGAGGGCAACGGGATTTGCTGCCTCCTCTCCCCCGTCTCCTTGGCCGGGGGACTTGAATTAAATCATTGGCACCGGCACGGGGTTCCCTGATTGGTGCAACCATCTCTTTTAGAGAGATCAAGTAGGGGGCGTGGGTGGAATTTTGAACCTCATCTGTTAGTACACGGAGCATTTCAAGCATCTGGGAGAAGCAAGCCTTGTGAGGTTTGAAAGGACATTCCCGAGCGGAGTAGGCACGCCCACCCCGTCCAGGCCTGAACTCAAGCAGCCGGAGGTGCACGCCCACCATTCCAGATGCTTTAGTGTCCTTAAAACGTGTCCGAGCTTTTATTGTAAGTTGGGGACAGAGCGGCAGCATTTTTTTTAGTATCAAGGGCAACGCGGTTATTTCAAATCTCACAGCGAAATCTCTCTCACTAATCAAACTGTATCTTTTCAGAGAAGGAATTTTCATCTCCCTTAAAGAATTCCCGGTGAATTTTAATATTTCCGTTACTCCCACTGTGTTGTGGCAAAAGGTGATAAGACATTCGGAGAAAAGGAACGCGCCTCCAGTGAACCAGTAAGGCCTCAGACGTGTCCATAAATAATCCCCGCCTGCTGCTCCGCAAAGGAAAAATGTCACTGTGAAACGAGTAATCACTGGTTACGCTGTGTCACCCACACATACCCACAAAGATCAACTGTTTTGCTTTAAAGAAAAAAGAAACTGAGGTAGAAGAGAGAACATAAATTAGTAAAGAGGGTGAATGAGGGATGACTTTTAGAGAAAGAGGGTAACTGAGCCTGGCCAGTCATTCCAGGTGTTGAAGCCGGCGCGAAAAGAAAGACCTGACTAAAAAAAAAAATGACTGGCAAAGGACCTATCGGTCTCTGGGCGCCTGGCGCCCTCTGGTGGAAAATTTTTTCTGTGGGCGCTTTTCTCTCTTTTTCTTTTTTTCACAGCAGTAATTCGAACGCAGCAATTCAGTAAACATGCTTAAATACAGCAAAGGGAGAATTCTTAATAAGCGTTAAGTCAAAGGGGGAGTGAGGGGAATGGACCAGGGCAGGAAGGGCAGGCTCCCCATTCCCCCGGGCCACCTCTGTGCTTGGGTGGAGCGGCGCTCGAGCGTGTTATTAACCTTCAAATGTGATCAATCAGGAGGACTTCTTTCCCTATCACCAAGGGGACCAAAGCTAGGAGGGAATGCGTAGTGGATAGGAAACAGGAACCTTTTCTCTGCCGGTGACACTGGTTAACTATGCGCAGATGATGTACTTTGGAAGATCCCAAGCTAGATGAGAAAACTGAAGTGAAAAAGAGATGGAAATCTCTTCAGGGTCTGAGTGTTCGCCCCTCATGTCTGCCTCCTTTTGCTTTTGCAACAATCCTGACTCAACAGAGAGCCAGTGAAGACGCGACCCAGAGCGCACTTTCACTAAAGGAAGGTCGCAGATCTGGGGGAACCTCAGCGAAAGAAACTGAGGTAAAGCCACCGCTCCAGTCTTCTTAAAGATTTGGGAGGAGGAGGGATAGGGGGAGCAGGACGACGAAGCGCTCGGCTAGGCAGAATTCTTCTTAGGAATTATCTTTACCCTCGTTTTAACAGACACCCTGCCTATTAAAAAAAATAGAGCATATTGAGTACGTTCTGGATTACTCATAGAGCTTTTTTTTTTTCCAGGCACAAAACCGTGATCTGGATTTATAATCGCCCTATAAAGCTCCAGAGGCGTTCAGGCACCTGCAAAGGAGCCCCGCCGCTCTGCCGACAAACTGCCCCCGCGAGCTGCGGCCTCGTGATTCCCCCACCGAGCAGGTCCCCGCCTTCCCACTCTGCCCCCGCCTCCCCCAAAGCAGAGCAGCCGCCTCTCCAGATAGCTCTTCTCCTTCTGGCGCTCGCCTGCCGGACGGTGCAGGAGCTGGAGGTGACGCCGAGAAGACAACGCCTGTGGAGGGATCCGGCAGAGCCGATAAGATCGCTGGGCGCTGCACAGAAGAGCAGCTGGAGCGCCGGATTTACTGTCGCCGAACCGAGGTGGGTAAACGCACCACCCGCTCGGACATCCCAGTGCTCAGATTGCGGTACAGCTGGGTCCTTTTTACACGCAGTTTCTCTGCCAGCCCTCACTCCCCGCGACCGCTTTCTACCCTGCGGAGCAGAGCGCGTCTCACCCGGTTCAGCCCTGGTTCTCTGTTGGTGCGCGGCTTAGAGACGTCCACCTTAGCACTCATCCTATCTCTACCAGCGAGATTCATGATCCGGGGACGCACAGTGGCTAAGGCTAACGCAAAAGTGGAGTTAGAGTTATTTCCCCCTCGCTTTCCGGCTGTTGAGAGCCGGTCTCACCAAAGAGCCCGTGGGCAGCAGCAGCCAAAGGCGCGACTCGGAGCAGTAACCTGTTACTTCCCCAGAAGCTGCGGTGTACCCACTGCCTGCGTTGCTGTGCGAGTGCGCGCGGGACTAAGTGTGGGCTCTTGGGGAGGTGATGGAGGCGGTAACCAGGGGCGCTATTCTGCGGGGTCTTAGATACATCCAGATTTGCCGGCACTCTTATCTATTCCGGGGCCTTCGGGCGCAATTGCATATAGTCAAGCGCGGAACAGGGGCGCTGCGCACCCCTTGTTAGCTTGCTTTCCAGCGCTGAGCGCAAATCCGTTTTCGCGGTGACATTCCCCTTTCTTGCCTCCCTCACCCTCTTTGGGTCTTAACGACTAGGAATCGGGGTCTTCGCAAATTGAGTGGAGGAGAAACACCGAAACCTGGACCGAGCCTCCTGCTAGGCTTCAGGATAGCCAAAAGTGGGGTGGGACAATAGCGAAACAAGCGAGGTTCTGATCCACTGCTTTCTGGCTGTCTGGAGTGCAAGGTGACTCTAGTTCTTCCTCGGCCAAGTCCGAAGGAGTAGAGACATAGACCCTTACCGACACTCCCTCACCCCACTCCCTGCTCACCTCGTCTCACTAAAGTCCCAGGTCCCCGGAGCAGTTAGCCTTCTTTCCAGGGAATTGGCTAGACACAACAACAGGAGCCAGACACCGAACCAGACGTGCCCGCCCGGTGCACCCTCCCTTCCTCCCTGCCCCCCCCCTCCCCGCCTGCCCGCCGGCTGCTGAGAACCCAATGGGGCTTGTCGCGGCTCGACTGGAAAATCGCACATTGAGCCTCCTTTACCCCTCTACTCCAGGCCCCGGCACCCGCGCGCTTCCTACACTAGCCTTAGCCCCCCTAGTCTCGGTGCTACGCTCCAGGTCAGCCAACTGCGGTGGCCAGACTGGAGAGTCGCACGCGGCTACGTTAACTGCGCTCGAGTCTCCCAGCTCGTGCGCACGTCTCCCGCTCCCTTGGCGCACCCTGATTCAGCCCGCTAGCTGCCCTTGCTCCTGTCTTTCCCTCCCTAGTTGGGACTTCAGAGGAGCATTCGCGCCCCAGGCCGCTCAGCCAAGCCTCTGGTGCTACGGACCAGGAAGCCCTTCCCACAACAGCTCTCGCATTTCTTTGCAGCCTTTCCTACACACAACCGAAGAAAAACCCCCTAACACTAAAGGCCCCGGGACGACCGAGCTGATGGCGTCTTCGACCCCTTCTTCTTCTGCAACCTCCTCGAATGCGGGAGCAGACCCCAATACCAGTAACCTGCGCCCCACAAGTAGGTCTTGCCCCAATTTCCTGTGAAATGTACTGCGGGGAAGATGGGAGCGCTGGGACGTGGAAAGGATGCGCTGGGGAGGGGGAGTGCGGAGATGATGGGGGATGGAAAGACATGAGTCCCTGACCCGGGTCTGGGCCAGAGGTCGTTCGATTCCAACGATGCTGAGCGATTCCAGAGCGCAGGAGAGTGAGAACCATGCCAAGTCAGAGCAGCGGTCATCTTTGGGGGCTTCGCTGCGGGGCAGGAGGTACGGCGTCCAGTGTGTTGTTTTTGTTTTGTTGTATGTGGTTTCTTTGCTAGGTGGGACAACGGGGGTCAGGGGAAGTGGGCTGTGTGAAGAGCCAGGAGGGCCAGAGCCGCGATCGAAAATAGAGTTTCTGTCTTCGGCTTTCGTTAGGCCGAGATTTGACCCCCTCCTCTTTCCCCCGTGCTGTGCTGGAAGTCTATAATCAGCGGAAATTTCGACGTTAATTGCAGCTTTTAGAAAACTCGGGGTCCCTAATTGCTCCAAATTTGCGTCGAGCATTGATGAGAAAGGGAGAAGCCAAGGGCGAGAAAAGGTGCATGAAAAGGTTTGAGACTGACTCTGGACATTTCAGACAATTAATTACATCTCAGAGCACCGCACCCCCCCCCCCAAAGAAAAAGAAAAAGAAAAAGAGCGGGCAGCATTCTAAGTGGTGGTGAGAGGTGGAGAATCAGAAGGGCACAAGGAGATTTTTGAGGGCAGAGGAAAAAACACCCTTTCCTCCCCCCCCCATGAGCAATTTACACATTTAGAAGAAAGGGGATACCACATAAGAGAGGGGGGCATTTACACTTCCCCACCACTAGCTCAACCCATTTCTAGAATGTTTTTAGTTCAGGCCGATTTTGCACCTTTCTGCAATAGAGGCCTGGATGTTGTTGGGGTTTTTCTTTCTCTTCTTTTTCCAATTTGGATCGAAATGTCTCTTTTTACCCTGCACCCCAAAAATCTTTCAGCTCCAGAGAGATGGCCCCAGGATTTCTGGGCTTAGGGTTATCAGCATGGTTAGGAGGAGGGCTCATTGCTGCACTTTCATGGCACTTTTCTATAAGCTTGAAAAAAAGGCAATTGTTCCCATCAACAAAGGTGGGAGCCGTTGTCTCTCCAACCCCTTGGCCAGCCACTCTCATTAGTTTGAGTCCTTGTCTTTAGTCCTTAAGCTCTACGTTCCATTCCCTTTGCAACCCCTCCCCCCTTCTCCGCGGGCGAGCTACTGTTACCCACACAACAAAGAGGGGCAGGGGAGAGCCGCCAGTCTTGGTGGCACGTGAGCGGGCACTGGCAGCCAAGCTGGCCAGAACAGGCCGGGAGGAATGCGAGGCCTGCGGGCCTTTGTCTGATGCTCTGGCCATGATGGATTTCTTTTGCAGTCCTTTCCACATTTCCCGCCCCTTCTTTGCTGTTTGATGGGCCTGGGCGGCCGTTGTGTTCACCCACCCTTTAGTCCGGCTCTCCTGCTCCCCCCACCGCCGGCCGGCGGAGTTTGTACTTCCCGGCAGCAGCCGGCTGTGGAGCGCCAAGTGCGGGTGCCGAAACCCAGCAGCGGCGCTGAGCACAGTTCTCACACACACTGGCGCGCTCAGAAGCCGCCGAGGACTCGGCCTAGGAGGAGCTTGCACCTGTCCCAAGAACACCGACGCCCGCCCCCAAGAGCCCAGCTGCGCTGTCTGCAACCCTGGCTGCTAGCGAACGCCGGGTGCTTTACCAGCCCTCACCCTCTTCTACAGACACAGACACACCCTGGTCCCTCGCCTGCCCAGTTGGCTCAGCTTGTCTGTCCTTCCAAGGTCTTAGTGAGGCAGTCTCGATCAACCCACAGAACCTTACTAGGATTCATGCTCCAGCGACCCCTCTCCTTGCCCTTGGCCACAGCGTCCCCACTGTCCCTTGCTTTTACTGTAACCCCAACTTTTAGAGGCAGTGCAATGGGTCTGAACTCAAAGCCTCAGCTGAGCGACCCTGGAAAACTCGCTTAATCTTTCTGAGCCTCGATATGTTTATTTGCAAAATTGAGTTTTAACTAGCACTCTTGTTTCATAGGATTTTTGTGAAGATTAGCTGAAATGATATTTAAAGCGAAAGCACTTTATCAGGAGGAAATAGCTCTGTACCCACCAGGTATTATATAGGATTTTGCTTTTACACGAATTTCCTGTCTGTCACAGGAACTGCATCTGTGACAGGCTGTGTCACTGACGTGGGGCTATTTCTTCTCCCCGCTGGGGCTTCTGTTGTGCCTGAGGTTTAATGGATGTCATTCTCCTTATCGCAGTCAACACTGTTCGAGGGAATAAAGGCGCTGTGGCGGGGGTAGGGTGGGGCGGGGGATGGGAATGATTGGAGGTACCTTGCTTTGAGGGATTCGAAGGGAATTTCATACTGGGCCCAAAAAACCAGCTCCACAAGGGCTCCGCAGGCACTTTTCGTGCTCTGTGCAGGAAATAGATAGAACCCCAAAGGAGTAGTTTGAGAACACCCTAGTAAAGAAGGAAATATGCCAGCACCGGGGTCTGCGGATCAGACCCAAGTTAAGGGTGCTTGACACTCTTCCTCTTCTTTCTAGTACCAAGATGTCATAGAGAAGGGTTAATGAGGGGCAGGTTGGGAAGAAGGGGCTGGGGGTCTGCACTGGGAAGCACACCGTTGTCTTCTGACTCTGGGTCCGACTGAAGAGCAGCCATGCGAGCCAGATCATCCAGTTAAATACTATTTTTCACCCAATTAATTTCTGAACTCTTCCGCGACCCCATTTCATGCCAGTTTATTTTAAGCTGCCACTCGACTGGAGACCCGCCAAGAAATGATGAGACGTTTCGGTCCCAGATGCCTCTGTGTTCCCTTTCAGGGCTGCTGTGGTCGCACTTCGAGTCTTGGGGGAGGAGACCAAGGGACAGGGCCTGGCAGGGAACTGGAGGGGGGATCCTGGTTCTTTGTACTTGGGGTCAGCTCTGTCTCATTCTCCGGGTGAAGTGGGTGTCTCTTGGGAGCCCAGCAAAGGGCTTATTGTCTCAAAGCCATCATTCTGTACCTGAAGGTGGGAGCGAGAAGGAAGTGTGCTGGATGTTTCAAGGGCAGGAATCAGCCCGTTGCCCCACAGAGCTGGCTCCTTTCCCCTTTCAGGAAAGAGCTTTGAATGAGGAGCATTGGAGAAGACCTCCCCCTTCCACAGAGAACCATTGCCCTCAACCGTATCCCCCACAGTCCGAGCCTCACTGATCGCCCTTCTCTTGCTTTCCAGCGTATGACACCTGGTGCGGCGTTGCCCATGGGTGCACCAGAAAACTGGGGCTCAAGATTTGCGGTAAGTGGAAGGGTCCGTTGCTGCCCTACAGGACCGTGTGGGACGCAGGCTTTGCCGGGTTGGGAGAACTGGATGCACTTGGGAGATCTCGGCTCTTGGGTTTGGTTTTCCAATGTACCTACAGATCGACACCAGGCGGAGACGCTCTTCTACAGGCCTTGACGCTCCTCCGAACTTCCCCTGCCCAGACCGAGAGATCTTTATTGCTAGAGTCCCCCACTGCCTAAAATCCTAGGGTCCCAGTTTGGGCAGGAGAACGAGAAGGTAGCACACCCCCTTACTCCGACCGGGACAGCAACGCTCTTCTCGCTTTTACTGGGACCCGCATTGCCTGGGAGTTCCAACGTAGAGCAGAAAAGGTGAACTGTTGTGACTTTCCTGGAGAGCAGGCCTAAAACACCGTATCCTCTACCTGTGGCGATGGCTGACACCTTGACGCCCTATTCTCTGTACGTTGAAAGCGGCCTCCCGGGTTTGAGATTTTTTGCTCCGAGATGTCATAACGAGTTCAGATTTCGTTCTTTGGGCCCTCGAAGGCCAAAAGAAAGAATTGCCTGCGGCCCTCGGCGGCCTGCCGGGGGGGAGGTGCAAGTGGCGCAAGCCGGGAGTGTTGCGAGCTTGCCCCTGAAGGAGGGGAGGGAAGGGAAACCCGGCACGCGGGGTCGCGAAGCCCTGGTGAGGGTGTGTGGGGCACGATTTACCACAGAGGAAGGAAACTAGATCTGGGAGCTAGAGAGAACTGCTCTCCGGAGACGTGAGGGTCTGACAGGGAAAAGCCTGAGGGATGTAATTTTTTAAGGAAAAAAAAAAAAACAGATTTGTTCGAGGGGACACAGCTGAGTGGCTCTGGCTGAACAATGAGGACTTGTTTTCCTTGCCACGTTTCTCCGTCTAAAATCTCCAGCTTTATCGAGTTTACCAGTTTACCGGCGTCGGGGCAGCGGGTGGAGAGGCAGGGGAAGATTAACGAGGGGCTTATTAAGGAGCGGTCCGCCGGCTGCTGCGCTCAGGAGATAGCGGCGGCGCCCGCGCGGGGCACGCCCTCCGGGTTGGCCGGCGGCGTTCGGGCCAGATCCCCCAGCTCCGGGATTCGATGGCGACAGCAGTTTGGGTCCAAAGCAGAGGGGCTATTAGTAGCTTCTCACTCCCTTCCCGGCTTTGACTCGCGGCGCCCCCCTTGCGTATCTGGGGCTCTGTCCCCTTGATCCGGAAGCAGCACATACGGTGAGGACGCGTTTCTCAACAGCTAGACCTGGGAAAGCCCAGCCCTGCGGCGGGTGGCCCGGGGTTTGGCCCTCTCCCCAGCACGCGAGGCCCGCGGGGCGAGGCCGGAGCGCGTGCCCGCGCGGGGCAGCTGGCAGCAGCCGAGCTTTGTTCTATAAATAGCCCCCGCCGCGCGCCGCCATTCTCGACTTAATGGACCGTTTAGCGCCAGGTCCCTTCGGCGGCCGCGGCGTTCGGCTTCTGCAGCAGTCATTGTCATGCAACCCGGCAAGCAGAACCGCGCGAGCTTCGGGCGCCCGCCGCGGTCGAGGATAGGGTGGGGGTGGAGGGGAGGCTTGGGCGAGGGCTGCCTTCCTAGAGGTTTGGGGTCTCCCTGGGCGGGATCCTTCTTCCACCCCCATTCCAGCCTCCTGGCCTCGAGCCCCGGCTGTGTCCCCTGCTGCCTAGACTGCAGACCCTTTGAATCTGCGGGAAGCAAAAGATCAAAGTGCCTCTTCAGGGTATACACCGAAATGTTCCCAACTGGTTAAGGGACAGGAAAGGGTTGAGTTAAAGGGTCCCCGGGTTACCGTCAACCCCTCTTCCATTGCGAGTCAAAGCAGAGAGGAAAAGCTCTTGGGCATTTGGGGGTTTCCTTCCTGGAAGAATTTCGTCTCCATTTCTATGCCCTCCCCTCACCCCCTTCTGGAATGCTAATTTTGGGTCAGCTGCAACCTCTATGATAAGAAATGACTGGTAGTCTGTTGAGGGGAAATTACAATGCTTTGGGGGTCACAGCTTAGGAGGCTGCATCTGGTTTGATGCTGAAAGGGAACAAAAAGCCTGGAGGATTTATTTTCATACTTTGGACCACTTTGGCTTTCCATTTTAATCTGGTAGAGACTGAATGTAGTGTTGGGTTTTGACACTGGATCCACAGTCCTCCCTGCCTGTATGCAGACACCTCACTTCCTTCATCCCAGAACTTCATGGGCCTGAAGGGTTGCCATCTTGACCTGTCAATATCCAGATTGGTCTGACCTTTCACCTTAAGACAGCATAGAGACTAATGGTCATCTTCCAACATCCAAATTCATTGCCCGTGAGATTCCCCATAAGCACCTTCACTGCCTTGCCAAGATTCAAACCACCCCCTCCACATTCCTGCCCCCTTCTAGGGAAGCCAGAGAATGAAGCTACAGAGAAGGTCTTGGGTCTTAGAGTGGAATCAGCTAGAAGAAACCTAGCATCTTGCCAAGAGGTAGAGAGCTGGTGGCTGCAGGTATGGTGCCATTACCCAAATAGAGAAAGTGCAGGGGGAGCCCTAAGTTCTGGTCTGGGCTCTGCTGATGGTCCAGTGTGTCCTTGGGCCTCCATCCCTTATCCATGCAGAGATCCCAAACTGGTTGCCAGTTACAGCCCCTGAGTTGTTTTATTTAGCTCACACAGTGTATGTGTATATATTTGTATATGTTTAACATTGTGTCCATTGCCATTTTTTAAAAATAGAAAAACATCAAATATTCTGCATCTGGCTTAAAAGGGGTGGAGGTACAGATCTGGTAGGGTACTATTAGCTCATAAAAATTTTAAAAAGAGCGCCTTTATCTAAGTAGATGCAATTCTATGCCACATCTTGGTGAACAACAGCAGGGGCTTAGGACTTGAACTCCACTTACCCCTTACCTATGTGCCCTTATGCCATGGGCAGTTTACAGCCCCAATTGGAAATAATTGGCTGAAGCTGGGTACTCTCCAGTTTCCCACACACCTCCCCACTCATTAGGCACCCTAGGTCTTTGAGTTCCGGAGCAGCGGTGAAACCAGCAGTAGGCTCTCCCCTTTTGCACGGAAGTATAGTCAAGGCAGGGGTTGCCTCCTGTCTCCTATCTTGCCATAGTGTCACAGCCAGACCAAAGCCATCTCTGGCTTCAACTCTCCTCTGCTTTCCCCTAAGCCTCTTAAGAATAAGGAGCTTAGTTACCAGTTAATCACAGGTTTAAGCTAGGTACTCACAGCTGGGGTATAAGGCAAGAGGGAGAACAGTCCCCTTCAGCCTAGGGACCCCTCTCCCAGGACCCTTTGTTCACAGGGAAGTTGTCAGAGCACTGACCTCAGTGTCCTCCCCCACCTGGTCATTCTTGCAGAAGTGCACAGTTCCTTCTGAGCCTCTCAGAACCCAGAGACACTGGGTCATGAGTCATTTCCCTTTTTTTTTGTGAGGCTA
Organism: Scalopus aquaticus; assembly: GCA_004024925.1. NCBI lineage: Eukaryota > Metazoa > Chordata > Mammalia > Eulipotyphla > Talpidae > Scalopus > Scalopus aquaticus. The sequence goes on along the minus strand of PVIJ01001209.1, from coordinate 183,569 downwards.
CCAATATTTTAGCAAGCAAATAACTTCCCCAAAATTGTTATTTTGGTAACAATTAGATGTTACATTACACACATTAGTTGTTTATATTAGCAAATTAATGGCTTTAAAACAAATAATAAAATGTAAATATACTGTTCATAAGATAATTTAAGAAAATGCTGATTCCCATGAACTGCAGGAAGTATGGTCCAGGAATGGGATGCAGGATTAAGGTCACAATTGTCATCTCTCAACTCCATCAGGACATCTCTATGAACGCCTGCTAAGACCTCTTTTGGAGATAACATCCACAGCCTAAAAGGAGATCCTAAGGCAGGCAGCTGCCCAGAGGAAAGGTATTTCTCAGGGGTCTCATGGTAGAAAGACTAAGTTTTCCTGGGGAGTGAGTCAGCACCAACCAGAGGTCAGAGACCCAAAGAGTATGAGTTCAGCTGGGCAGGCCCTCACCTCCATTAGGCCACAGGAATTTGGTCTTCTCAGGCTGGCCAAGTCCAGTGTTCAGGGAGCAGGGGAGAAATCTCAATTCAGGAGCCAGATAATCTGGCTTCTGGTTTTGAACTCTGAGAATGTGAAAGAGGAGACCAGAAAGTAGAACTGAGGGAAATGATACACCCCCATCTTCCTGCCCAACTGTGGAGCTCTGTCAGAGTATCTTTCCCCCCTTCTGGTGTCCTTCAGGGCCTTAGAGTTTCAAAGGTCCTGGGAACAATGAAGGACCTGGTGCCTCTGCCTTCCTATTCTTCCCTCCAAAAATAGCCCTTGCTCCTGTGTGTGGGAGGATTCTAATCACTGCAGCCTTCCCCCTTCATCCCTCCTTCCTCCACCCCTCTCCATTCAATTGTAGACCTGGGGAAGGAAAGCTGAATTTCCCAGATTAACTTGCTTTTCTTGAAACTCCTGGGACTTCCTTACAAGCCTGCCTTGTGAGTAGTAACTCCCCAAGGATTTTTTGTATCTACAAAGACAGCTTTGGGGTCACCAAGAAACTTGGAATACTCTTTTCAGTGTTGCCTCTCAGGCTAAAATAGGCCAAATTAGAGGGGCTGCTGAGGGAGGGAGCAGGTCGGCAGAGACTGAGCCCCCGGTGTTCCGGTGAACAGTCTTCAGCCCATTGTGGCTCAGGCTGCTTCCATCTGCTGCTGCTGGTGTTTGCACTGCTCACCTCAGGCAGGAGAGATGTCCACTCCTTCACAGGGGCAGAGGTGAGGCTTTTTGGATACTACTAGGGCTCAGTTCATTTCTGTGCAGTACATGGCTGGTGGTCTCGTCTTATTACATCAGTTACTACTTACAAGCTCCTGAAAGGGAAGGGATCTGTTTCATTGATTTGTCCCCTGTCCTAAATGCTTGGCAAAGTGCTTGTCCACAATAGATGTTCAATAAGAATTTATAGAATTACATGTCACCACACATAAGATTTTAAGCCTTCTGGTCTCTTTCCCCAGTACCTTTATTCAAGGACAGGGAAAGTTGCACTTCAGGTTTGGACCAGAGAAACTATACTTACATTCAACCTGTGAACATTCCGTGGTACCCTATAGAAGCATCTTCCCTAATCCCCATTGCTAGTCCTCACTTGTCCTCCCTTTGTGGTCCCTATCCCTCTTCCCTCTGGTGGTGCTCACCCCTTGCTCTCTCTGGCTGCACAGCCCATAAACCCATTGCTGGCAGCATCTTCTCTGATTGTGACTCTTCCCTCAAAACCCCATCCTGGGGCTGGGCACTGGAATGGAAGCTGTCCAATTGCCTTAATTCCGAGTTCACTGTAACATTCAGAGATCACTTATAGTTTTTCTCTCTTGCATGACTGGGTGTGTGTCAATGATGACACTTGGCAGTGCCCCCTCCTGCCTGAAGGCCAGCAGTCCCAGCGCCCTTAGATATGAGTCAGACACTAGGTTTCTTTTCAGGAGAAACAGCACACTGCTTGGAGAGTGAGCTGGCCCAGCTGCTGAGCTTCCAGGCACGGGCAGTTCAACGCACTCCCTCTGACCCTGCTTCTTGTGCTACAGGCTTCTTGCAAAGGACCAACAGCCTGGAAGAGAAGAGCCGGCTTGTGAGTGCTTTCAAGGAGAGGCAGTCTTCCAAGAACCTACTTTCCTGTGAAAACAGTGACAGGGATGGCCGCTTCCGGCGAACGGAGACGGATTTCTCCAATCTGTTTGCTCGAGGTAGACATTTCCCACCCACAACCCAGGCCTCATGCTATCCAGCATCCCTTATTTGAGTTTCTTGACTTTTTCCTGAAAGTTTACTTCTACCAAAAAATGTTATTACTCCCTCTGAACCATCATGCGGATGCTTTTTCTGACACATGCTACCTTCTCCCTGCTACCATTGTTTCCATCATTTTGGAAGCTGATGAGGGCAGTCAGTAACGTGAAGATTCTTACAGGGACAATATGGATTCACAGAATCTCGGAATCTGAAGGAATCTTATATATAGGGAAATTCAGTGAGTTCCTTCAAACCATTTATCCTCCAAGGTTGGCAACAGCAACAGACTCCCCCTGAAGCTCTTACCTTAGTGCTTTCTTGAAATACATTTTCTTTTTGGAGGTCTTTCACTAATTACTCCTGTCTGCAAAACAGTGGCAAAACACTGGCTCTTTACCAGTCTCTTCTAAACAGCTTGAAGGTAAACGCGCAGCCACCCATGTTCATGAACTCTCCATAGGCCATGGGGGCAAGGCCAAAACAGTAAGCAAGACTTCACTAAACCTTAGAAATAATCCAGGATATAGATGAGAGCATTGTGTCCAGCCAGTCGGCTCTCTCAAGTCATGGGCAATAGCTTCAATTGGAGGCCCCTACACCTCACCTCCCTGGCCAACCCCCAGCCTGACTGCCTAACAGAGGTTGAGACCCACAGTCTCCATGAGACATCACAAAGTCCAGGCCCAAAAGAATCAGAGAGAGCCCCATCTTCCAGTTTCTTTGGGGTGGACCTCAGCCTCTACCCAGAAAGGCCTTACCCTGTGCCTTGATAGATCAAATACATCATGGTGCCAAACCAAAGCCTGTGAACAGTGACACACTTGGTACCAGAGTGCCCAGTCAGCCTGCAAATGGACAATGACAATGGCATCAATACAGCTTCTAATCATAGCTTCTCAAAGCACTCCATTCCATTTGGAAGTGGTTAAATTATCAGAAAATCTGTTAACCCCCAGAAAGTATGCATGAAATTTCTGTGTATATGCATATGTACATACATTTTCCTGCAGTTCATTCATCAGTTTCTTCATGCATGTGTATACCCTGAAATGAAATTAGGCCTGTAAAAATATCATGGCTGATAGTAGACATTTCTGGACTCAGGAAATTCAGATATGAGTAAGGTGATAACTGCTTGTTGGCTTTTCCCCCTCAGATCTGCTTCCAGCTAAGAATGGGGAGGAGCAGACTGTACAGTTCCTATTGGAAGTGGTGGACATTCTCCTCAACTATGTCCGCAAGACATTCGATCGCTCCACCAAGGTGCTGGACTTCCATCACCCACACCAGCTGCTGGAAGGCATGGAGGGCTTTAACTTGGAGCTCTCTGACCACCCTGAGTCCCTGGAGCAGATCCTGGTTGACTGCAGAGACACCCTGAAGTATGGGGTCCGGACAGGTAAGTGTGAGACAGGTGGACATACAGTAGCAACCTCACCCAATTTTGCAGCCTTGCCAGTCATGAGGATGCCATATTTAAGGAGAAACAGACACGAAGGTGAAGGAAGTCAGCAAACTACATTATGACCATGGAACAATTTCAAGAGGGTAGTGACAGTTGGTGAAAAGCCCCAACGCTGGCAAAAGTTAATTACCACTTACTATTGGAAAAGTAGATTTAAAAGATACGGATACGGGGCCTCCCTGGTGGCGCGGCAGTTAAGCACTGCGCTGTGGAGCTGTTGGCAGCAGCAATGCGAGTTCGACATCCAGCCGGGGAGAATCCCACATGGTGCGGCAGACCTCTCCTGCCTCGCCCACTGCTCCCCTCAGCAGTGTATTTCTGATCTGCCTGTTCTGCTCCCCACTCTGTCTCTGGTGAACCCTCTCCCTGCCCCACACCTCTGGCCTGTACCCCAGCTGTATGTATTAAAAAAAAAATACAGATACAAGGTGCTATATTAAGTTCTAAAAAGAGTTTTCATTCTTGGGTTTTGACTATTCACCACCTAAAGAGAGCAGGATGATCCATTCCCCATTTCTTTTCATACTGTTAAATCCTACTCTTGCATCACTCAGACACTGAGAAGAATCAGACCCATTTCCTTCCCTGTCTGTATTAGTTTCCTAGGGCTGCTGGAATAAATTACCATGAATTGGGTGACTTAGAACAGAAATATATTATCTGATAATTCTGGAGGTTTGAAGTTTAAAATCAAGGTGTTTGCAGGGCTAAGATTCTCTTTGAAGACCCTTGGGGAGGATTCATCCTTGCCTCTTCCAGCTTCTGGTGGATGTGGGCATTCCTCTGTATTCCTTGGCTTGTAGGTGCATCACTCCCATCTTTGCCTTCACCTTCGCATGGTATTCTCCATGATGTGTACCCAAATTCCTCTTTTCTTATAAAGGATATTAGTCTTTGGATTAGGACCCATCTTAATCCCACATAACCTCATTTTAACTTCATTACATCTGCAAAGACCAAATAAGGTCACTCACAGAAAATGAAGATTAAGACTTGAACATATCTACATGTCTTTGTGAAGGACACAATTCATTCCACAACATCTTCTACTGGCAAAGCCTAACAGTCATTCTCACTCTCTCTCCCCCTTCTCTCCCCCCATTCTACTCCAACCTCTGCAGCTTAGACACTCTGACTCACCAAATCCTATTTCCGACATGGAGCTCTTGAATATGCCTCCTTTTCATGTCGCAGGAACCCTCTCATCAGCAATTCTGGCCAAAGTGGTAACTTTCCAATTGCCTCACATTCAAGGACCTTTTGAATCTGTCTAGCTGTTTTCTAAGTCTAGGAGTGAAGCATTTTATTCTCCTCCCCTCTATCATTCCTCACTATAGCTTGTCTTTTCTTAGACAGATCTATAGGAACAGGCAGTTCGTGGCAACTTCCACCATGGGGAGCCCCTGAGGACAACTGGTAGCCCCTTTTGAATTCTGTCACTCTCCCTCTCCTTTATTTTCCTAATCAATCTTCCTAGTCATTGGACGATAGAGATAGATTTAAGGCCAAGACCGGGGAGGTTGCTAGTGATAGAGCTGAGTAAGGTAAAATGTTATAATGAAATAATGAGGCTGGCCAAAGAAGCATTCTTAAATAAGAAATCCCAAACAGCTTTTGTTGCCTGCCTACACTGCTAGAATAAGTGAGACTTTCTTGAATAACTGAGATAGAGAAGACTCAATTGTACTACAAAGTCTACACTTGGTTTGTAAAGAAAAGAACTCTTATCAATTTAGTTGCATTTCACCTTGGTCTGATGGCTAAACTATTTCTGACGGACATCTGACGGTAGCGTTATTTGACAGAAGAAAAGTGTCAAATTATCCATGTATATATTAGTATGCCTTGCTTTGGTGCGATGTTTTTTTTTATTTTTTCAGTTTACACTATGTACACTTTCTCAATGATAATCAATGCTCAGCCAAAATAATGAATTGGGTTTTAATAGTAAAAATATACTGATCTGGATATAGCCTGTAAATGAATGATGACCTTTGGAAATTTCTCTACAAATTAACAAAAGACATCTAAAAAAGGAACTAGTATATACAGTCTTCATGAACAGAAACAGTACCAGTCATCCCTCAGTCACATCAAACCTGCCTACTTTCTCAGATTTTCTTTGTTTGAGCTTTTTATTATGGAAAATTTGAAACCTATACAAGTAGAACAGTATGGGGAACCCTTGACAACCAACACTGAGCTTCAACTATTATTGATGCCTGCCAATTTTGTTTCACCTGCCCTCTGCCCTGACTTCTATAATATTTAGAAGATATTGTTCCATCCATAGACATTTTTCATCCCCAAGAGCTCATTTTAAAAAATTTTTAACAACTGTAATATCAATGTTATAACCAAGACACACAAAATTTATTGTTCCTTAGTAGAAAATATTCAATGCCCAAATTTACAATTGTCTCATGAATGTCCTAAATGTTTTATTTTATTTTGTAACAATTCATTTGGGCCCAGATCCAAATAATTCCCTCATGTTGAAGGTGCTTGTTCTGTCTCTTAATCAGTAGATTTCTGGTTCCATCTCCTTTTTTTCCTTAAAGTTTATTTGTTGGGATACTTTAAACAAACTCATTTCTCCCTTTACTTGATTCTCTATGTTGCTCAACACCACATCTACTATCTGTTATTTTCATTTAATATAAAGAGTTGAAATTGAAATTTAAAGTAGGTTATTTTTTCACTTGACAAATTGATATAAGATTTTTGAGCCATAAGGGTATAGCCATAAGATAAAAATAAAGTTTTGGGCAAGTTTGTGTCCTTTATATTTTAATGGACAAAGAATTACTGTTTCACTTTGATTTGAAGGCCTAAGTGTTAGTTTATCTTTTGTTCCTGCCATTCTATGTAGTTTTGATACATTGTCAAATAGTGTGATTTTGTTTATTTATGATTCCATTGTCTTGAAATGTTGTTCAACATTTTCAAATGGGTGTTGCAAATATTTTAATGGATTGCACTAGTTCTATTAAGAAGGAAATAAGTTCTATTTGCAGGGAAGTCTGGCCTCATCCTTATACTAAACTTACTGTTTTATTCTTTCATTTTTCTAAATATCAGTATTATATTTTGAGAACTCTTGAGATGCAGGGATGGGTATATTTTAATACAAGAAGTCACAATTTGAATTTCTGTATGTGTCCCCAAAACATCTAGAAAATAATAGGCATTCTCAGAGAGGGAAGGTGGACTAGGAACATTCAAATACTGGCTCTCTGATATCTGATCGTTATTTCAGAGGCAAAGGCAATTTTCCCTGGAAACAGTAGTCAGCATATCTTTCTAGCACTAGTTCTCTCTCGCACACCCAGAGATAATCTATTGCATTGACTTCTTTGTGACAGCTAAGCCAAGCTTGCTGATGTGGTGTTGAGTTTTACTATGAACACCAAGTTGGCAAAAACTTGACAACCATCCTGAATTTGATGAGAACAAAGCCTATTAAATCATATACTCTATTTCAAATGGCTCTATTGTATTTATAATAATAACAATTATTTTACCCAACAACTTGATGAAAGAATGAGACTGTTTCTGCCCGTGTCACAGGGATGTCCCATCATATCAGCTGTAAGTTTAGATTAGTGGTCACCTGACTGTATGTGGGCAGAACACACCACAGCTTGATGGTATATTTGTTTTTGTTTTTGATTGTTATTTATGTCTTTTACATTTTGTATTCCCCTTGGGCAGCCCAGCCCACCACCAATTCACCCGTGATCCATCTCCATGGTCCCCTGTATTCTCTTCTCTTCCATTTTGTGCCCTTATCCTCTCCTCTCCCCTGCCCCCCGAGTGTCTCTCTCCCACCCGGCCTCCCTATAGTCCGGTTATAAGTGAAACCATTCGATATTTTTCTTTTTCTTTCTGGCTTATTTCACTGAGTATGATTCCCTCCAATTCCATCCATGTCGCTGCAAATTGCATGTGTTTATCTTCTTTCCATGCTGAATAGTATTCCATTGTGTATATGTACCACATCTTCTGGATCCAATCATCTATCCTTGGACATCTGGGCTGCTTCCATACCCCTGCTATTGTGAACAGTGCCGCAATGAACATATGGGTGCATGTATCCTTTCGGATTAGTGTTTTTGTGTCCTTTGGGTAA
>PVIJ01001209.1:161689-175655 GCA_004024925.1 Scalopus aquaticus | reverse complement strand
TTGATGGTATATTTGAAACAAAGACCCAGAGAGTGATGGCAAGCCTTCAGCTTCAGAACTGACATTTTCCCCAGCTTGGTTTAATCTACAGAGCCACACCCTCTCTGAGGTCTTAGCCTTTCCTCCATCAGTAAATCTTGATTTGAGGATAAGTTCACGGGATATTAAGTTAAAAGTTGAAAGATTTTTGAAGAAAATCAGGACCACCACAACCAGATTTACAATTAAAAATAAATGCAACAGAGGAGTCATCTGGAATAAGCAAATAAAATGCTAGAAAGAGTGTCACTTTTATGATTTTGGATTTTTTTTTTCACTTAAAAGCATGCTTTAGGAACACCTAAGTTTGGGGAGCATTACTAACACTACAGGTTGGTATAGAATGGGTCAACCTGTCCTTCCTTATGCAATATCTGTGGGCAACCCTCTTAACAGGTCACTGGGGTAGAGGAACCATCAATGTCCCACCAAACTTTTGCTTTGAAGATAGCTTAAAAAATCTGCATTTGCCTTAAGCTTACCTGCTGCTCATCTCCCTAGGTCATCCTCGATTTTTCAATCAACTCTCCACGGGGCTAGATATTATTGGTTTAGCCGGGGAATGGCTGACATCAACTGCCAATACCAACATGTAAGTCCCATATGCTGTTTTCACGTACACATCCATGCTGCATGATTATGGTTTGTTGCTTTAAAAGTCCAAATCCCATGATTCTGTAATAAATATATAACAGTTGCCCAGATCATCTTGTCTCTTAAAATAATTTTGGTTCTATCACAATTCTGATTTAATTGTACATATTTTATAAGATAAGCTATATTTTAACTGAATAATGCAATTTCTAAGAGCAAGATCACAAAAATTGTAATTTTCGTATTCAAAATGTAGTGTGAAATTTTATTTAACAGACTATCTCTTTATAATGTATCTAAAGAGGTCATTTTTAGAGCATGATCTTGGTTCATTTTCCCATCTACACATAAGTTTTTATCATTTCCTTTATAATTAATGTTACCATAAAGCCACAAACTAATTTGATCAATTTATTGCTTAACAAAAAGTTTCAAAATAAAATTCAGCTAGTAGTCAAATGTTGTTTATTTCTATCAAAACAAGTGATTGTTTTTTTGAATTTGACATTTTTTTCCATACTTGTTTGAGTAGGCAAAGCCTGTTTGTTTCTAAGTGGTTGTACATTATTAATTAAAGTGACTTTAAGGTCCTGGGTTTTGAGGGTGATGCTTGTGCTGCCTAGGCAGTCTTTGAAGAAAGGTCATCGTAGCCTGTTGATAACTCTTTTCTGTCAACACAATGTTTTTCCACTATCTATATACCCAGACAATGGCCAAACAACCCATTGAAATATCCAGGAGGAAATAGTGTAACAAGTGTCTTACAATGATTTAAAAATAATTACTTAAGAATTATACCTTTTTATTCACAGTGGAAATACTTAAAATAGTCATCTACTTTTTAAGTTCATGGTAAAGTAGATTTGAAAAATGAATTTAGCTGAAAGGGTGGTGTGATTTAAGATGAGAAATTCTGTTTGACATGAAGATAGAATGTAAGTTATTAAAGTTCAAGGTATTCTATTTTTCTTAAACTACTACCAGTCACAGAACCTGAATAGGCATTTTAAAATTATATATTGATTTGTATATGTTCCAAAATTGTTTAATGCTGGGAACTCAGAATCCTTAACTACATTCAGAGAAGTTTTTATTAATTAAGAATTCTTGCTTTTAAAAAGTAACTGTAATAAATGGAGCCTTTAGTGCTAAAAGGCACTGAAGACTAAATAGATTGAAAGCAAAAATGGTTTACATGCTCCCTGCTTACAAGTCATCATTAGCTTCACGCTGTGTCCATGTTGGCCAACTGAGACTGCAAGAAGCCTAGAGGAATTTGGGTCAAAGATACAATTGCTTATATGGTCTCCTCAAACAAATCCCCTTCCCCATTTTCAATCTTTATTGTATTATGATTAATAAGATAAAAATGTATCAGCAAGTATAGACAGCATAATATACTAATTATAACTTGGAAAAATACAATAATATATCTCATACTGAGGAACAATCTTAGTTACAAAGTAAAATTTTTAAACACTATTTGGAAAATAAGTGAGAACAATAAAGTAAGACACATGTCCATTAAAGCCCAAGTGCCCATATTAATAGAGGCACTGAATTCACCCGTGATCATTAAGTGTGTGAACTTAAACAGTTTCAATCTCCCAATATATATAGCCCAATCTCAGGTAAATAAAAGGACCTCACCCCTTTGAACCATTTATGAACAGAATCCCCTAAAATGCTTTTCTTTAATCAGAGATCTCACAAATTCTTTTTTGTATGTGTTCATAAAATCAAACCTCCTTCCCTTTCCTCAGCTCAGACATGAAACACTAAAATATATCTGAGTGTCTGAGGTCAAGGCCAGTCCAACTAAATGGCAGACAGTAATTGCAGCTGTGCTGAACAGTGGATATTTATAAAATATGATCTGATTCCAACAGATCAATAGAGAAGGTTATTTAAAATAGTGAAATAGTTTCTGTCAGTTCTAGAGACAAGGCATTGTCTGAAGAAGTAATAAGTATTATCTAGAAATTGCTCTGAGTCAGTGCCCCTGGAAGATCATGAAATGTGGATGCACAGTTAGGAGTTTATGCATAAATTTACTCCCTTGTGAAGGCCGTCTTCTCCTTGGAACAGTTTTCAAATTAAGTCTAGGAAAGAATGGGAAAACAATCTCTCTTTGGTGGAGTAGGATGTCTTTAGTGACAAGCTATGCTTTTATTGAATTTGAGAGGCATTGGTAATAGAGAATAATAACTATATTCCTCAGAAGTCTTTAAAAAACTATCCAATATCTTATTAAAGTGCAAAGTATAAGGTATCTGAGTGTTAGAACATTTGTGTTCATGCTTTTACACCTGCATGTGCATGCAGCTTTGAGATATATTCTTGCAAGCAGGGACCCAAGGAAGGGCCAAAGGAAATTTCACAAATGTGTAGTTGTCCGTGGCACCTTTTTTTTTTTTTTTTTCCCAAAACAGGTTCACCAAACACAGCTGTGCAGGTCAGGCAGCGCCCACATGTAAACTACAGCCTATTCTCACACATCTGATGACAATACTGCTCTTACGGCAAGATCTCTCACAGCCCTTTGCTATGAGGTTATGATTTCAAGTATCTAGCACTTCATTTGAATAGAAATTACACAGGAGAAATTTTCTATGGGAGCTGTTGGTCACTTTATACTATTTGTCAGGTTGATAGAGAAGAGCATGCAGGAAGCAGTTCTTGTTCGTCATAAAAAAGCAGCTATGATGTGAAGGACTTAGCACCTGACTCTGGACTGCACTGTTTTTCAGGCAAATCACTGAATTTCTCTGAATCTCAGTTTCTTCTTCAGGAAAATGGGGATAATAATGTCCATCTTACAGAGTGGTTCTGAAGGCTGAAAAAAAAAACACTGGTCTTAAGTGCCCCTTGTATGCAGGGTGCAGTGCACACACTCAGGAAAGGCAGCCACCCCATCGGTCACTGGTGCCATTCAGGACCCCTCTCTCCAGCTTTCTGGCTCTTTTGTTTCTGTCTCTCATTATCCCTGGACCCCAGAGGGGTTCACTAAGCTCCCCTCAGGTACATTATCTTTTAAGGTAAAGATGGGCCACCTGCCATGTCTGTAAGGAGAGGAAATCTAAGTGTCAAGACAGTCAACATAGAAGATTATTTTTCTCACTAAAGAAGTCCCCAGTCACCAAGGACCCAGGTTCCTTGTGCCTTTGCAATCCCCAGTATAGCACCTGGCTCTCATCCTCAAAGTCCTCTTAGTGCTGACTAGCTGCTAAAGTTCTAGGCATCATTTCTGCATTCTAGAACACAGGAAGGAGTGAGTGAAGGAAAGAGAGAGAGAGGAGGGAAGGTAGAAGAAGGAAGGAAGGGAAGGAGGTAAGAATGGAGAAGAGGAGAGTAGGCAAAGGGAAATGCATTCTTTCCTTCTAGGAAATCTCAAGCTTGACATGACATTCTCTATAACCTCTCTATAGCCAAACTTTGTCTCTGGCCTCACCTAGGGAAGTTAGAAACTGTAGTCTTTGATATGGGTGAACTGCAACTCCAAATAAAATTGAATGAAACAAGGGAAAATTGATATTGGTTAGCCACTGACAGATTGTCACAAGAGAAATACAGCTTATCATTTTGCCTTAGTTTAGACTAAGTCCACTGAGAAGATGAGTTGAAGCACTGAAAAGAGCTCATTACCCTACTAATTACCATTACTCTACTCATTTCCCTACTCAGAATATCAAAAGTCTCAATTTTCCCTTTGAGTATCACTGTGAATGTTGCCATCCTACTCCTTTAAATCCTTACTTCTAATTCCTGTTCTTATATTTCAGCCCAGAGTTTTATACAGGTTTAGTTTCTTGTTCTCTGATTCAGAAATGAATCTTGTATTCTAACTTTAGCATCTAGCCAGAGCCTTCTGAATCTATACATGGCCTTTGGTCTCTTGACTGCTTAATCAGCTTCCATCTCTCATCTGGGGAAGGGCTACCTAACTTGCATGCAAGAGGAGGTCTTCCTATATTTATATACAAGATAACGTACATATCTTCATTTTTCTCTTGGAGAGAGGGACTTAGCTTCCTAGGACTCCCAAAGGAGTCTATGATCCCAATTAAGTTAAAAACCATCACTCTAGGGTGAACTCAAGGCCTTCACTAAGTGCTGGGTGCTGGCTAACTCCCAGTTGTAAACACGACCAAGGATGGGAAGGCAGCATCAGAAGAGGTGTCAGAGACCCCGTGTTAGTGCACTTGTCAGGCCTGGCTGAGGATTAACAGCCATGACCAATCCACCAGCTTCCAGGAGAGGATGTCAGGACTAAGATCCTACATCATGATAAACTTGGTGTTCGCTGTGGGATGAGTTCACAGATCCAGGCTGGGACTGTCAAACAGGATGTAGCTAAAGTCAAGAACCAAGTGGTAGATTCAGCCTAGTAAGCTTCCTCCTCACGGTTAGAAATGGTGCCTTATAACATCTTTGTCTCCTCAGTATGTAACAAGCCAACTGGCAGATAATAGTCCTTCAATAAGTACATTTGCTGAATGGAACTCAAAGAAAGGTTTAGGAATTAGATATCTGGCACAGATAAGAAATATGAAATAGTTGAGGTCAGATGGTCAAATTCTCTAGACTCTTCCTTCTCATCCTGAGATTCATCACTGTGTTCCTGGTCCTTTGGTAGGAGGACTAATTCATGCCAACCTGGGCTCTACATTGATTAAAATCATGCTATGAACCAGCCTCCTGGCCTCCAGTCCCACCCCTTCTCCCTTTCCCTATGCGGTTCATACCTGTTATCTAACACTGACTTAATTCCAGCTCAGCTTTCAACCAGTCCTGGAGAATGTTCCCACTTTATGGTATATGACTCTATTTGTCCCTTGCTTTATCCCAGAGACCTTTTTCATTTGGTGTAGTGAGATTCCAACACACAAACTACTACCAGTATCTCTTCACCAGTGCAAACATTTTTGTCACTCCAATGTGTCCAAAAATCAGTGGCACACATATTCAGATTTTGTGCCCCCAAAATCATATAACACAAATGTTCAAGAACATTTGTAGAACATGTGTAGAAGCACATCATGAGTTTGCCTCTTGGTACGCTCAGCAGCACAGGCTAAACCAGGAACCCTTCTCTCTTCTTCCTTTATCAGGCCATCAGACATGAGGGAGTGTTGGTTGCTACGGTGATGGGGCTCAGAGCAGAACCAAAGCATGATTGTGACCTCCAGAGGTGATGGTAACTGAACACATGATTTCCAAGGGTCTCCTTCCTACATTTTAAGGGTCCTTCCAAATTAAGTGGACATATTCTTTTTTTGGAAACAAAATCCATCTACCAACAGATATATCCTGATGATCTCCCAGAATATTTTTGTCCTCTTCTACCACCATGTGATTAATTTTATTGCTTTTTTCTCTGTGGTTAAAGTTATAGTGATTTCACCTGTGTCTTATGTATAATGATCTCATCCTTGCAATTTTTTTTCTAAATCATTAAGCCTATAAGAGTTACCACTAGTCTTCAGCATTGACCCTCAGCCCAAACACCCTAACCAATGATGATGTTTCCACATATCACTTGGCTGAGTCAATCTAGGCATCTCTCTTTTGTGAGCGTGGTCTGAGCCGAGCCCACAGACTAATGCTTAAGAAGACCAAGCAAAGAGAAGAAAGAGAAAAGTCTCAGAGTCAGTAATTATCTTTTTTGTTTTCTGGCTTGGTTTTCTGTAGATGAACCATCTTTGGTTTCTCTTAAGCCCTATAACTACTACCATGGTCTTGTTTCAATGACTAGTCCACTAGTCTGTGCCTCTCTTTTGAATTGCTTTGAGAAGAGCATGGCTTGCTTTTTTTAAATCCGCTTGCTAGAAGTCAAGCTAACCTGCTAGGATATCTGATACCTACAGTTAGCTCTGTATGCCAGTTGACCATCTTCTTGTTATTTATAATTGGTAATTAGAAAATCATCACTTTTAATTATTCTTGACAGATATTGACTTTAGAGAATTATAGAACTATAGCTGTCCTTGGGGATTATCAGTAGAAAAACCATGTAGATAATTATATTGAGATCTTTAAAACCTAGGTCAATATTTCCAATTATCTTCACAGTTAGCTTTTAGATGTTTACATTGTTTTCAAGACAGACACTGGCTCTGGGTTTTATAGATTCCACAAGTGTGAAATTAACAGTTTTTTTTAATTGTTGCAAACCAATTTTATGTAGGACTAAGAATCCTTTTTTTTTTTTGCAATTAATATTTGCATAATCCTACAATCATAGAGGTGAATTTTCTTTCCTTCTATTTCTCTGGGTGGACCACACCTAAGACATTACATTCAGATGAGAAACTATTTGTTGATAAGGACTCACAGACCAGGCACTTCCACCACCTCTGCATAATACAGCTGGTTTCTACATTTTAGGATTGATAACTTAATGCATTTCCAGGAATTAAATTATTTTAGTCGTTTTGAACATCTGTGTTCCCCAAATCATTGGTTTGACTTTTTTATTTTCATTTTTTTTTTTTTACCACCTTCCCAGGTTTACATATGAAATTGCACCAGTGTTTGTCCTCATGGAGCAAATAACACTTAAGAAGATGAGAGAGATAGTTGGATGGTCAAGTAAAGATGGTGATGGAATATTTTCTCCTGGTAGGTGTCTGTTTCCTTTCCCTGACTCCAAGGTTTGAAGTATGGTTCCTTGATATTCTTATAACATTAAACAGAAAGTGGGTTTGTGGAAGAATAACGACCTAAAATTATTTTTTTCAATAAACTCCTGCCTTCTTCTCCCTGTCAGGATGAAGGCTAGCAAAATGTTACTTTGATTTGTAGCAATTAAGACTGTGCCCAAACCTGAACCAACTGACAAAAGCTGTGTTCAAATCATGCTAAACAATTCCATGCTATAAATAGCAGTTTGATTAAGCCGACATCAGTGAATCGAGTATTATTTGAATGATCCAGTTCGGCCAAAATAGTATATTTACTTTGAATTGCTAGTCCTATGCAGCTTACAATAAAAATCTTTAGAATAAGGACAGACAGTTTTGGAGAAAGGAAAGAGTTTTGGATGGTGTCAGAGGCAGTGAGATTATATACAGGAGATTATATATGAATGTGCCTATTTAATTGTCAGGTAATTGATGCAAAAGTAACTAGTTTGTGTTAGCCAGACATACCTGGAGAGTTACCTCAGTTCTCCTTGCATCTTTATTTAAGTAAACACAAGTTTGCTTTAATTGAATAAACTTAGGATTCTCCTAAATGTCTCAATAACAGTTCTTTGAGGAGAGTAGCCAGGCAATGTCACTATTTCCTTCTGTAGGCTCCATTACTCTCTCTTTCTCTGTCTTTCTGGCTCACAAAACAGATTCATCTTTGTTCAGTAGATAGACTGAGCAGAAAGTGGAAGCATCAAGGTTATAACTCAACTATCTCTTTACAGCTACAACTGCTACTAGCTCTTATATTTCTGCCTAGCATTCAAGTGGGATGGCCCTGGAATAAGTGAATTGCCTCCAACTATATTGCCTTGGTGGTTTTGATAATGAGTATGACTATTTGGTTTTCATTGTTTGTTTTACTTTTTTAAAGATTTATTTATTTATGAGTACAAGCTGAGGTACAGGCCAGAGGTGTGGGGTGGCGAGAGGGTTCACCAGAGACAGAGCGGGGAGCAGAACAGGCAGACTGACAGAAATACACTGCTGAGGGGAGCAGCGGGTGAGGCAGGAGAAGTCATGTGGGATTCTCCCCGGCCGGGCATCAAACTCTTGTCACTGCTGCCGACTGCTCCACAGCACAGTGCCCAACTGCTGCACCACCAAGGAGGCCCCAAGTGTGACTCTTTGTATTCCCAAGACAAAGGGTCCCCAGAGAAGCCCTGACAATAACCAGCAGAACCCAGCAGAATATTATCCTTTCCTTTCTGATCTCCCTTTTTTGTGGGGACACCAGGTCAGCCTTTGTTTTTAGAAACACTAATAAACGAGCCACAACACCTTGAAATGTGTCTTCTTACTGATAGGAGGAGCCATATCCAATATGTACAGCATCATGGCAGCTCGCTACAAGTACTTCCCGGAAGTTAAGACCAAGGGCATGGCAGCTGTGCCCAAGCTGGTCCTCTTCACGTCAGAACATGTGAGTTGGTCCTCTGGCTTGTGAACTGTGGTATTTTCCAAAGGACTATCTGACTTCTAACCTAAGCCTCTGTTTGTTGCAGAGTCACTATTCTATAAAGAAGGCTGGGGCAGCTCTTGGCTTTGGAACTGACAATGTGATTTTGATAAAGTGCAATGAAAGGTAGGCAAGGGAGAGTGAATATTAGGTTCTTGATGTATTAAATGTGTTCATCTGTTAAATTTGTTTTATTGTGCTTAAGGACTGACTCAGTACAGTGTGCCAAGCTGCTAATGGTCTGTTGAAAATACCCGATTAAATTACTTTTTGCTGCTGCTGAAGTTTTTTTCATGTACAATATCACTGATTCTTCATTTTAATTTCTCTCCTTTTATCATAATTACAGGGGGAAGATAATTCCAGCTGATTTAGAGGCAAAAATTCTTGAAGCCAAACAAAAGGTATGTACTTCTGCTGCCTCTAAACTTTGGTGAATACAAATTTTTAAAAATATCTTCATTCTGCCCTAGACAATAATCATCTTTGATAATGTAATAGATAATTTTATTGTGTTTCTCAAATTGTCTTCTCAGGTATTTGCTTACTTCCAACTTATGAGTTTACTTTAAAGCTGTGTTTTTACATCAATTTTCTTGGGAAAAAAAAGAAAAATTCAATTATTAAACCAATTGTCCTACGTTCATTGTGCCAGATGATTAGTTTGATGTACTTCAATAAGTCCACTGCTGGACCACCATGAAGATGTAGTTTAATTGAGCTTTTCACTTGCTACTTCCTACGTATAACCTCGTTTTAACAAATATCATGTAGCTTAGAATTCTGTAGCAAAGTGCTTTCATGCCCTGGCAGGCGGCCCATGATACTCGGTGAATTCAGCTGCAATAAATTTTACAGAAAAAAAAAATTTCATAGAACAGATGTATCCACAAGGCACTGCCAGCTAGTTGTCAGGCCATTTACCAGCTCTGTTGTTTGGGTTACATTCGTACACCTCCTTCTCTAACTGTAGCTGTTTTCTGGGGTCTCAGCAGAGAAGATGGATGGAGATGTCTCTAGGACTGAACAAGGAAGGACCAGGGGAAGAGCCAAGTTTCAGCAAAACCGAGGACTCGTAGACTCCCCTAAGCCTAGCTTTGCTCTCTCACTGCACGTCCCCATTTATTTCTTTGTCAATTCAAAGTTTTACCATAGCCACTACTAGTGAAACAGTGTACAGACCTGTTCTAAATAACCAAATAATGTTCTACTACATTGAGTTTACTTAGAATAACATAGCTTCAAAACATACAAAGTCCACATGCTATTCAGAGTTCCCTGCCCACCATGCTAAATGCTTATTATTACTCTTATCTGCTTTATGTTTTGCCAGAGAACTTATCAGTATAAGCTTACTATATATCTTGCTTATTTAATTTTGTTTATTGTCTGTCACTCTCCCCACTAGAATGTAAACTCCCCAAGGACAGAAATCATCTTTTGTGCTCATTGCTGTATTCCCAGCATCGACAGTAGAGCCTGGTATATAAATACCACTCAAAAAAATTTAGTGAGTGAATGAGCTAATAAAGCGTACTCCCAGATAGTAGTGTCTGATACCACTCCAACTTAGCTGATGTGTTAGAAATAAATGCTACTGAAATTCCTCTACTTCATGTAGGTAGGGGGAAGGTTAAAAGACTAATCAACCCCTGTCTCTTTCCTCATAGGGCTATGTTCCTCTTTATGTCAATGCAACTGCTGGCACAACTGTTTATGGAGCTTTTGATCCAATACAGGAGATTGCAGATATATGTGAGAAGTATAACCTTTGGCTGCATGTTGATGTAAGTGCTATAACACCCAGTCCTTCCTGGGAGTAGGGACTTTGCTTTATGATTTACACCTCAAACTTCTCCCAACATTCCTGGCAGCCCTCTCTCCAGCCACATTAGTCCTTCCTCTCCTCTGGCCCCGAGGGTGTGTATATACTGAGTACCATTGGACTCATCCAATTCCTTACTGGCCAGTTGCCATTTTCTGGATTCATCCTAGAATATGGTCTCTGTCATCTACTCAGATGGCTTTTGTCTGTATAAATGGCTGCAAAATGAAATGTAACTGATTTCAGAGGTGGGGAAAAACATAAAGTACAATGTATATAAAGTAGTCCATGAATCTGGACTTCAGCTGTGCCCTCCAGCCAGTTATGACACTTTCCTTTAAAATGTGTATTTGGACAGGGGAGGAAAGAGCACTAGGGACTATGGTGATGGTGCACAGGTGAATTGGTGGTGGGAATTTTTACGGGGACTATACCTGAGAGGAGAAAGCATACACTGTACAAAAAGGAAGAATGATGTAAAATATATATAAAATTTAAAAAATCATTAAAAAATGCATATTTGATATATGTGGAAAAAATATGGAAGGTGTTATCAACTAAGAGCTTTAGTCCCAAGTTTTCCCAGGAATACAAAGGGTGGATTTTCACATGTATGACTGGTGGTGTTTTTTACTTTCTCTACATTGTCTGAATTTAATTTCTCTGAAGTGAGTGATGGGGTAGTCTGCCTTGCTATTGAACAAAATATTAACAAGGCTGCCTGTGTCACATGGCATTCTGAGGTATTTAGGTGACATGCATCAAGGCACCCACAAAAATGTCTTGCTGTCTTGGACCGCCAAGCTTGGCAGACCAACTGTTTTCTGAGTTTTTCAGGAGCCCTTAGAATTCTACCCTCAGGAAACTCAGAGGCAGGCTGAGTCCTCAGTGTGGCTTCCAGAGCCCAGGGGGCTCTTGGAGTGCCAACTTTCCACAGCAGGTCTTTGGGTCTTGGTACTACAAGCTTATACCTGCGTTCCCTGTACCACTCATGCTACTACTCTGATGTTAACCTGGAGGAACTTTATAAGATGAATAAGCACAATTAATGGGTGATTAGAGCTGTCACTGATTGGACAATCAGTGTTGGATTCCCTTTTTCAGACAAACTTATGTTTTTTATCTTTTATATTCTCTTTCATGTTTTACTAGCGAAGAATGATTGGTTTGGGGTTCATAAATGCCACTGCTCCCCTCCCTGTTCTCTTTCGCTGTCTTCACAGGCTGCCTGGGGTGGTGGACTGCTCATGTCCAGGAAGCACCGCCATAAACTCAGTGGCATTGAAAGGTAAGGCCTCCTTCCATTCAGGCCATCCAACCTGCTGCACCCCAGACCCCCTCCCATGCCCTCCTGCCTTGATAACCAACGCCTTACTTCAATCTGTCTATGCTCACTTTACATTCAATAGATGTTTATTGAGCACTTATTGCATGCTAGGCGATGAGAAGTCAATCATAATATATTTCCCAGTCTAGGGAGCCCTCAGTGAGTTCACAATTTAGAAAGAGAGAAAGACAAGTTACCAGTCACAATTCAACGTGATAAATGCAACAAGAAATGTGATGGCAAGGTGTCCAGGTAGAGGAGAAGAGAATCTCACCAGTCCAGGAATTTGGAAGCTAAATGAGAGTTTGCCAAGGGCAGAGGAAGGAGTATTGATTCATTTCCTTCTTCTCACTAAGCTTACTGCTGGGAAAAATGTTGGGCACTTAGCTCACCTAAACTTGTTATTTTCTTGTTCATTACTCAGAAACGGTGGAGAGACTAAGCATAATGTGATTTTGACCTGACTCCTAAGTATTGATCTAAAATGAACTCACATTGATTGATTTATTCATTCAGCAAATATTTATTGAGTACCTATCATGAGCCAGCAGGCATGGGTGTGAATGCTTGGTTATCTCTCTTCAGTTTAGCCATCTATGGCTCTTTTCTAAAAAAGTATAATATGATACACTGGTCAACAAATTTTTACAAAAGTCATGTTGCTAAAATAAAATAAGTCATTTCCTATCAATTTATATGTGTGCAACACAGATATGACAGTTAAATTCTAATTTTGGCTCTAGTTTTTTTGTAATCTGCAATAAATGGATGTTTACATCATGAAATGCATGCCTATAGTAATAGGCCTTGGTTAGTACCTGTAAAAAGGTCAAGTCATAGACTACTTCTTAGATTTCTTCGCTTGTCTCTTGTACAGCTGTTCAGGAGCATCTCTGGGGCGTGTCCAGCAGTAGTCAGCCAGCAGTGTAGTGGACCATTTGCCCGTATCTTTGTTCCATTGATGTGATATCTTGATGCAAACGTTCGCCATGTTCATCGCTAACCATACCACAGTTTTCAGGGAAGAAATCCAGGTGGGAATGAAGGAAGTGGATCTTTAGAGACATATTGCAGCCAAGTTTCTGATACTGCATCAGCATGTCTTCTACTAGTTCCTTGTAGTTTTCTGCCCTAACATTCCCAAGAAAGTTTGTAGACAATAGGCAAAAAGCATTCCATGCTTGTTTCGCATCACCCTGCAGCAAGTTGTTGAACTGTCATCTTTGAAGAGCTCTTGAATCTGAGGACCTACAAAAACTCCCTCTTTAATCTTTGCTTTGCTGAGTCGAGGAAATTTTTCATGCAGGTATCGGAAATCTGGTGAGGGCCGGTCCATGGCTTTCACGATGTTCTTCATCAAACCTAGTTTGATGTGAAGGGGTGGTAGCAGGATTTTGTGAGCCTTGACCAGAGCTGGGTGCTGGATAGTCTTCCCTCAAACTGCTACATTTTGTCTGTGAGTCCATTGCTTCAGCAAGTAGTGCAATTCACTTGCTTGGCTATCCCACTCACATAAGAAACACATGTATTTTGTATATCCCTGCTGCAGTCCCATTAAAAGGGCAACTAGCATCAAATCATGACAGACGTGCCAACTGTACTTGTTATACTCAATGGAATTCAATAGCTGCTTTAAGTTATTGTATGTCTCTTTCATGTGGACAGCATGTGCTACTGGAATAGATAGAAGATGGTTTCCATTGTGCAAAAGCACAGCCTTAAGACTCATTTTCGAAAGTTTAGAAATAGTTTCCATTCTTGTGGGTCATGAGTGATTTCTAAGGCATTCATGAGGCCCTCAATATTGGAACAGAATACCGGAGTACTTTCCTTTCTAAAGAAAGAATCCAACTGCTGGTGGCGCTTTCAATATAAAGTAATTGTGACATCATCTTCTAGAAGATTCCGTTGTTGGAGTCTTGATCCTAGCAATTCTGCCTTGTTCTTGGATAAGTCCAAATCACGAACCAGGTCATTTAGTTCTTCCTGTGTTAGTCTGTGTGGGGTTGATGAGGCACCACAGTGAAAAT
>PVIJ01001209.1:0-161589 GCA_004024925.1 Scalopus aquaticus | reverse complement strand
TCACCATGTGGAACTGGTCTCAATGCAGTTAGAATGTTTGGGTAGACTATTCTCAACTTCTTTGGCTTTGTTATTTCGCCGGAAAGAGGATAACCAAGCAGAAGTAACAGTCTTTTCTGTGGTTGTTTGGCCCTCTCCATACCATGGGGACTGCAAACGGCATTGATGGTCTTTTGCCATTTAACCACTGTGGAAACTGTTGTACATGGAGCACAGCCTGTATGCGGGGCCCAAGGCTTGTCTTGGTCCCCAACCTTGCATCCGAAGTAAAGATGATAAGCCTTCCTCACTTGAGAAGTGCTAATTTTCTTCTGGTTGGCAAATGTCACTTCCCCACAAATAGAGCAGAAATTGTCCACGTTATTAATGTACTTTTGAGGCATTACTGTTCTGCATTGTGCCTAAATGGATGAAATAATAGCAGTTCTATGGAACAGTAGCTTCAACTGTCTCTCACAAAGTCTGAAATATTTTCAATGCTCAACCTTTGCGACAGGGCTTTCTATCGTGCACTGCTGACATCAGCTTACTTCAGCAGCTGCCTGGCAGTAGTATTGCATTGCATCGCATCAGAAAATGATGCAATCAACTCTGGATGATGTGTGCGTGATGGTATTATGCAATGCGATGCAATATGACATCATTCTAGGCTGATTTAGGATGTTGTTGCAGTCCTACTGGATAAATTTACTCGGTGAAACATATATAATGAATTATATGAAATATCTTCAAAATGAGAGCTAATAAAAAATGTTCAGGGTTATATTCATGTTCAGCACACCAAGATACTACAGATTAGGGCCTTTTAAAGTCAGTAATGATCTCAATGTTGACCAGTGTTACAGAAAAACTAAGGCAGTATGTGGAAGGTTCTATCAACTAAGAGATTTGTCCTTCTGCAGTTGGCATTCCAGAAGGCTTAGATATTCATAAACAAAGAGATATTCAGTCTGTCTCATAGTAAAGAAAAATAAAACAGTGTTAACTATCAGTGAGTGACAAGGCATGCTATTTTAGACAGGGTAGTCAGTGGCCTTTTTGGAGAGGTGACATTTCAGCAGATACTGGGATAAAGGGTAACAGTAAGCAAGGATACAAGGTAGAGTATTCCAGGCAGTGGAAAGAACAAGTGCAGAGGCCCTGAGGGTAGAATTGTTCACAGGCATTTGGAAGGCTATTGAGGAGGCCATTGTGTCTGAGTAAAGTGGGAGAGGAAAGAGCAGACTGAAGCTGGAGAGGTCCCTGAGGGGCAGGCCACAGGACAAGCACACCAGCAGCCTCTCAGCAAGGATCCTGGCTTGAGGTTTTTTTTGTTGCCTCTATATGCCCTTTCCCTTTATTTCAGTTTTGAAGGCCTGTTTCAAAGTGAGTAGAACTGACTCTTTGAAGCATAGTCCTTTAACCTTAAAAGTTGGAGGGTAATTTTCTTAAATATGGATGAGTCAATTCAACTGTACTTTAAATTTCTTGATTTTTTTCCCCATCTTTGAGTCTAGGAAAACTTCAAACATTTTACACTAAACCTTTTAACATTTCAAAGCACATCTTCTAAAATAAATTGAATCCATATTATGTCTTATTACTTTCTATTATCGTAATAAAGAATCATTTACTTTAGACCTTTGAGACATTCAAGAAAACATGTCAGACATTTTATGAGATCCAAATCTAATTTTGGATCTAATTTTGAATCTAACATATAATGATCTAAATATGACCAAAATAAATATGATTCAGTAATAATAGATCTGAGAAAACTGATTAAATCCACTACCTATTGAATATGACTTGACACTGATGTTTTTTAACAAGAGAGACTTTCCTTAGGACTTTTCCTTAGAACAACTTTCCTTAGAACTTTTCATGAATCTTTTACAAAGATTTTCTTTATTATGCACTTATGGGGAAATTTCTTCAGGCCTTTCTCCTCCTCAAAGCATAGCAGACACTCTGTAGTTATGTGTACACTATATGATTTTTCTTCTAAAGGATCTAGGCAAGATGAAAATGTTACAAATTCACTGCAAGAACTTTGCTCCAGAAAGGGCAAAGACAGGATAATTCTGAGCCAATTGCATCCTTCACAGGTATTAAACACCAAGCCCAGCTGTGGGCCAGACCATTGGGAAGTAGTCTGTAAACCACTGAAGCAAGTTACCCAAGTTTTAATCATCGTCTATTATACTTAGTTGCTTCCGTTATGTCCTAGCTAGTGTGCTCCTGAGCCATCTAATTGTGCCTGACAGAGTGATACGGTTGCTAGGAGACCACGCTTGTTAAACTATATTGCAGCCTAAATTGGCAATACCATGTTCATTTAGCATTTAAACAACGCTGCTAAGTAGTCAAAAGTCTAGAATTGTCCAATTGATCCTTACTTCTCAGTGTCACTCTTCATACTCCTCCCCAGTAGGTAGTTCAGCATCACCAGACCATTTATAAATGAGAACAGGAAGGGAGAAAGAATACTCAGTCTGTTGCTTAGAGGCAGGCTGTCTGGTGGAGGTGTGATGAGCACAGGCTTGAAAATGACTCCCTGGACTTCACTCTTCACTCCAGCACTTTCCATCTGTGTGACTTTGGGTGACGTATTTAACCCTTTTGTGCCTCAGTTTCTCCTTCTAAAGTAGAGGGTATAATAGTCCCCACATCATAGGGTTGTGGTGAGAATGAACTCTTCTAGCATGGTAACTAGCATTTCGCACTTATTAGCTTACATTATTTAATTCTGTGAGGTGGACACTATACTCCCCATTTTACACATAGAAAAACTGAGGCACAGAGAGGTTGTGTAACTTACCCAAACTAGCAAATGTCAGAGCCAGACTTGCACAGTCTGGCTCCAAAGCCTGAGTTCTTAACCATGATATCAGGCAGATATAATGCCTAGAAAGTTCTCAGAACAATAAGACATAAGATCTTCATAAATGTTAGCTATTGTTAATAGCAATTATTTGGAAGAAGAAATTTGCACCTGCATTTTACGCAGAAACTGCCTGCAAAATTATTTGTTTGCTGCTTGATTCGCTAGGTAGGAGACTAGGCATCAAAAATGGGTACTGCCTTATGTTGTGATGGGCAGTGTTTTTCTCAGGAGGCAAGCTGCCTCTTGCTGACACCTGCACCTTCTCAGAGTATCATGTGCTTCTTTCAGGGCCAACTCAGTCACCTGGAACCCTCACAAGATGATGGGTGTGCTGCTGCAGTGCTCTGCCATTCTTGTCAAGGAAAAGGTCTGTACTCCCTCCAGAGATGAGGGGGCAGGCAGCACATCCTTTAGAAGGCACAAGGAGAGAAAAGCATGGGGTCTATTCACAGCAGTTGTTGATGAACTTACATGACTGACAGCCCCACAGGGACTGACGTGCTATTGGCTCCTGCCCTTACCTGTTAGCCTCCACTCACTGAGTTCATCTTCACTAACTGGTGCCTCCTCCCAACTCTTTTTTTTTTTTAAGATTTATTTATTTATGCATACAAGCTGGGGTGCAAGCCAGAGATGTGGGGTGGTGAGAGGACTCACCAGAGACAGAGTGGGGAGCAGAACAGGCAGATTGACTGAAATACAATGCTGAGGGGAGCAGCATGAGACAGGAGAGGTCTGCTGCACCATGTGGGAATCTCCCTGGTAGGGTATTGAACTTGTGCTGCAGTGACTCTGAATAGCTTCATAGTGCTGCGCTTAACCTGTTGCACCACCAGGGAGGCTCTCCTCCTAGCTCTTGCTCTCTGCAGCCTTTCTTCCTTGTTTGGGGCCTTGTCATCTTTTGTAAGATCCTTTCATCTCACATTCCTTCATGTTGTACAAACTAAAGCGAGCAATTAGGTGAGGCACTAAGTCTCACCTCAGTGGTCACTGAAACATACTTTAAGGTCTGACCATGAATTTGTGGTCCCACGAGCTGAAATAATTTAGGCAGAACAATACTACAAACATCAACTCAGGACAACAGGAATGTTGACCCCAAAGCTGCTGTATATGAGTTAATGCTATGTTTGCTTCTTCAGGTATCTAATAATAGGACCCTGCCTTGAGAGCATTGTTGCTCCAATAAAACTCTTGCACATTGAGGATTCCAAAAGTTCTGTCTCAGCCTGTGGGTACCAGAACCTCATAAGCCCTTTACTCCACCCCAAGCCTGTTAACATTATAGGAGGCCCTGGAAAATATTGGAAGACTTTTTTGAAAGTGATTTTAGGAAAGAAAAATTCTTCACAGCATGAGACTGTCCCATTCCCTGTAGGAAATTTAAATCTCCAACCCTGCCCTTTCGTGTCCCCAGGGAAGCATAGAACTTCCCAGTCTTTGAAACAACCCACAAACATCCCTACACATTTCCAGATGCCCCTAGAGGGACTGTGCAGCCCTTGCAGGCACCTGAGACAAAAGATCATTTTCTAACCAGAAAATTGAGGGATTGAGGAAAATGGGCAAAGGCCTTTCCCAGGGTGTTTTAGAGAAGGACATCAGGGCAAGTGCATCAGAGAGACTTTAGAAGGAAGGTTGCTGTGACCCCAAGGCCCCGTTTGGCAGCTTTGGACATCTCTGGACTGTGAGGACAGACACCCCCGTCTTGATTTCCTTGACAGGGGATCCTGCAAGGCTGCAACCAGATGTGCGCAGGGTACCTCTTCCAGCCAGACAAGCAGTATGATGTCTCCTACGACACCGGGGACAAGGCAATTCAGTGTGGTCGCCACGTGGACATTTTCAAGTTCTGGCTGATGTGGAAAGCAAAGGTACAAAGAAGGGAATTCAGGGAAGACAGCACAAATGTAATTTTCACAGGATGGCTGGCAAAAGAGAGGCAAAGATACATCACAGATAATTCACGACGTGTAATCAATATCTAGATAATTGACTTAACTATTTTCTTTATTTGCAAATGAAATCACTTTATCCCTTATGTGAGGTTCTTTCTCCTTCCATTCAATCTCAATTTGAATTAGCATGAAATTTCCTTATAACTTTCTCTTTTAACAAGATTAGGGCTTCCACAGCAGTCCTCAGGGAAAGCGAAATTAGTGCAGTTATAAAATAAGAGATAAAGATACAGTGATTCTGTATTGTTCTATGCAGAGTGTTGTCTTGCTTTGTGAGGCTTCAGATCATATAAACATATGACAGTTTTAAGTTCTATTTAAATAATGACTTTCCCATTATTTGTACTTTATACACTATTCTAGAAAATGCATACTTTATTCTGAGAAATCCTACTGCTAGATTGAGGCATACTCTTTCTGCATTCATCAATCCTTCAAGTTGTGTTTCTGTGTCCTGAAAAAAAAAATCAAATGATTTTAATTTCTCCAAAATCTTTGGGTGTGGGAAAGGATTACCACTTGACTATTTGTTTCAAAAGTATTTTTATGCCATCAGGTAAAGGCAACTTTGACTTTACAACTTTGTATTACATCCATTGTTGATATTTACGTACTGTAAATTAATTTTAATAGTTTCATATTTAAGATCAGGTCTACCTAATGCCAAAACAAGAATATCAAAACTTCCAGAAAAACATACTAGTCAAATATTCCTTCTGTAGGAAGTATTTGACAGATGATTAGATTTTGCCTCATTAAGTCATTTTGTCTTGATACAGAAATAGTCTGCATTTGATTTCGATCACAAAGTACCACATTTCTATGGCAGATGTTTTAAGCATATACATAGTCATACTTCTACCGTTTAGAAATATAAATAGCAAATAGCCTGTCTTAGCAATCTATGTCCTTGTATTGCCTAACAATAGCCTCTTGAACCATTTGCCAGAGGTGTGGCTCTAGCATATTGGTTGCTGAAGTGGGACCCTACTGTGGGCTTCCTTCCCAGTCAGAAAGTGGGCTGGCTTGGCATACAGCACTCACTACCTGGGGAGGCTCATGCTTTGCCAGAATTGGGTTTCACCCAGGCCCATTAGCAATCACAGCCTCATGTGTGTGCTCTCTTTGTTAGCACCAACCCACTCACCACCCCCTATGCTGCTGGTATTAATCAGCCATGTTGGCTATTGAAATCTGTGCTCATCCAGTTTGTCAATAGTTGGAATTATTGCATTCTCCGGGCATATACTGAGACCAATGGCTTCCCCACCTGCCCGCCTGCCTGTCACCAAAAAGGGATAATGCTGTGTTTTGTGGAAGGTTGCCTGCCTGGGAGTGTGGGGAACATATCTGGCCAGGACCTACTGCTGGGGAAGGTCAGTTCTAAATTTGTACTTCTAAACTATCTGTGGTGAAAAACCAAAAAAATTAACCTGTCATGCACTAATACAGTAAATATGAATTGCTAGCAAGATAAAAAACTATACAATATACAAACACCAATTTTTAAAATGAGATTCAGTAAATATAAACTTCTCTGCCAAATTGCTATAAAAATTTCTTACTATTAGTCTCAATTTCTGTGCTCATCTTATCAGGACATGTTACAGTTTATGGACTGGCCTTGGTCTATAAACAGCACTTTGAGTAGCACCATCCTATTGCAAACCAAAAATAGACCTCAGGTCCAGGATCTAATAACTCTCAGGCAGCTAGACATCGCAGGGAGGATACCTGCCCAGAGATTAGAGTGCCTTCAAAAGAGAGCAGGCATTCTTTGCATGCAGCGCTGCAAAAAAGCTGTGCACATTTCATCAGACGGCTCTTCCCAACCATCTGCAAGAATGCTCTTTGTATATTTACAACAGGTGAGGACAGCATAGCCTTCTCAGACACCCACTGCAGGAAAATGCAACTCTCACCAACAAAAATGACTTCTTTTTACATACAGGGCACAGTGGGATTTGAAAATCAGATCAACAAATGCCTGGAGCTGGCTGAATATCTTTATGCCAAGATTAAAAACAGAGAAGAATTTGAAATGGTTTTTGATGGTGAGGTAAGTTGTCAGCATGGCCCAGATGCACAACATTTCCTAAAAGTCTATTGAGGGAAGCTCTAAAGCCATATTTTCCCACATTGTCAAAAACTGCTTCTGAATTTTCATTTTATGCATTCTTTGTTTAATTCCCTCTGTGTCTATGATGGGACACAATGTTGGGATGATTTCCTTCTCCTTTTCTAGCCATTTACTACTGATGGGGTTTTTCTTGGTAGGTCTAAATCTTTTATCATTCTTGGGTGTGTCTAACTCCCTTGAACTTATGTGATAAAATGTTTCTCAATTCTAAGACACTTATAGGATGGGCATATATATCCTTGTCTCCCAAGACTAGTTCTAAAATGAAGTTCTGCTTTCCATAGATTCATTACAAGGAGAATAAGATAAAGTTGTCTCTGCCCTGACTTCCCTGCCACATTGCACAGTAAAGTGCTTGCAGTACCCGTACTGAGTGCATGCTCTGGGCTAGGTCCCATGCCAGGAGCTGGGGGACTCAGTAGTGACCAAAACACACACTGTTTCTGCAGTAGTGGAGCTTGAAGTTGGATAAAGATGGAACAGGCTTGTGTTGAAAGAAATAAAATTCAGTCATAAGGCAGTAAAATATAGCACTGCCTACATTCTATGTAGTCCATTTATCAGGTGACCTAAATGACTAGATGCACACTGGAGAGTCCCCAAATGAATAGGAAAGAGTCCAGAGTGGTTCAAATCAATGATCCAGCACTCATGCGTTTCACTTGCAGGAATTCCCGCCGCTCATGTACATTATTTTAAGCATTCTACTAGTAGATTAAAGATGAAAGTGATGTTTCAAGTCAGTTAGAGGCAGGCACAATAATGGCAAACAGTGACTAAGAAGGAAACTGAAAAACTATAGCAAAAATATAGATAAACACAAGAAACACAGAAGTCTTCAAGGTAGGGACACAATAGTTCTAGGTATCTCAGTAAGCACTATCTTAGGGTTTGGAATCACTATAGATGTTCATTATGATAATCCTGATTCACCAAGTAATGATTCAGCATCAATACAATGAACTCCTTAAAATATTCAGTATCAATAAAATAAACTGTTTCAAGCATCTTCCAGATATAAAGCACTACAAAATGCTAAGATGGACGATCCCTTTTTAAAAACTGTACATGTGTAGGGCCTCCCTAGTGGCGCAGTGGTTAAGCGCTGTGCTGTGGAGCTGTCGGCAGGGGCGATGCGAGTTTGATGCCCGGCCGGGGAGATTCCCACATAGCGAGGCAGACCTCTCCTGCCTCGCCCGCTGCTCCCCTCAGCAGTGTATTTCTGATCTGCCTGTTCTGCTCCCCACTCTGTCTCTGGTGAACCCTCTTGCCGCCCCATGCCTCTGGCCTGTACCCCAGCTTGTATGCATAAATAAATTAATCTTTAAAAAATAAAATAAAATAAATAAAAACTGTACATGTGTAATAATTTTTTAAATATTTCATGTAGTAACATTAATCTAGAAAATTGATTATGAGAAATAGTTCTTATCAGATAGGATTGTATAAACTAGGCATTGTTCTCCCTAGTATGGAAAAGTAACGACGCCTTCAAGATGAACATGAAGCCTTTATATATTTACTTATTTGCTCATTTATTTATTTATTTTGAAACTTCTACCAAGGATACACATGGCCCTGGGAAGTTTTCTCTCAGGTTCTCATAATTTTCTGCTTTGTTTGTTTGTGAAAATCTCTGCAGCCTGAGCATACAAACGTCTGTTTCTGGTATATTCCACAAAGCCTGAGGGGTGTTCCAGATAGCCCTGAACGACAGGAGAAACTACACAGGGTATGGAATCTCTCCTCTCATCTAACTTTCTGAAATTTCTCTGCCTAGTCAGAACATTCTCACCATAATGTGTCTGTCTAATGGGGAAGAGATAAAAAATAAAGACTTTGGGTAGGTTAATAGCATGGATTGGGGGGGAGCTTTTTAGTTACATTCTTTTTGGGTCTGAATGGTCCCCTTGCCATGATTTAGATATGATGGGGATCCCTAACGGGTGCTTGCCTGTCTTTGGTTGATGTTCTTCATTAAAGGGGCTGTATGCAGGGCAACTGAATAATATATGTACTCCTAGGGACACTCCATATTTAACTGTGCCTGTTAAAATGCCACTTACTAAGTTCAAGATAACTCTAAAAATGATTCTTTCTAGTTGTTGATTTCTATATCTAGTTTCTATTCTTGTTGTATTATATCTAATTTATATTGTATTCATCCAACTATTCAACAAATGTTAATAGAGTACAATCTATGTGTCAGGTAGTGTCCTGGGCTTTCTGAGTTTTACGTAAATCTTAATTTGTATTGCTGCCCAAAAGAGTTGTTTTTGTTATTTTTTATTGAGATATAATTGATATAAAACATGGTATTAGTTCAGGTATATAGCATAATTATTTGATATTTGTATGGATTATGGAATAATTGCCATAAGTCTATTAATAGCCATCATCATATATAGTTACATTTTTTTATAAAAACTGTTAAGATCTACTCTAAGAGGGTTTTTTTGTGATTTTTATTTTGCTATCACTGTTCTATGAATGACTTTCAAAATTCAGTTGCAGAGTACTTTCTAAGGAAAGACTTAAATAGTCATTAGATATTAACCACCGAAGAAGAAACTTAGGTGTAAAATATTTCTTTACTTTATGTCCACATGAACACAAATAGTAATAAGCAAATTGCTCCTTTTATGCAACGAGGAAATGGGTCGCATTGTTACAGAGTGTTGTGACTATGAATTCCATTTTGTTTTGTGTTTTCTGGCACAAGGTGGCTCCAAAAATCAAAGCCCTGATGATGGAATCTGGGACCACCATGGTCGGCTACCAGCCTCAGGGGGACAAGGCCAACTTCTTTCGGATGGTCATCTCGAACCCAGCTGCTACCCAGTCTGATATCGATTTCCTCATTGAGGAGATAGAAAGACTGGGCCAGGATCTATAAATTCAGTAGAACATGAGTCTGCGGGAATTCCCTTTCCCCTCTGGCACTCTAGAACAACCTCTGTAAGTTGCTGAAACACATGCCCATTTCACTGAGGGAACATATACTCTCTTGAAGAATACTGTTACCACCTTACTTAAGCTTGTTATAGTTAGCAGGAAATAATGTTCTTTTTAACAAATTGCACATTAGGTACACAGTATATATGTACAGTTATATATACCTCTATCTGTATGTATAGTGAGTATGGCTTAATGATAGATCACAGCATGCCCCCCACTCCACAAGAATTAACTTCACCTTCAGCTGTTACCAAGGGGCCAAACATCTGGAAACCAGCTCACTCAACAACCACAGGGAAGATGTGTTTCCAAATGTCATGTTGTAAGGACAAAGGGAAATGCTGGTGGTGGCAGCTGACCTCATTGGTAGTGTTTCTCCCACCTGAAGTGATGAGGGATGAGAAAAAGCACCCCTAAATGACAAGAGTCACACCCTGCCCGTTAGTATCCTGTTAGGGGGAAATAGCAGCAGAGTCATTGTCACAGGTGTACTATTGCGGTATTTTTAGAGATTAATTAGTGTAGACTGTGGCTATTACTGTTGTTTGATCTTGGGGGAGGGGGGAGAACACGTGTAATGATTTCAGTGACTGTTTAATTGTAGGTAAATGAAATATTTGCTTATTTATATTCAGATATTTACCATGTTAAAGAGGTGTCTTGTATTTTCTTCCCATTTGTAATGTATCTTATTTATATATTAATGCAGTAAGTTCTGAAAACTGTTCATGGTATTTTCGTGCATTTGTGAGCCAAAGAGAAGAGATTAAAATTAGTGAGACTTGTATTTATATTAGAGTGCCCTTAAAATAAGGATTTAAGCATAAGTTTACTATCTATAAGAGAAATCTGACATTGTACATAAAGTTGTATATATGCAAATCCCATTACTT
The DNA here is from genome assembly GCA_004024925.1 of Scalopus aquaticus. Taxonomy (NCBI): domain Eukaryota; kingdom Metazoa; phylum Chordata; class Mammalia; order Eulipotyphla; family Talpidae; genus Scalopus; species Scalopus aquaticus. Next base: position 150,774 of record PVIJ01001209.1, on the reverse strand, counting down.
AAATAGCATCTGCTCTCCTATTATCTTCTGTCTGGCTATATGTCTGTATTCTGAAAGCTTTTCTAGTAGCTGTTGAATAATAACTAGATCTCCCATAATTTTGTAGTAGTTCATGACCAATCTCTGTGACTTGCTTAGCTCAAACCTAAGGCAATGTTTTGAAGACCTCCTGAAGATCTCAGATTAATTGACCAGGCTCACAACTGTTTTTGAAGAAAGGAAATTCACACTGTGCATTTTAGAGTATGCAAGAATATAAATAAATAAAGATACTCTTCATGGAGAACTCGAACAAAATTTTCTTCTGGTTTGTGTTTCATAAATAGAGCTAGATTTTCAATTATAGATACCTGGATAACCACACCCGTTCACTTTCCACTGGGTGATTGTAGGTGATGCTCTGTGCTCTTGTTAAGCTGGTACTTACCCCACTGTCACAGGTTCCTGAGTCCCTTGTCTGTAAAATTATTATGATTGAAATGAAAATTTATAGTACAATCCTTGAGAAAGGTAAGTCATCCCTGTTTCTCGTTTTCCTATTGGCCTGTTGGAGTTCCAGTCATTCATTCACTTGACAAACATTTTCTTCCTCTATAGCAGGTGTTCTGTTCTAGGCCTGAGGTTACAGGGCTGTTCCCGGCAGACACGTTTTCCTTCTAGTGAGTATCTTATATCATTTAGTGCCCATGGTATCTGAACCCAGCTAAAATCACAGAATCGCTCCTTCCTGCTACTTATACTACACAGTGGGCCCAATTTACCTCCTCAGGAAATATATTTTGGTGCTGGATCATTAGGAAATAGAGCTCATTTTCTATGATATTCTATTAAGCTGTAATACTATCTCATAAGGAGTTCCTATTTGGCACATGAAGGGATTAGATAAGGGTCATTTGTAATTAGCACACTGATTGCTTGTATAATCATTATATTAAACAAAATGGGCTCCACAGAGAGATGATCATAAGGTCACCTTTTCTTTCTCCCACTGTTCCTTCAAATCTACTATGTGGGCTGATTGTTTCCATGCCCCTCGTCAAATTCAGACCAATCCCATAGCTTTTCTGGCCTCTTACTCACAAGAACAGTCTCATTTTAACAACTAAATGTCTAGTTCAAGGTAATGAGTAAGGTGCAAATGTTCATACAATATAGGGTTTCTGCTGCCCCTCATCTGGTGCTGTTGTGGGCAGGGGGAGTAAGGCTGGTGGTGGGATAAGGTCTCTTTTAATCCTGTCAGTTCATATCTACTTCCTAGAGGGTATTTCCTCACCCAGGGTCAGGCCTAAGGAAAGGAAGGGTTAAGGAAACAAAGGCACATCTAGGTAACTTAGTAAGAAACTATATGTACTGTTCTGTATGTTTTGATAGATCCATTCATATAACCACCAGCACAGTCAAGACCTAAAACAGTTCCACAGAACAAATAGAATCCCCCATCTTCCTTTGTCTGCAATACCAACTCTGACCTCCCATTCTCAGCAACCTATTGTTTTCTGTCCCTATAGTTTTGGCCTTTCCTATCCCTTAAATAGAATCATGCAATTTATAGCCTTTTGAGTCTGGCTCCCTTCACTTAATACACACATTCAGATTTACACATGTTGTCTGTATTAGCCTTTTATTCTTCTTGTTACTAAATAATACTCCATTGTTTGAATGTATCACAGTTTGCCTACCCGTTCTGTAGTAGAAGGAAATGTGGGTTGTTTGCAGTTTTTGGTGAATAAAATTAAACCACTATAAACACTAATGTGCAGATTTTTGTGTAAACATAGGTTTTTCATTTAACCTGGATAAATACCTATGTGTGGGGTTGCTAGATCATATGGCAAAACTATGCTTTACAGAAGGCTGCAAACTGTTTTCCACAATGAAAATTGCACCATTTTGCATTCTCACTAGCAATGTACAAATTTTCTAGTAGCTCTGTATTCTTCTAACACTTATTGTCAACGTTTTTTCATTTTAACTCTTTTTGGTTACAGCTTTATACCATTTTAAAAATTAAAGGCATTCCTTCCTTTAGATACAGACACCCTGGGCTAGATAGAGCATGCAGCTTGTAGAGCACATAAAAGATTTCAGTGCTTCCTAAATCCGAGGCCACAAACTACAGGCACAGTCTGAGGTGAGATGTACAATACTTTTGATGACGACTCCATTATAATTTGTTTCTTTTTATGCCTGTAATGTTATTTCATTGTATGAATATACCTTCGTTTATCCATTTTGTTGGAGATGCATGTGAATTTTTTCCAATTTGTTTTTTTGTTTTTGGTTTTTACCTGTGGGGACATTGTTGATCTAAGCATTGTTGTACATTTTTCTTGGTGCACATGTGCTAAAAATATTTCTAAGGTTTATAGCTAGAAATGAGATTGCTGGGTCACAGTGTCTTTTTTTTAAAGATTGATTTTATTTATTTATGCATAGAAGAACTGGGGTATAGGCCAGAGGTTGGGGGGTAGGAGAGTGGTGAGAGGATTCACCAGAGGTAGAGTGGGGAGTAGAACAGGCAGACCTACTGAAATACACTGCTGCTCACGGGCCAGACAGGAGAGGTGTGCTGCGACATATGTGGGTTAGCTCCCCAGCCAGGGATCGAACTCATGCCACAGTGGCTGGTGAGATCTTGGTAGCACAGTGCTGAGACTAAACTCTGCACCACCAGGGAGAACCCTGGGTCATAGTGTCTTTAAGTAACTTCAGCCAGCAGGGCAGTGTTCCCTAGACTTACCATCACTTGGCCTAAAGTTTTCAGGTGAGTATGAAAATATGTCATTGTGGTTTTAATTTGTCTTTCCCTCCTGTCAAAAGAGGCACCCTATACACTTATGAACCATCTGTGTTCTCTTTTCCATATAGTACCTAAATTGAGTCCTTTGTCCAATTATCAATTGAGTTGTTTGTCTTTTTCTTAAGATTTTTGAAGTTCTTTATATATTCAAATACTAATTCTTTTTGATTGTATACTTGGCAAATATCTTCTAATTCGGGGCTTGTCTTTTCATTTGATTAATAATTTTTTTGGAAAGCATAGTTCTTAAATTTAATATGGCAGAATTTATCAACATTTTTCTTTATGGTTTCTACTTCCTTGTGTGTCTTCTGTAAGAAATTGTTCCTGTCTCATTCATTCATGTATGAATGAGACATCTAATTTAGACATCTAGGTTTTATGATTTTGTTCCTTTCACATTTGTCTTTAAGCCACCTTGAACTGACTTTTTGTATTTGGTTCTTCCTCAAGTCTGAGTTACTACTAGCCTTTTATTCTTCCACATAAATTTTAAAACCAGTTCATCAAGTTCCACCAAAAAACTCCTGTTGCAGTTTTTATGGGAATTTCATTGATTCTGTGGATCAGTTTGAAGAATATTAACATATTTTTCAAGTGTTGAATATAGGGCCTCCCCAGTGGCGCAGTGGTTAAGCGCTGTGCTGTGGAGCTGTCGGCAGCGGCGACGCGAGTTCGACGCCCAGCCAGGGAGAATCCCACATGGCGTGGCAGACCTCTCCTGCCTCGCCCGCTGCTCCCCTCAGTAGTGTATTTCTGATCTGCCTGTTCTGCTCCCCGCTCTGTCTCTGGTGAACCCTCTCACCGCTCCACGCCTCTGGCCTGTACCCCAGTTTGTATGTATAAATAAAAAAAAATGTTGAATATAGTAGCCATAAGCAAAGTATATATCTCCATTTTAACTTGGTCATCTAATTAATATCTTTCAATAGAGTTACATAATGGACATGAAGAACTTCTGATAAATTTAATTCTTAGGTACTTTACATTGTTATTTTAAGTGGCATCTTTTTAAAATTACATTTTCTAACTAATTTTTGTTGATATGTAGAAATGTAATTGTCTTTTGAGTAATGATTTAATATCCAGAAAACTTGCTCAAACTAAAATAGTTTTGGTTCTTCGGTTCAGAAAAGAAGTGTTGGTAGCAGACATCTGTGCTTTGCTCCTGCTGTTAGTTTTATGTTTCCTTCAGGTTTTTGGTAGATGCCTCTTTTTTTTTTAATATTTATTTATTTATGCATCCAAGCTGGGGTGTAGGCCAGAGGTGTGGAGTAGTGAGACAATTCACCAGAGACAGAGTGGGGAGCAGAACAGGCAGATTGACTGAAACACACTGCTGAGGGGAACAGGGGTGAAGCAGGAGAGGTCTGCTGTACCATGTGGGAACCTCGCTGGCTGGGTATTGAACTCATGCTGCAGTGGCTCTGGATAGCTTCATAGTTTTGCACTCAACCTGTTGTGCCACCAGGGTCGCCCGGGATTTTGGGTAGATGCCTTTTATCAAGCTAAAAAAATTTGTTTTTATTCATAGTTTGCTATAAATTTCTATAGTAAATGAATATTTATTTTGTTTTTTTTTAAGATTATTTATGCATATAAGAACTGGGGTGTAGACCAGAGGTGCAGCGGGTGAGACGATTCACCAGAGACAGTGGAGAGCAAAACAGGTGAAATGACTGAAATACACTACTGAGTCTCCTCAGGCAAGGCAGGAGAGGTCTGCTGTGCCATGTGGGTTAGCTCCCTGGCCCAGGATTGAACTCATGACACAGTGTCTGATAGAGCTGAGCTTTAACCTCTGTGTCACAAGGGAGGGCTCAGTAGATGAATGTTTAATGTGGTATTTATAAACCATTTGCCAGGAATTTATACATACTTTTATGTTTTTGGATTTATTGGCATAAAGTTGTTCACAATATCCTCTTAATTTAAAAAAAAATAATGTTGATTCTGCAGTTATAGTCTCCTTTTTTTCTGAATAATGGTAATTTGTGTCCTCTTTCATTTTTTATTGGTTAATCTTAGCAGAAGTTTTAGTTTCAGTAAGCTATTCAGAAAATATTTATCTTGATCAATACTCTCAGTTGTATAATTGCTTTTTACCTCATTAATTTCTGCTTCTATGTATGTTATATGTAGATTTACAAAAGATATATAATAAGTATATATTCCTTTTTTGTACTCTTTTTTAGTCTTATCTGCTATTCCTTTCCTTACCTTCTTTTTTTTTTTTTTACTTTAGTTATAATACTTAGGTGACTAATGTTAAACTATTTCCCTGCAAGTATCCCTTTAACTATATACTACAAATTTTGTCGCACAATAGCTTGTTATTAAATTCTAAATATGGTGGATTTGTAAATTTTTCATTACAGTTAATTTTTGCTCTTTGGGTATAAAGCAGTTTATAATTGTCATTTTTCTGGTGATTTAAAACTTTTTATTACTATGTAGTGGTATTTGCATTCTTGTCCTTGTCTATTTTGTCTATTATTATAGCTATAGTACATTTCTTTAATCTTTGCCTAAGTATATTTATTTTCTCCATTATAAATGATAATATTTCTATAGTCATATTTTAAAAGGTGTGTCTCATATAAATAATTGAATTTCATCATCTTTTCCATTTTTTGTCTTTAACTGAAGGGTTTCATTTACAGTGACAACTAAGATAGTACTTGGATTTAATTCTGTCACTTTTTTGTGACAACTATTTACCTATTTTATTTCTGGGTTTTTTTTTTAATCTCCTTTCTTGTGAAATTTTTGGGTTAATTGAGATTCATTTTTTCCTTTCTGTTATTCAGTTATAATGTCTGAGAGTACAGCTGCTCACAAAATAATGTGTTTACCCTATTTGCTTACTCTAAATAAAATGTCATGAACACTTTGCCATTCCAAAATTTAATAATTTTACTCTCTTCATGAGTCATAGAAGAACCTTAAAATAACTTTACTCTGATCCTCATTTTCCCTATATATACTATTATTTTCTGGCACCTTAGGTCTCTTTTTTAAACTTACAATTTGTGCATTTTTAGTAGTTTCATTCAGTTGGTTTCTGCTTAGATATAGCCACATACTTAAACTCCATTTGTGCATGATTTTTTCTTACATCTTCCATTGCACCATTTTCTTTTTCCTTAATCTGCATACATTTGAACTTTTCTCTATTGAAATCTATTAATAGCCAAGTGCTATGAACTCTAGCATTGTCTGCTTCCTGGGCATCATTTGTGAGACTGGTTTGAAAGGGCAGTGATCCGGGTGATTTGCTGCCTTGAAACTGGAAAGAGTAACTGATAAGGCTTTGTTGACAGGAAATGTTCCAGTCACATCAAGGGGCCCTTCTTCTAGGCATTATGGAGCTTCTGCTATCTCTTAAAGACCAGAAACATGCAGCAAATCTACCCACAAGATCTTAAAATCCTTTAATCTTACTAGATGGTACAAGCAATTTAATAAAAGGGATCTCACTATATTTGGGGCTGAAGAATAGATTTGTTAATAAATAAGAGACTTTAATATTTTAAGAAAACCATTTCAAATCTCCTCCTATTTCCTTCGGTCTCCATAATAGACATCATGTTTTATGCCTTGCTGCATTGGTTACCTCTTCTGATCACACCACTCTAATTTGATCTGAGAGAATATCCTTTCTTCATTCTTGCCCAGTGTAATTTGGAGGGATGCGCCCACCCTCGGATTCCAGAGGGGGGTCATCTGACTCAGACATGGCCAATCAAGGCATTTGATCCCCTGAACCACAAGGGTGGGCACTTGGCCCTAATCAGGTTGAAGAGATTTCTGAGGTGAAGCCATGAAGCCCTAGCAGTGAAGGATTCCCCGAGCAAGGCAAGACACCTAAGCAATCGGCCATAACAGAAGGGACAGACGCCCTATCTTGAAAGTCCTACATTATGTTCATCCTAAGATTCTGTAACAATGATAGAGCTTGTCTAGAGGGCTGCCTTGTTGTCAGGTTTAGGTGTTCCTGGATTTGGGGGCTTCTGGGTTCTTTACCATGGTGTGAGAAGAATTCACCACCAAGTCTTTAACAGGAGCAAAGGCAAAATTTATCAAGAAACAGAATGCAATTATGCCACAAAGATATCTGGACAGGAAAGTCCTAGGAAGAACAACTGCAAGGGAACTGGGGGTCTCCAGCCTTAAATGGGGTGCAGGAGTTGCTCACTCTGTCCTGTCCTGGGGTGCTTATCCAGGCACTGCTGGGGTGTAGGTTATCAGTCCAGGCAGCAGTTTCTGAGCCATTCCCCCTCCTCCTGTGCTCGCAGGTGTAGTTACTCAAGCCCAGGGGCAGCAGGTTGGGGCACGGGAGGGTGTTTGGCCTGAGCTGCACAATGTCAACCAGCTCTGCCCTTCCTTGGAAGGAGGAGAGCGTTTCCAGGTTTTTTGGGGTATTACTTGTTCTGTTTAAGGGGATTGCCTTATCCAGAAACTGGCCATTTTCTCCCTTCTGATGCTTCCTGCTCTCCCAGGGCTTCCTCACCCCCTGTAGGTTGGGGTGGGGGCTTCCTTTCTCCGCTCTGGGATTTCTTGGCTCTCCTTGGGTTTTATCATCCCTAGCAAGGATTTTCTGCAGTCCTGGGTAGTTGGATGTTTGATTTTCTTTAGGCATGGCCCTCCCTGCCCTAAATGTCTAACAGTATTAGTTTCTATTGCTGCTGAAACTAATGACCACAAATTAAATGGCTTAAAACAACATGAAGCTGTTTTCTTACTGTTCTGGAGGTAGAGTTGCTCTAGAGGCTGGTCTCTGTTTCCATGCCTTTTCCATTTTCTATAGCTTGTCTGAATTCCTTGACTCATGGCACTAGTTCACATCTTCATTTTTCACTCTCGTGCCTTTTTCTTTCTACTATAAGGAAATTTATTTATGTTGGGCTCATCTAAGTAATCCAGGATATTCTCTGGAGGGTAAGTGAATTGGTCAGGCTTTTATACTGCTGGCCTCTGGCTATCACCTGTGGCCTTGAATGCAGGAGGTGCTGGGGAGCGTGGGTCCGAGGCACGCATGCCTATGGCGGGCACCTGGAGATAGTGTGGGCATGCGTAAGTGGGCACACCTGAGAGACTGAGGCTATAAGGGTGGCGTCATTTCAGACGAGATGGCTACAGTACATGGTTACGAGAGGAGGAGTGACAGCTATGCGAGGAAGAGACCATGAGAGAATGCCAGAGAGAGCCCAAAGAGAAAGAGTAAAGGCTCATGGGGGAAGGGGGAAGGGGGAGGGGGGAGGGGGGAGGGGGGAGGCCTGCCAGCCTCTTGCCTCCGCAGCCCTCCACCTCAGCCTCCCTGCCTTGCGAGCCTGTGGGCTTGCCCCATAACAGTTGGCGTAGAAAGAGCGTTACAGCCTGAAAATGCCACTGAGGGCTCTGGGACTTTCCTTTATCCATCTGCCCGAATGGGTAGAGGACCTGCCTCATGCTTGCTGCCACAACAATCTCCCTATGTCAAGACTCACACCTTGATCGCACCTGCAAACTCTCTCCTACCATGTGAGGTAATATACTTATAGATTCCAAGGATACGGACATGGACATCACTGGGGGACTATGTGTAGAAACCCCCATGAGTTAAAGTGCCTAAGGATCAAGATGCCTCCTGAAAAAAACCTCATTTTCAGAAGAAGTGAATCTCATGTTCAGAAGAACATGAGTTGATGTAGATAGGAATCTTTTAAGTTCAGCAGGGAATGACTTGTTTTTGAAGAGGTTCCAATTGTTCCTCTAAGAATGATTACCAGAAATCTGTGAAGAGGCGGTCATAAGAAAAGTTTTTTCTCTCCAAACTGTAGGAGATTTAGAGCACAAGCTGGTGTGCCCTTGTACCTACATAATGGTGGAAGCCACGTACGGATATCAGGGAACAGAGTCCATTGGTCTGTGGAAAGAGCCATGCCTTCTGCCAGGACCTCAAATTATTGGACTTAGTTTGACTAGAACTAAGATTCTGATGTTGATGGTTTCAAACTATCAAAGTGTTCAGCTTTGGGTGCATTTTTCCCCCACCTATTTCAAGGCCTCACGGAATGTGAAAAGGATAAAGCTAAGCCATAGTCTCACTCCGACACCAAGACTACTTGGCCATTGTGACGCTCCCTGCGTCACTCCATCAGGCCCAAATAGAGAACCTTCTGTACCAGAAAGGAAGAATTTGAGCAGATCTGATGTTTCCTCAGGTAACAAGTGGGGATAATCCCCCCAAAATGGGGTGGGGGATACTTTGACTCTATTTTTGCTTCCATACAGATGTGTCCTGGAGAAACCTGGGTTTCAGAGAATAATGCCCCTAGAAATAAACCAGAGGTGGCATAACTCCAACCTAGAGTTAGCAATGTCTTTTGTTGACAGAGCTGTGATTTGTATTTTGTGGGGGCAAATCCATGTACCCCCTCGTGGTTGAATCACAGTGCCTTTCAGTCTACAATGATGCTCATGCACCCCATAATCCCCCAATTAAATCCTGCTGAGTTGGCAGTTGTCTCTTCTGTGCAGCACCTCCTCAAAAAGTCCATTTAAAATGGAATGAACTTTAAAAAGGGCAAAGAGGTGGAAAGAAGAAAAAAAGAATACAAAACACCTTTGACTAATCTGAGTTGGAGAAAACCAGCTGAAAGGAATGGAAGGAGGTGACGGTTACTAGAGCTCAGTGGGTTCCAATTACAACGTAATAGCAAATGAAATGGATTGGGCGATCTCATTTCAGACTAATGATAAAAGAACAGCCTTCTTGCCTTACTCTAGGCAGCGGAGTCTGAGAGAAGCTGGAATCCTCCGGGGAAGGAGAAGTAGAAAGGTACCTTGTTTTAATATTACTTTTGGGGTTGGAGGTGATGGGGGTGCTGGGACTGTTGGCCGGAATAAATAGAAAGGAAAGGGCAAAAGAATTCATCCTTTGTGCTATTTTTTTTTTCCCAAAACTCGTCTCTCGTGAGGCTTAATTGGCGCCACCTAGTGGACAATTAACCAACTCACACTCAGCCAGCAATGTGGCCAGCCTGGGCTTGACATTGCCTAGCTACCTTAGTTCACCTGCCAAATGCAAGTGTGTAAACGGTGTGTTATCCCCTCAAAAGCTTCCCGTCACATTGTGGCACAGGAAGTAGCTGATCCTGGCTGGTGAGCCAGAAAGCACTCCAAAGCTGGCATGGACAAAGGAGACACCCCAGCCAGGTTCAAGGCCAGAGTGTAGAAACAGGCAGATTAGCCAGGATTACAGCCTCTGGTCAGCAGCAAACCAGGAGTCTGGAATCTGGGAACCTGAGAGGCAGGTTGGAACTTACTGGTCCTCAAGACAGAGGAATGTCATTAGAAGGTATTATTCAAGGCAGTAGCGCCCACCAGCAGAAATGTTGTATTGAGATTCATTAGATTCATTCTAGGCGGGTGCTATCTGTATTTTATACCTCTGTTCATGCATTCTGGACTTGGAGAAGACTTCTGGGGTCTGTGGAAGTCTCGAGATCAGGAATATTTCAGCCAGTCTGAATAGAGGTTTTTTGTTTTGTTTTGTTTGAAATTGAGGTATAATTGAGAGATTCTCATGGTAGTGGTGGAAATTTTGGACCAGGACCTGTGAGTAATTTTAGGAGAGATCTGATGGCTATGCAAGTGGTTGTGGCTTTGGGGATGGCTTTAATGGGTACAGAGGAGGACTTGGAGGTAGCCCCAGTTCTGGAGGAAGAAGAGGAGGATATGGTGGTGCAAGACCTGGATACGGCAAACAGGGTGGGGGCTACAGAGGTGGTTATTACAACTGCAGAGGAGAAAATTATGAGGGTTGTGGAGGGAGAAGCCTATGTTGAGCTTCTTCCTATTTGCCATGGGCTTCACTGTGTAAATAGGGGAAGATAAGAGCCCAGGGGTAACAGAAGTCTTCAGGTTATTGAAATAACAATGTTAAGGAAACATCTCAGTCATGCTTGCAGTGGAAGACAAAAGAGCAGATGCAGAGAGCCATTTTGTGAGTGGATTGGGTTATTTAATAAGATTACTGTGGAGAAAGAGTTGGTTAAGAATATGTCTTTGAAACAGTTTCTTGGCTTTTTCATTCTTGTGTATTTGTAGTGGTCTATGTAAGAGTTAGAAGCAGCCCTACTTTGATAACATTAATGTTCTAAGTTTTGTGTGACATGTGAAACTTTTTTAGATTTTCTCAAAAGTTTTGAAAAGTTCTTAGCCAGAATCATGGTGTAATAAGACACATTTTTTTCTTTAAAAAATTTAAGTGTGTATATAGAGTTAAGCAACTGTTATACATTTATGATGTAATAAAATAATTATAAATGTAAGTGATAATAAAAGCATTCCACTGTCTACATCAGGAGGTATGCTTAGTACATTTACAAGGAAAAATCCCTTTCTTTTAATCCCACCACCACCACTTAATTGTATCCCCAGGAGAAGAAGAATGGGTTGCAGGCCAACTGCCAACCTCTTCTTTTAAGATGACAAATCATGCTTTGGCGCTTAGCAGCTTCTATCTGGAAATTAATCCTCCCTTCTACTGACTTTCATTGACCAAATATTCTTTCTTTTTAATATTATCTTTATTGAGGTAATATTGGTTTACAACACTATTTTAGGGGTATAGAGTCACACCTCTTCAAGTGTATGTTATCACATACCACCACCAATGCTGTACCATAGACCATTGGGCCACCTCTCCCCTTTGCTCCAATATCCCTCCTTTAACCTTTTGATAAACTCAGTTATGCAGCCAGATTTCTAGGGTTTGTTTTGGTTTTGTCTGTTCTTTGCTTTGTTTATTTATATTCCCTAAATGAATAAGATCATCATGTATTTGTCTTTCTCCTGATTCATTTTGTTTAGCATAATTCCCTCCATTTCTGTCAATGTTGTCACAAATAGCAAAATATCTTTTAAATGGCTGAATAGTATTCCATTGCATGTGTATATATACATATATGTCTTTCTTTATCCACTCATCTGTAATTCGACACTTATGTTGTTTTCATAACTTGGCTATTGTTAATAGTGCTGCACTGAACATAAGATTGCATCTATCCTTGGAATTAGTATTTTTGTATTCTACAAATAGATACCTAGAAGAGGAATTGCTGTGTCATATGATAGATCTATTTTTGGCATTTTGAAAAAACTTCTTGTTTTCCATAGGGGTTTGACTAGCCTACATTCCTACCTAACTGTGTGAGGGTTTCTTTTTCTCCACATCCTCATCAACATTTGTTGTTTCTGATCTTTTTGATGTGAACCATTCTTAATAGGTTTGAGGTGGTATCTCATTGTGATTTTAATTTGCATTGTCTGATAACAAGTGACACAAGCATTTTCTGAAGTTCCTATTGGTCATCTGTATATCTTCTTTGGAGAAGTGTCTAGTTACCTCTTCTGTTCATTTTTTGATAGGGTTATTTGAAACATCCTAATATTCTTAATTAATGTCTATTATTGTCTTTGGTAACTTCCTGCCCTGGAAACCAACACTGTATCAAAGTCTCTTGTTTCATTCATGGGCTGTCAGCATTAGATCTGAAAAGATGGAAGCAACCAATATTATACTTTTGAAGTTCTCTCTTTTTACTTTACTCCCTTTTAATATCTTGAAACAGATCATATCCATTCAAATGAAAATGAGGTATAAAAGCAATTTTTATTAAAATTAACATTCAATTTAAGTTTTGCCTGATTATGTATACCACAAATAACTGTGTGAGTTCCCGTGAATAGGTTGTGTATATGACATAATTCATAGTTATTCATGCTCTACCAATTACACTGAAATTATGACTGAAGTTACCAAAGAACCTCAATAATCATTACTGTGTAATTTGCAGTTTTCTGGATTGGGGAGCTCTTTGGAAGCTGCAAGTATCTAGTCCATTGTTCTTAAAGAGTACAGTAATGACTGTTATTACTAAGTAGTTGAATGAGCTTCTCTTTATGCCCTGAAGATTACTTGATAATTACACTTTGATGCTATCATAAAAAAAAAACCAACAAATAAACAGACAGCAAAGTAACCATAATAATGGTCCGATAATGTGGGCCAATATTGTTGGCTGTGAAAATGAACACCATCTTCCATCGATTTTTACTTCTCTAATGGGAACACCTGCCAATACAAGTACACTTAATTAGACACATTGCTTTGGTTCATGAATGGCATTAGGAGAATAATAAGTGAAATTAAAGGGATGATCTTTGAAATTTTGTTGTGTGCAAGTACAATAGGCCACAAAGATGATTTAAATGGAGTTCCACAAGCCTCACCTGAAAGAAACCTTACTTTATCCTCCCTTCAGAGCTCCTCCAATATGGTGCCCAAATCCACCACCATGTCCTTTCAGTAACCTGAACCTGCAATAGAGTGTATGACTATGACCCACTTCTCAGCGCATCTTTCTTTACTATAGCTCTCACCCATTAATAGATTTCTTACATATAAATACTTGAAAAACATCTTTATTCTCTTTTTTTCCCTTTTAAACTAGGCCAAGTAGACTTTCCCCAGTGTGTGTGTGTGTGTGTGTGTGTGTGTGTGTGTGTGTGTGTGTGTGTGTGTAAACATACCTGTGGGTCAGAACTGATCCCAGGCTAAGGCACTCAGTATTCAGAGCTGGCTTTCAGTCCCATTAACCTCCTTTCCCCATTCCTCCTCCACTTACGTTTAGACATTCAGTACATGTTTGAGCAGAGTTTGCTTTTATGATAGAATCACATGCCAGCCCCTGTGATTGTTACCTTCCCCATGATAATTGCTCTGTAAAATTGCCTCTAGGGAGTGAATAAAAGATTTCCTTTTACTCATTTTTATCCCCCCTCCACTAGGGGAGGGCCTAGGGGCTTCTGAAATCTGATGTCACAGGCTGCACCTTGTCAAGTTACCTTCCTGCAACTATGGTATGGCAGATGAGACTGTCCGCTAGCCTCCTGCTGGAAGAATGGAGGTTCCTGCCTGAAAATGGCCACAATTACAGCATGTAGACTAAGTCTGATGCCCTCATTTTCTGTAGTAGCTATTCCAAAATAAATACTCCTGCCTTTCATTGATCAATTGCCCTGGGAACCACTTTAGTAAGTCTATCAAGATCTTTGCACTGTCTTGATGCTGATATTAGTTTTTATTCCTTATTTTAATAAGTCTTACACTAGCCAGTTCATTGAGACAGCCCTCTTACATTTTTATTCAACTGATTAACTCCAACTGTTTTATGACTAAACCATTTTATTTAACAGTCTCCAAAAGCACCTCATAAAATGCTTCATGAGTCCTTTCTTGGGGCCATTTTAACAAGAGAGACCTATTACACTTTCAAAATTCCTGTGGGCCAAATTTCAACCATTTCTGGAAGATCCCAATTGAAGGAAATACCACCTATAGAAGATTTACTGTGTGGGATTAAATAACAGACCAACATGGACAGGAGTGAAGCAGACACATTTGGGGTGTTGCCCAGCTATGCTTCTCTGGGGAAACGTCCTCCATTATCCTCACAGAGAGACTCACTGGCAGCCATGTTTTAAATACACATCCTCACTTGCCCACAGCTGTCTGGACCTGAGGAGGACACCTCCCCAAGCCAGGCCAATCTGATTCTCCAACCCAGGAATTTGGAATTGAGACTTAAAACTTACTTAGTCTGTGTATGTTTTGCAGTCTCAGGAGCAGAGGGGCGGGGGGAAAGGAGGAGTGTGCTACATGCTGCCTGTGGACAGGGTGAACAGAAAGGAAAATAAAGTCAACAGGAGGAGAGAACTAGAGGTAACAGTAATGTGTTCTGAACATCTTCTAGTCCTAGGGCCCAGTCCGAGCTGGTGCTTAGGCTCACCACCCACCGCCTCAGCAAGGATCCAGCAAATCCTCACGTGTAAACAGCGGTGTGGACAGGGCACATCTCCTTACAGTGTGATGCTGTAGGCAGGCAGAGTTGGCATGAGCTGGATCAGGTTTGCTAATCCTGCACTAGATGGTCCCTAAAGTCCTGTTTCAGAAGACCCTAAGCTATGCTTGCTTATAACATATTGTGTAATAGCAGGATTCTTTTGGATAAAATTCCTTAAACTTCAAGAGTTGATGGACTAGGTATTTAGGTTATTGGGTAACCCTCAACTCACCCTTACCCTCCTAAGAAGCAGATCTTGGTGGAAGAGTGGCATAAGAAGGCCTGACTGGCCCACACCCTTCTGGAAGAAGACCTGCCCACAGGCGGCCAAGGACCTGATACCAGCCCCTCACAGTCCTAGATGCCTAACTGACCCAGGGGCTGCTAGGAAAGGCTGGACCACTACCCTCATTTCCATAGGTGGCTGAAAAGATGATCTGAGCTTCTCATCATCTGCCTTGGGAGTTAGAAGTAAAAGACACAGAGGGAATCCAGTGAACTTCAGATACTATGGAATCTGGTTCTGTAAAAATGCAGTAGAGTGTGGGCAATATATCAGATAAGTAAGCAGAGGAACCAGGCTGAGAGTGAAAACAAGAATAGAGCAGATGCAGGGAGAGAAACAGACACAGACAGGATGAGACTGTGGTGTTGGGAAGGACAGAAGGGCCGGGGGAGGGACATGCTGTAAAGAGATGTGCCCAAGTCACATTGATGTTTACACCTGAGGATTTGCTGGATATTTGCTGAACGCATCGTCAGGATCATTTCTTCGGCAAAACCACCCCTTTCACTGTTAATATGGAATGTCCTTGTCATAGCCCATACTTACAATTTTCAGTGGTGGGCACATGGTCCACGCTGAATCAATTATAGCCCACTACCCCTCAACCTCATTAATGAGTGCAAAGGTGCAGCTGTGACCCTGCAGCACCATTTAGAAGCTGGAAATTTGATCAACCAGCATCCCTCAAATACCTAAGGCACTATTAATATTCTGCATCAACACTACATCCCAGTATTCTTTCAATATATCAATTGTTGTTCAATTGCTTACTAACCCACCAAAGGTAGTCTATACCTTTACTACTGGAAGTGTGACCTGTGGACTTATGCAACATCTTGGAGCTTATTAAAATGCAGCATGAAACTGCATGTTAACAAGATCTTTGAGGGTATTCATTACAAGATAAAGTTTGAGATCCCTGGATTTTCATTCCCTTTTTAACACACACACACACACACACACACACACACACACAATTTTGCCATATGCTTTCTGAAATTTAATGAACTTAGACACACATGCCCTTTGTCTAAAAGTCAAGAGACCCTGCTGAAATAAGAAACATAGTTGGATGTCTTTTCTTGCTGGACCTGTGTAAGCTCACAGGGCCACTGCTGATAAACCATAATTCTAATGAAAGGAAATACCACCTGGGTTTAATGCCAAGTTGCCAGAACTACAGATCAAAGGGCCTTTTATTTTTAACTTTTAGAAAATTGGGATCATATTTGCCTCAGTTCTTTACAAAACCACCTGTAATATTCTCCTAACACATTCTTAACACAACTTTAAAGATGATCAAATGCGGTCAACAATTTCATCTGCAAGTGTTTTCAGTACTCAGGAACTCACCCAGGTCAGGTCACACAAGCTAATTTAGAGCATACAGGACAGTAGATTTCAAACCTAGCTTCATATGAGAATCACCTGAGAACCTTTTACCTTTTGCCCAGTCTCTTGGGGTCCTTCACAGGCCAATTGAATCAGAAGACCTAGGGGATATTGCTTTTTTAAGCACCCGGAGGTCATGCTTGTGTACCACCAGGGTTAAAAGCCACAGAGTGAAAGTTGTCTTTTCTTAAATCTAGTGCCCAGGGCTCTCAGGGAGCAGAATCTCCATGGCCAAGGCTCAAGCATCAATCATTTTACGCCCCACCCCCACCCCCACCCATGATCCTCAGCTGTGGCCAGGGTAGAGCCTCTCCCAGGCTGTGGTTCACTCTTCTCTCCTATTTAGCTCCTATTTCTCCTGTCATTACTTGTTCCGTCCTTTTTTCCTGTCTGGAAGGAACTCCCCTTGACAAAATAATTCTAAACAAAATAAAAGTTGCTGAAGCCTTTCACAGCAGCTGTTTTACCTTCAGATCTTTCTCGTCTCCCCTCAGCGTAGTTGGGATTTGACCAGCATAGCATGTCTCCAAAAATCACTGGTCAGTCCTTATTGAAACCTACCCTGTCTCGGGCTGAGAGTCCAAATCTATTTATGGAGTCAGCAATTTCTAGTCTACCACCTTAATTCAATATCCTTCCCAGATTTTTTCTAAAGCCTTTAGGTAGGTACAATTGATACCATAGTACAAATGAGGAAACTGAGGCCCAGAAAAACAAATGACTTACTAAAAACACTAGAGCCAGCAAGTGACAAAATGAGAATTTGAATCCAGCTCTCTTTTTCACTATGGTATGGATCCATCCAAGTTGTTTATTTTTTTAATTTTTAAAATAAAAATCTTAAGTGTATACAAGGTTGATATTGATATAGAGGAATTTTCTAATCTATTAAATTCACATCACAGGCAAAAACAAGCATGAAATATCAGTTACTGTTTCCAGATGGACTGTATGAGCATGGCCTGAATGAAGGCAGTTTATCCTTAGCTAAAAGTCATAACCCCAAGCTGGAATCCAGATGCCCTTAAATGTTTGCACGAATTTTTAAGCTGTGGGAGAACACTGCTTACAGCTCACTGTATTTCTAACATATTTTTCAGCTTGTTAAGTAATATTTAAAAAATGCTTCAATTCTTTACAATTTTCTCCTCCAAAGTAGAAATCTAAATAAATCCGTCTCCCTGTTAAAGTACCATATTTTCCTAAGGTTTAAGTATGTTTCCATTTCCAAGAAAGATAAAACATAAAGTGGATTTGAATATTTATTTGAGAAATAAGGACTAAATATAATGAAGTTCTTTATAATGTTAAGTATGTGGGGGGGAGGAAGTTTGTCTCTATCGATAAGAGAATTTTATCAGTAAAATCAGGATTTAAAGAAAAGTAGAAGGAGGAATAATAATGTTCTATTTCTTCAGGGATAGCATCTGGCAGTTCTGAGCAGTTTGAGATGTTTTAGAACTCCTGGCTTGATACTTAGTGAAGAGAAGATGAAGATAATTTATACCGAGATAATTCTGATCATGATACTTTGGAACTATAACAAGCCCCACGGGAAGTGAGGGAGATATCTACCTTTCAAAGGTTAAGACACAAGAGAAGTACATTCTGGATCAGAACTGGAAGGGTCAAAGTCCCCTGAAGCAGCCAGGATGCTGCCAGGCTAGCAAGGCTCTTTTGCAATTGGTTTCCCTGTAATTTCTGTTTTTCCTCCTTTCTGCTGCCTGGGATGCATTAAGATGGCTGGAGTTTAACTATTCTGGATGATGAAATGGTGTTTATTTATTTTTTTTAAAGATTTATTTATTTATGCATACAAGCTGAGGTACAGACCAGAGGTGTGGGGTGTGAGAAGGCTCACCAGAGACAGTGGGGAGCAGGACAGGCAGATCGACAGAAATACACTGCTGAGGGGAGCAGCGGGCGAGGCAGGAGAGGTCTGCTGCCCCATGTGGGAATCTCCACTGCCAGGCATTTAACTCGCATCGCCACTGTCGACAGCGCCACAGCGTAGAGCTTAACCCGCTGCGCCACCAGGAAGGCCCTGAGATGATGTTTAAAACAGAAACCCCGTTGTTGAAGATAGCAAATAAAAGCTATAGCAGGATAAGTCTGACAATACAGAAAAGCTGTGATGCCACCACAACTAGAGGGTCTACTTCACACAACAAACTGTTCTCAATTTCAGCCGAATAGTGTGCAGCCTTCTATTATAGGCAGTCCAACCTGGTCCAAACCAGTGTGAATAGACCACATTTCAGTAAATTTCTGAGACATACTGGAGTCCTCCTAGCCCAGGGCTCCTTGGAAAGCAAAGAGAAAAGATCAGTTCAAGGAAAAACATACAAAAGACCAGTTGAAGAAAAATACATAGGTACGGGATCAGCTGAATAATTGAGGGTATTATTGTTTTTAGAACTGAAAATAGTCCTCTAACCAGCCCAAAGATGGTAAGATGGTCCTTTGTCTGACTGGATGAAAATGATTTTAAATATTATCAGATTTTTTTTTTGTCCAAATCCCTGGAGGAAGCCTAAGGGAAGCTAAGAGCAGTCAGCAGTAGAGGCTGGGTGTCGGGCTAAGAGCACCTCCCAACACAAGTTAATTGCCTCTGATAGAGATGTGAAGGTGCAGAAATCAATCCAGAGTGTCACCCAAGAGCCAGAGCGGAACTGGTGAGGGTCTCTCCATGTTACCTTGACCTCATTCAAGGGCAGCACACATCAGTAAGAATCTCTAATTACTTTTTCCTTTTATTGATCTGAACTGATATATTCATTTAGTCCAACCTATACTGAATGGAGGCTGGTCCATTTAGTCTCTTCCTGACTGTGGGTTTGCTTAGTTTTTCTTGGCATATAGTTTATCACCTTAGAGATTTTCTCATGAAAGATGCCTTTGATTCCATGGACAAAGGAGTTCTTTATAATAGAACATATTTAGGAAAGGATTTTACCTACCAAACACAGCTTGACAGGCAGGCTGGTGAAGCATTTTTCATGTACTGGGAGTTTTTTTTCATTTGTTCAGCAGCCTGTGGTCTGGGCCATTCTCAAAATCTACTGAGGGCCAGTGTGTGCGCAGACAGGCTGCCTGAGCCACCTGGCCTGCTGGCCTCACTTTTGTGTTTCCACCCTCTTCACAGGTTACCATCTGGCTTTACAAAGAGCAATGCACTGCTGCTTTGGGTTCAAGTTCTGACTGTCTCTCACTCTGATGTGGCCCAGGTGACAACTCTTCGGCAACTTTCTAGAGTCTCAGTCAACTCATTTGTAAAATAAGGGTAAAGTGTTCTTTAGGAAAGTTCTCAGTTTTAACATACTGTATTTTATGGGATTTTAAAATTAGTAACAGAAAAATTAAGACATCTATTTTTTGTCACTACACTTGAGTATTTTTTATTACTCAAGTAGCACATATACTTTGCCCAAAAGTACAAATTAGCAGAAAGATTAAAATGTAAAGCTTCTATACTTTCACCACCACTAATATTTTGTATATATTCTTTCAGACTGTTATCTAAGGAGGAAGCTAGAAATCATTTTTATTTTGTAAAAAAATATGATCACATCCCATCACCTGTCCTGAGATCTACTTTTTCACTGAACACAATATTAAAAACATCTTCCTACGTCAAGCATACACATGCATTATCATGTTTCTAATCACATAATGTTGTTATAAGAAAGCAGCAAAATTTATTTAACCAAGCTTCTATTCTTGCTGAAGCCAACCTCCTATAAAGATTGCTATATTGATTGTTTATTTATATATATGCCTTGCCTAATTTCTTTATCCATAGGAAAAATTCCTAGAAGTAAACTTCCTGAATTAAACAGTCTCCTTTTAAGGATTGTGTACATACTCCAAACTGTCCTCTAGTAAAGTCATGTGAATTACTTTCCCCTAAATTGTAAGATGCCTTTTGTCCACCCTTCCCCTGATTCCTTTTATTTTTTGGCTTTTTGGTAGGTTTCTCCAATTACTTTTACTTTTGCATTCTTTGACAACGAATGAGATTTGTTTATATTTGCTTATTTTTCTTGGAGACTTGTCTATTTTCCCTAGAAAATGATCTATGTCCTATGTTCTTTTTCCTATTAGGAATATCTCTGGGCTGTCTCATAAAGGTGTAGCTGCTACCACGTTAGAGGTGACACGTGGATGAGACATGACAGGTCTTCACTGTGAAGAGGGAGGGAGTCTCTAGGAAAGTATGTAGGGACACCTGGAGCTGGTGGACAAGCCCACGTACTTCTTATCTCCCCATCCTGCACATACACCCCCTGTAACTCACTCTAGAACACAGGGCAGAGGGGGATACAGAACCTGTGCCTCAAAGGATGAGGGGGAACCGCAGCAGCCCTCCAGGCAACTCCCTGAACAATGGCTGTCAAAGCAGGGTCAGGGCACAGGGGGATCCAGGGCCATCCAGGAGCTGCATGTAGAAAAAGTGACTAGAGACAATCATAGCTGGCCTGGGTGGAATTGTTCCTGAAACCTTTTGCTGTGCTCACCACATATTTATGCCTTAGTTATTTAATATTTATTATAAACCAGGAACAGGATTTGCTAAAAAATAAATAAATACACTACAGTAATATTATTATATAACTATTTGGGTTTTATTTCTTTTTAAAAAAAAATTATTTATGCATACAAGCTGGGGTATAGGCCAGAGGTGTGGGGTGGTGAGAGGATTCACCAGAGACAGAGTAGGGAGCAGACCAGGCAGATCGACTGACGTATGCTGCTGAGGGGAGCAGCAGGTGAGGCAGGAGAGGTCTGCTGTGCCATGTGGGAATCTCCCTGGCCTGGTGTTGAACTCATGCTGCCGTGGCTCTGGATAGCTTCACAGCGCTGCGCTTAACCTTGTGTCATCAGGGAGGCTCTGGGTTTTATTTCTTGAAAAGATTCAATTTCTTGAGAAGTGTTCAGCACACTAGGTATATTTCATCTGAAGTCGTTAAAATGCATACCCAGAACATTAAAAGGATGAGATAGAATTCTTCTCCAAATGATATGTTGTTTCTATGGAACTGTGTGGTTAGACAGGCCCTGGAGATGACATGAGAATTTGCAACAATGCCCTAAATGGTTTCCTTGGGGTTTCCCACACTACTCACCATTTGGGAATATGTTTTCACAAAAGGCAAATGATCAAGAGTTTATACTGAGTAGTAATAGAGGTAGTACCAGCCACAACAGTGAAACATTTATCAGTTTCTACAATGATGTATGATATTTTAAACGAAAATCTCAGTGACAGAGGTGGAAATTTCTGAATATGACCGTATGACAGTGGTTCAGTAATTCATTAGAGCTGACTCAGAGATTTCAAAAGCAGATTTCAGCCCTTCTTCCTCACCTGTCTCCAAATATTGTAATTTAGTCTTGTAGATTCTCTCAACGGTATGAGGTAGTTCAATTTTTAAAAAAAAAAGTCCCTCCTTCTTTATTACTTGCTCATTTGATCTGTCTCCAAACTTGGGAGGCAGTTTAACATTTCACTCTGTGCATATCTTTGCTGCAGTTTCGTTCCTTCAGATCAAAGGCTGCATACCACTGGCCAGGAGCGTCCGGGCGAGGGGGCGGGGTTGGGGCAGATTTGCAGTGTCTCTAGCAAATAAATAATAGCAGTTCAAGAACATAAACCTTTGTTTCAGCAGTTCCATAGAATTCATTCTTAGTAGAGAAAACTCATTTGCTCATGGCAGTGATTCAAACCACTAACTTCACATAGAATATTGCCAGAGCCAAATTCTTTCTCAGTTATGGAGGTCAGAGGTGAGGCAACTGTGCTCACAGGGCAAAGCTCTTTTATGGATTCCCTTGGCTTTCTGCTTTCTTCTTTACAGCTGATTAACACCCAATGGCCATTTCTTTTAAAAAGAAAAATTCAATTCCTCAGTTTAATTAACTTCCCTAACACAGTATCACCACAGCCTGCCAGAATCCAGAAAATGACTTAAGACTTTATAATAGTTAATTTCAGTTCAAGGTAATTAATTACTGCAGCCCATTCCAAATATTTCTCAGGGCTTGTGTGGTCAGAACCAGGCCTGGACATAACCTTGGCTTGTTCATGTGAGAAGTCCTGAATGCTGAGTAGTGTATCAATCATGTAGGTGATTTTTGGAAAGCCTAAAACCCTTTGCCTTAGTTTGACATTTTGCCTCCATGTCATGGTCAAAGTCTTCAAATCAGTCTTCCATCCCTTGTTGACCCCAGGCTCACTGACAGGGGTTTGTTGTTATTGTTGTAGCTTTCATTTTAACACAACATGGTCATGGTTATTTTTTTCTGCCTCATTCTTTGAGCGATCAATCAACAAATGTTTCTGGAGAGTCCAAAGAGCATGGTTCACTTTATACACATCCTATATATCTGTAGATTTAGACAATCACATGCATTTTTTAAAAAGATTTATTTATTTATGCATATAGGAACTGGGGTGTAGGCCAGAGGTATGGGGGGTGAGAGGATTCACCAGAGAAAGAATGGGGAGCAGAACAGGCAGATCGACTGAAGTACACTGCTGAGGGGAGCAGCGGGAGAGGCAGGAGAGGTCTGCCGCGCCATGTGGGAATCTCCCTGGCCCGGTATTGAACTCATGCTGCAGTGGCTCTGGATAGCTTCATAGTGCTGTGCTTAACCTGTTGCGCCACCAGGGAGGCCCAATCACATGCATTTTTATTCTTCTAATATATTATGTGGTAGAAGCAAGAACATATAATGGTTAAATCCTAAATGCTAAACTAACTTGACTGTGTTCAAATCTATCTCTGACATTTCAAAGCTATGTCATCTTAGGCAAGTTAAGTGACTCAGTTTCCTCAAATGTAAAATCGTGATAATAAGAGTATCTTGGGGTCTTAAGTAGTAAATTCGTTAACAAAAGCAAAACAGAAAGAACAGTATTTAGGTCTATAATAAATCCTCATAATGCTCATTCATACTAAGAATTTATTAGAGGACATCACTACTGAAAGATCATTATTTCATTGAGAAGTGAGATTGTAAATTATCTACAAATAATTGTCCAATCAACTATCATTCACCTATTACCTTTTGTGTGCAAGGCATGAAGGATGATGAAGCCACCGAGGTGAATACAATGTTAACTCTACTCAGGAGTTGGTTGTGCACTTTGCATATGCCTCACGATGTGTGATGAGTTACTGCATTAAAGTTGCCCGCCTGCACAGCCCGGCTGTGACTGAGTCAGGACCCCGTGCGTCACAGGATAATATGAAGTGTCACAGTGCTCTGATTTCCAGCTCATTTGTTTCTTTTAAGGCTTTCTAAATCTTGCTCCTGGAAAAAGCCCAGGATACATGACAGGAAACAATTTCTAGTGTCCTTAAAAAGAACCTTGAAAATGGTGTTATCGTATGAGACTAATTAAAAGGCATACTTTTTTTCATCTTTTTATTCTGAAATCGGATGTCAAGAGAAACAGTGCCATTGTCCAAGCATGTGCAAATGTGGTTGTGTCAGGTGCCGTCACTTTAGATAAATTATGTGTTTTGTCTGTACCACAGGACTTGAGATTAATCGTTGTTAAAATGTCTTCAAAAAGATTACACTGGTTTTCCTACACTGCTGGTGGGAATGCAAATTGTCCAACCACTGTGGAAAGCTGTATGGCGGTTCCTCAAATTGCTAAAAATGAAGCCTCCATATGACCCAGTAATACCACTTCTGGGAATCTACCCAAAGGACACAAAAACAGTAATCCAAAAAGAGACATGCACCTGTATGTTTATTGCAGCATTGTTTACAATAGCTAAAATATGGAAAGAACCCAGATGCCCAAAATAGATGATTGGATCAAGAAGATGTGGTACATGTACACAATGGAATACTATTCAGCATTCAAAAAAGATAAACATGCAATTTGCAGCAATATGGATGGAGTTACAAGGGATAATGCTCAGCAAAATAAGCCAGAAAGAAAGAGAAAAATATCGAATGGTTTCACTTATAACCGTAATATAGGTGAACCAAACAAGAAAGAGACATCCAGCAAGAGAAGGGGAATATAAGGGCTCAAAAAGGGGTAGAAAAGAGCACAAGGGACTATGGTGACGGTTCATGGGTGAATTGGTGGTGGGTAACCTATGGGGAATACACAATAATGTAAAACTATGAATAAAAATAAAAATAATAATTAAAAAAAGACACAGAAACAGAGTACAACAATACATGATTTTTTAAAACATTGGGCCTAGCATTTCTAGAATAAAGCTTTCTTTAAACATAAAGCAAAATTCAAATTGCCAAGAAAGCATCGGCCATAGTTTGCTTGGCAGTGTTTCCTTGTTCTTCACGGTACATAAAGTAATGATTCATTTTATAATTAAAAACGTTTTAGATTTTATGAAATAGAGTACATTTTAGAGCCCTTGAAAAATCAGAGGATCCTAAAATAGCACCTTGAAATTTTCCCCACTACTCCAAATCTTCAATTTTTAACAGAACTACATTCTGCCAATATTCATGTTTAACTTATTTTTTTAAAGATTTATTTATTTATGCATATAAGCTGGGGTACAAGTCAGAGCATGGGGCAGCGAGAGGGTTCACCAGAGACAGAGTGGGGAGCAGAACAGGCAGATGGACAGAAATACACTGCTGAGGGGAGCAGCGGGTGAGGCAGAAGAGGTCTGCTGTGCCATGTGGGAGTGACGCCCAGGGGTGTCGAACTTACGTCACAGCTGCGGACAGCTCCACCACACAACACTTAACCGCTGTGCCACCAGGGAGGTCCTAACTTATTTTTAATTAATTAATTAATTAATTAATTAATTAATTAATGCATACAAGAACTGGGTGCAGTCCAGAAGTGTAGGGGACGGATGAGAGGATTCACCAGAGACAGAGTGGGGAGCAGAAAAGGTGGATCTAACTGAAATACACTGCTGAGGGTAGCAGTGGGTGAGACAGGCGAAGTCTGCTGCACCACGTGGGAAGCTCCTTGGCCCGGATGGAACTCGTGCTGCAATGGCTGCAGATAGCTTCATAGTGCTGCAACTTAACCCATTGCGCCACCAGGGAGCCCTAACTTATTTTTAAACTCATCTCGTTTTTCTACCCTAACTACATATTTTGAAAGAAAAAGTATTCTTATAAAAGGAAGACTGCTGTACTCGTTGAGTATTGAATCACAATAATTCCACACTGATCAAAATGAAAAAGCACATTTGACCATTTACCATCTCAAATCATCTTACAATAGAATGCAGACATTTGCAGTATCCCTTCGGGGAAAACCCAAATTTAGATGAGGGTTCCACCTGCTCAGGTTCCTTATTTCCTTCCAGCTACTGAGGAGGCATTTCCACCATTTTCAGATTCTTTATTTGCATTTGCTTTCAAGGAGCTCCCTGAAAAAAAAACTCTACTCAAACTGGGCTCACAAAGAGCTGCACCAGTAACAGTGTTTATTTTTACAAGCAAGGGTTGCAAATTTCCATAAGCTACTTTAATTGTGATGGTTGCTGGAGACTTTATCATGAATTCTCACGAACTTTGATATAACAGCTTTGGAACTTTGGGGGCGGGATCTGATTTTAGCTTAGGGAATTCATTTTCAAGATCAGTACTTATCCTTCAATTTACTTCCAGTCTGTAAACCCAGTAATATATCTTCTTGACTCAATAGAGCATCCATTTCACATATGAACAGGATTCCTTTATCAACGAGATAAGGAAATTCTGTTTAGTTCACAGGTTTCCAGCCCTGTGCAGTACGGAAGACTGCACAGAAGAATGGAGTGGGGTTTAGAGTCAACAGCACTTAACTAGCACAAGTGCTTAGTATTGTTTGCATTTTAAAAACTCTATGTAGATAGTGCCATGCTATACATACCCTTGCTTTCTTGTTTAACTTTATATTTTTGAGATCTATCCAGGTTGATACAAGTGACATTACTTTATTCATTTCAACTGCAATATTGTGTTTAATAATGACATTTCAGCAAGGAAATTAGTGAAGTTAGAAACATGTATATCACTGTCATTGGAACAATATTTGCTATCTGGCTTTGACAGAAAGAGCTTCTGATCCTTGATCTTGTTTTTGACCACAAAAAATAACAATGAATTATTCTGCAAACAAACAGGATTTATTCAGAACCTGTTACAGTGCCCCCACCAGATAAATATTTGTCTCTCCCTTTTGCCCCACCAGAAACTCTCCCATTTACTATATTTGCCCTATAGGCATAACAACCTTGTTTATACATTTCAAAGAATTGAGAAAATAGCACAGGAAATGCTGACCCAGGGGATACTAACAGCAAGCTGGCACCAACCTAAATCTCCAAAACCTTGTGTCACAAGAATGAGATGCTGACCTCTGTCCATCTCCCTCCTTTCCCCTTACTCCCTTGTAACTCTACCCCAGCACTCTGTTAAAAAGCAGGAGTTGGGTGGGGTGGCCTTCCTGATGGTGCAAGTGATTAAGTCTCAGCACTGTGACGCTATCAGCAGCCACTACAACAGAGTTCCATACCCAGCCAGGGAGCTTCCCACATGGCACAGCAGACCTCTCCTGTCTGGCCCACTGCTCCCCTCAGCAGTGTATTTCAGTGGATCTGCTTGTTCTGCTCCCCACTCTGTCTCTGGTGAATCCTCTCACCCCCTCACCCCTCTGGCCTACACCCCAGCCCTTGTGTGCATAAATAAATAAATCTTAAAAAAAAAAAAGGAGGACAGCACAGTGGTCTTTCAGACAGAGTCTGCTGCCCTCCCCACTTTGTCAGCAGATTAAAATACTTTCCTTCTTTTCAAACTCTGTTTCCTTTTATTGACTAAGGGAAACTGAGATCGGCATTTGGTAGTAAACCTACTACACCTGCCTGGATTCCAGCCAGGATCATGCAGACAGGGCTGCACCCAGCAAAACTTTGGGGTTCCAGCCCCTGCCCCAGTGTGTCTGGAAAGTGAGACTGTAAGAGGGTGGTACTCAGGAAAGGGGAGTGTCCCCTGAGAACCGCGCTCTTACAGGCCAATTTTGAAGCCCTTTTTGCCAGGTATGGGCCGTAAGGTTTTGAAACTGCTCAGGACCTGCCATCCTTTCCTTTTTTCCTGTTTCTTTTCTATTTTCTATTAGAACTGGAATTCTATCCTATGCTTTCCCATCATTGCATTGCATTTCCCACCATTGCACCATTTTTGCAATGGTTTCACAGTTGCACACCTGGAGAACAATTTGCCTAAGAAGGGTTGTCTCAACCAGATGTGATCTAAGTGTCATGGGAGTGGGGGAAGAATTTATCTTAATATGAAGGTGTCCTCTTGAAGTAATTTCCAGGGGGATGCAAAGGATAATGTGTTATCAAGCCCTTTGTAAGTCTCTGAAAGCCCCCTGGCAGGTTGTGACCTTTAGCCCTAAGACTTTCAACAGCCATCCCTAACATTACTGTATACACATGCTTTAAAACATCATTTACCTTGTCCCTTGATACAGAACCAAGGGCAGGGAAAAATAAAATCCCTGAGGTGGCAATTAGATTCCTCTCTACCTCTTAAAACAATATAGAAACCCAGCCAACCCCTTCCACACTCTGAGGCAATAATTTGGTGCAACTCATAAGTTCCCATCTCTCCTCAATACCAAGGGGGAGAAAACCAACTAAGTAAGTTAGTCATCAAGA
Organism: Scalopus aquaticus; assembly: GCA_004024925.1. NCBI lineage: Eukaryota > Metazoa > Chordata > Mammalia > Eulipotyphla > Talpidae > Scalopus > Scalopus aquaticus. The sequence goes on along the minus strand of PVIJ01001209.1, from coordinate 122,739 downwards.
GGTTAATATTGTTGCACTAACCACTGGCCTTATCCATACCTTCCTTTTCAAAGGGCCCACAGGTAATAATTAACCTAAGTAACCATTCCCTAAAATTAGACATCACAAAGTTGCTAGGACTCAGCTTTTAGAGACAGATGGGGAAATAAAAAACAACCAGACTTGGGGGAGCTGTTTTAGCAGGTTCTTTTACAATACATAAATAAATAACCCAACTTAAAAATGGGCAAAGATCTGAACAGATACTTTTCCAAAGAAGATGTATGGATGGCATTGAAATATGTAAAGAAATGTTATAGCATTTGTTATTAAATGAAAATTAAAGCCACAATCAGATTAAATTATTAAATGCAAATTAAAGCCACAACACATCTAATAGAATGGTTCAAAAAAAAATACCTAACAATACCAAATGTTGGTGAGACTGCAGAGCAATAGGAATGCAAATTCATTGCAGCTAGGAACGCAAAATAGTGCAGCCACTTTGGAAGACAGTTTAGCAGTTTCTTAAAAAGTTAAACTTATAGAACCTAGCAAATTCACTCTTAGGTATTTGCCCAGGTGAATTTAAAATTTATGTTCACGTTAACCTATATATGGAAGGTTACAGCAGTTTTATTGATAATTAACAAAAATTTGAAGTAATTAAAACATTCTTTAAATAATAAATGGAAGAACATACTATAGCACATCTATACAATGGGATGCTTTTCAGTAATAAAAGGGAATGAACTACAATCATACAACATGCATGAACCTTAAATGCATTTTGTTAAGTGAAAAAACTCAGGCCCCAAAGTCTATATATTGTGTAGTTCCATTTATATGATATTCTGGGGAACTCAGGCTTGAAGGATACAATCAGATTAGAGGTTGCCAGCATTTCAGGAAAAGATAATGATTTGTTACAAAGGGGACACACAGGAATTTTTAGGGTGATGAACTGTTCTCTCTGGTAGTAGGGTGAGAGATAACCCGTACATGTAAAACCCATAGAACAATCCATCACAAAGTGTAGGTCTTAATGTGTGCAACTTAAAACAAACCAACTAGACTGTCAGGGAATCCCAAGATGTTATACAGACTGGGACCAGTCTGACTCTAACTGTATTGCACAGGTGAAGGTTACCATATATATCTTCACTTCATCGACAGGTGTGCAGGGAAGGAGCCAACTTAACTATACAACATATAATATAGCAAAGTTATATACAGTTTTATATGCAGCTATATAACTTTGGAAAATGGGGTTTTGCTTGTAAACCCAAAACCTAAAGATAAAAAAAAAACTGCATATAAATACTGCACTCTAGTTAGATTTGTTTCTCACAGGAGTACACATTAACAATTCTGAAACTATATGAATAGTAAGGTTGAAAAAAATAAATGTCAGATCATGGAAGCTAGGTTTCTTACTGTCTGAGAAAGAAGTTACAAATAAGCAGAAGGAAAGTGCTAGAACGAATGCTGCTGGGGTCAATTAGCATTGGAAACAGTATGAACTCATATTTAGTTTAATATCTACAGATAGAGAAATATAGGAATAATTATAGACATGTGTATGTACATAGATTGATATGTTTATATTGATCTATATATAGATCAATATGCCTATATTGATCTATATATCTCTATATATTCACATTTTTCTTGCTATATCTACTGAGAAAGTCTAAAGACAGTGACACTCCAATAGTGATGAGAACACCTACCACCCAGATCTCAGTTCCTAAATACTATTCTCCAATTAAAAAAGATCAGGACTCCTTAAAGGAGTGACAGATTCTGGGGTTGGAACAAGAAACATGCAGGATGAGCCTATAGTGTCCTATAGTATCAGAAAGTACTGAAATGTTCAAATAACGAAAGAATGGTTGCACAATGTGACTGTGCTTAATAAAACTGAATTGTACACCTAGAGATGGTTAAGATGGTAAATGCTTTGTGACTTTACCACACGCACAAAAATATGAGGGCCTGATAAAAAGTTAACCTGAAAGTACTCCCTATGGGCAAAGCTGGGACAATTTGGACAGCAAAACGGACTTTACACATTCACATCAGCACTGAATAGCATATGAGAACCACTTCACCTTTGGGGTCTTCCTCCCCCAAACCAGTTAACCCAGAAAAACCTTAAACACACCAAATGCAAAGATATTCTGCAAAATAACAGACCAGTGCCCACTGAAATTGTCAAGGTTGTAAAAAACAGGAATGTCTGAGACGGTAGGACAGCTAACCATCCCACCTTGTATCCTGGAACAGGAAATGAACATTAATGGGATAATTTGTGAAATTTGAAGTATGTTTAGAGTTTAGCCAGCACGAATGTGCAAACATTTGGTTTCTTGTTTTTGAGAAATACACCATGGTTAGGGAAATACTCACAAGAGGAAAACCTGAGAAAAGGACAAATGAGGACTCTCTATACTGTAAACCTAACAAAGTTTGTTTTTAAGAGACTAAATAAAAACTTTGACAATCACGGTGATGGGAAAATCAAAGAAACACGAGAGCATCATTATACAAACTGGGCCTTATGGCTGTGATTGGTTGCTGGGAGGATCTTTCCAGCTTCAGAGATTCTCATTGGCTCTGACAGTCCACAAAATATCAGCAGGGGTTTGTTGAACATTGCTCTATGGTACTAGTTCTTAAATTCTGTGTGTATCAGAACCACCCGGAAATTAATAAAGAATACTGGGACCTAGCCTCATTGAAGTAGACTAGCACTTGAACTTCTGTATTTTCTGAGGATTCTGATACATACCCAAACTTGAAAATCATTGCTCTACTGCTCTTCTATTAACATGACTATTCATTTACCAACCATTTATTGAGCCACTACTTTGTACCAGTCCTTTGTCAGTTCTAAGGAAAAATAGCACATAGGTAAAAACCATGACTCAAGGAGCTTAGATTCTAATATGCAAATAAATATACACTGACTGAGTTTTCTTGTATTTCTCAGTTCCAAGTACCCATCATCTGGGTTTTTGTTTTGCTTTATATTAGTAGTGGGGGCAGAGTTTTTCCTAACTTTATGGGTTATGGATTAATATAGGTGTTGGTTGCCTGTAGTCCCCTCTCCTCCAATCAGCTGTGGCTGGGATTCTATGGCATAAAACATGACCCTTTCCAAGCTTTGCTTTCTCAGCAAAGCAAACTAGATTGGGAAGGGGCCATAGGTGTGGGAGACTCTATTGTCTGACAAGGCAGAGCAGTTGTCTTGAAATGCAGAAGCCAAACTTTCCCAGGGTTGTCTGAAGGCAAAAGTATTAAGCTGCACTAGCCAATATGATAGAAATAACCCTTCCAGCATGAATTGCTTATTTATAGGAACTCAGTATAAATGAAACACAGAATAGACACACAAAATTGAGTTTCAGACTCTACTTCCAGAAAAATAGGTTTCTTCTGGTTTGATTTTTTTTTTTAACGTGTAGATATTTAATATTGTTGAGCATTGCTTTTCTGCTGCCTGTTATGTTTCAAAGTAAAAACTTGCAGGCAGCAGATTCCTACTTTGAGACTTGGGATCCTATTCTCTATCCTCTGAGCACATTCCCTAACTAAAAGATTTAACTAAAAATGTGATAGCAGCAAATTAAATATTTGGGATTAAACTACTTCATAGGTAACAATATGTACTTCAAATTGCTTCATATCAGGGTACATATATTCTCCTGACTCACCATTAGTGGTGGTCAATTGACCCTTGGCAAAGGCAGTAACTAGGGGCAACAGCAGCAAAGGACAAAAGGCAAAGAGGCAGGAAAAAATGTGACTACAACTTGGCTATCTAAAGGAAGTGAGATGAGAAACCCAGCAGCAGCAGCAGCAGGCGGTGGAACGCCAAGGAAAATGCAATTAGGCTTCTAATTCTGGCATGGCTAAGATTGTACGATCCTCTGATCTTGTTCTCACAATTAGAATGGGCGAAGCACAAAAACAAAGACTTGGTGGGTTCTCTTTCTTTGGGACAGACATTTATTGAGCTAAGCGGACGCGGTATTCAGCTCACAGAAAGCCACTATCCCAATCCTCTGAACCCGTAACAGGAAAATTACCTCTAGTCTTTCCAGCAGCAGTCCTTTCACGGGTTCGGCCACTAAGGGGCGCTGCAACCAAGCAACCGTTTTTTTTTGACAAACGGAGCGCGTCTGGATGAATATTGTCCAGCTCAGGGTCCCGTAGCAAGGTACCGAGGCTGGATGAACTGTATTTCTTTTCTCGCGCGAGAAGAGTAGGTCCCGCCCCGCACTCCTCCTCCGGTCCTCTCGCCCCGCCCGCGCACGTTCAGGCCCCTCGCGGTGGCTCGCGCTAGGTGGCGCTGTCTGCGGCGTCTCAGCGGCGCCTGCTGCCGCGGCGACGATCTCCCGGCCGGCAGTGCGGCCCGGCTCTCGGGCGGCTGCGAGTGCCACGTCCCAAGTGCTACGCGGAGGAACGGAGCGGGCGGTGCGCTGGGGGTGGGGAGCAGCGCGGAGCCCGGCTCGGCCACACTGATCGCCCGCCGCCATGGGCTCCTCGCAGAGCGTCGAGATCCCAGGCGGGGGCACGGAAGGCTACCACGTCCTGCGGGTAAGGGCTCCGACGGCGACCCCGGAGCGGCGGGTTGGAGGTGGGACCCGGCCTCTGGGAGGCGAGGCCCCGACGGGCCCCTTTCCAGGGCAGTCAGGCCGGACCCCGCGAAGGAGCGTCAACCGTGGGCGCTGCCTTGGCCAGTTTGAGGTCCGGAGGCAGCTCGCATCCTGCCGCCCCAGCGCGCCCGCCCCGGGCCTGCGGTCCGCCGCTCTGGGAGAAGGAGCTGAGCCAGAGGCGGTAGCCCGCGACTCGGGCGACGCAGCCCAGGCGAGAGTGGGGCAACCTTGACCGCTTTTCCTCCTCACGGCCTTCTCTGTCCCTCCACACACAAGCCCCCTCCCCCTGATTCTCAGCTCCCAAAGTTAAGAAGTCTTGGGGGCAAAGTCTGCAAAAGAGGTGATGAAGGTAGCATTTGAGTTTTCTGAGAGAAAGAAGCTTAGAATCCACAGATTAAAGGCTGGGGATGCGCCGGCAGGTGTTAATTCGCCTCCACACTGTCTGGGTGTCGGGAAAGGCCACTTAGGCAGACCGGAAGCGAAATGGCCTGGAACTAGGGTTGATGGACTTAAATTGACCAGATTTGGACAGGACCTTTCCATCTTCTGTGTCTGCTCCTGACCTCTCCGACCCTCCTCTTCCACACTTCCTGGCGGGGAGGGGGGGGCGGGGGGGTTGCGGAAGGTTTAAACGATCTTTTCTGAGGCTGCTGAGAGTGTGGAACAGATAGGTTTTTAGATCGACAGTGGTAAAAGAGATATTGGAAAGGGACATTTTTGTGAAAATTATCGAGGTAAATGAAGGAAAGCCACCTCAGTTACCAGGATGCAGGGAAACTTGAATCTTAAAAGATACCAGCTAAGCTATTGCTGATAAATATCCCTATTTATACAAAGCTTGTGGTCCTTTACTCATGGAACTGGGGGTCTTTGAAAGTATCCTTGATAGTTGTGTGCTTGTGCTGTGACACCTGCTGAGTGGTAACACGATGAACTGTCAACAAAGTGGCCCCAATCTGTAGCACCGTTTCAGAATGTTACTGTGTGTCACTATATATTAACTTCTCACAAACAAGAGTATTTTCACTGAAAGAGAATGTGCTTCCTAGTGCTACAGAAATTTTCTGCCTAAGGTACTGTTTTACGTAAGACAGCATTCCTAAACTAAATTTCCCAAGTATCTGGGTGATTGAACTGGGTTTGGTTCCCTTTCTGATCTTCAGGATTATCATGTATAGTTGTTTGTTCCTGCTACTAATAGCCCTGTGGAAGCCACACTCTTGGTGGGAAAGGGCCATTTTTCCAGAAAAATTGTTCCCTCTTACCTTCAAATTCAACTCCCTACTGCCACACTGATGGAGGAAATGGAAGAAGTGTCAGACCACAGATGTGAAGAGAAAGTTATTTGGCAGTATTTTACTTATTTTAATTTTGAGTTCTCAATTCTAGTATGTGTTACCCAGTTTTACACCTCATTCTCACAGTGGCATATTCTGGCCATCAATAATGGGGATTTATGTTATTTTTATGATACATGCACTCAGTAAAACACATTAGTGTTAGTGAATTTTAAAAGAATGTTTGAAAGAAAGCTGTACACATCAAAAGGATTCCATTCAATGACTTTTGTTAATGACAACATTCCCATATAAAACAAACTGAAGTACGTTTTCTTTACATAGTGCACCTTAGTAAATCTGGTGCTCATACATGTTCAGTAGTGAAGGAGTATTGTTCTATAAATTTGATTTTTAGAAACACCAGGGTCATCCTTAGCTTCCAATCTGCATCTGGTGTGTAAATGTTGCAAAAGATGAAATGATTCTTGTTTCATTCAAGTTTTATTACAGGGAGCTGTAAAATAGTAGCTAGAGTAAATAATACATCATTTAGTTTAGATTTTTTTTTAATGTTTCAGAGTCCCTAACCCACTCTGTCCCCAATTCTGTATTGATTTTCTTATTTTTGTTTTTAGAGAGGAAAGAGTTTGTTAAATTTCAACATACCATAATATCTCCATTACATCAAACATTGCCTAAATGTACCAACGGTATACTACTGAGCCTGTAAACCAGAGGAAATATGGTAGGATAATTATGGAGTAAAACTACCTATGTATAACAAATTCTAGACTGATTTAGTCAGAAGTTAGTTTTCTTTAATCAATTTCCTAGCCATTTTCTTGTCTGTAATAAAAATTTGTATGACTGAGTTTTGAAATAACAATTATAGTTACACCCACATCCACTGTGTTTTGTTGTTATTTGAAAGTCCCTGTAATTCAGAGAGGTTGAACTTTATGTTTTATCCCATTATTTTTCCATATCCATTGCTAGACACTGCTTTAAAAAATCTTTAGGGGAGAACTTTGAAATGGTTCCAGATTTACTGCTAAAAGCAATGTACTTTCCTTTTTATGTATTATGTATGTGTGTGTTATGAACATTTTCATGTTGTGATCATATTGTGTTTCCAGTTCCCCATACACATTCTAGAAGTAACCACCACATAGTTTCTTATATATCCTTTCAAAAATATTTTATGCTTACAAAATAATCTCTGCCCCTTTCTTCTCTTTCATTCTTTCTTTTTGTTTCCTCTTGTAACTGTTGAAATCTTATGACATATACCATTAAACACCATGGTCTTTTAATTTGATAACTTATTTTGGCAGTCCTTCCATAGCTGCACATAGAGGTCTGCCTCTTGCTTTCAGTTAGCCCCCCAGGTGGTGTGTTTGGACCAGTTTGGTTAAGCAACACCTCCTGGTGTTGGAGATTTAATTTTTTAGTCTTCTTTTAATAGAAGTACAAATCTACAACCTTGAATCCTTTCTTTTGTTCTCACTTAAAAGGTACATTTTCCCTGATTATTTAATATTAATGTTGTCTATGTAAATGATTGTCATCTTAGGAAAAAGTTATATTGCTCTCTGGTTATCAGCAAGTGTGCATTAGAGGTCATTTGAGTAAGTTCAAAAAATATAACAAAGAATCTAAACTACTTGTTATTCTATCATCTGGAGGTAAATACTGCTGAAATATTTTTTGTAGCCTTTTTTCTTTATGCTTAACATTGCCCCTTACTGTGTTTCACATAGGTTGCGAACCAAATGACTTATTCAAGAACAGGATAGTCAAAAGTTGTAAGATGTTTGCCTAATAACCTGAATATCGAACAGCTGAGGAATTGATAAGTAAATATGTGCCTAATCACTTACAATGCTATGCATTTCAATTTTAGTGAAAATTATGTTTCAAAACATTTGTGGGAATGGGCCAACCTCTTCTTGTGTGTGTGTGCACATTTGCATGTACAGGAAAATAAAACAAAGGTAATAAGCCTGGATATTTAAAGGATTACTAGTAGATGTGACACATACTCCTTTTAAATATCAATTTTATAAAATTTCTACAATGATGAAATATTTGTATATTCACAAATAATACAGTTACAAAGTTATTTTTTAAAAGCATGGACTTCTAGGAAGATTTTAAAATTTTTTCAGAAATCGGTTTTAAAGATGACATTTCAGCGTTCTCCCTGGTGCCACAATGGGTTAAGCTCAGCGCTATGAAGCTATCCAGAACCACTGCAGCACGAGTTCGATACCCGGCCAGGGAGATTCCCATATGGCGCAGGAGACCTCTCCAGCTTTGCCCTCTGCTCCCCTCAGCAGTGTATTTCAGTCAGTCTGCCTGTTCTGCTCCCCACTCTGTCTCTGTTGAATCCTCTCACCACCCCACACCTCTGGCCTACACCCCCGCTTGTATGCATAAATAAATAAATCTTTAAAAAAAATAAGTATGACATTTCAGATTTTTTTTTAAGATTTATTTATTTATGCATACAGGCTGGGCTGTAGACCAGATATGTGGGGTAGTGAGAGGATTCACCAGAGACAGAGTGGGGAACAGAATAGGCACATGTACTGAAATACACTGCTGAGGGGAGCAGTGGGAGAAACAGGAGAGGTCTGCTGTGCCATGTGGGCAGATCCCTGGCTGGGGATTGACTTAAACCCTTGCACCACCAGGGAAACCCAACATATCAGATTTCTTTATGTAGTATGTCCAGTTCCATGTTCACTATGAATGAGTATGGGAAATTAATATTAGGCAGGAAAATGTTAGCCAGGGCTGCTCAGTTTTGTTAGAAATTACTATAGATTGCTGCAGGCAGAATTGTTGCCTCGATTTTCCATTAATTATGAAGTAAACTCAATAAGGCCATTTTTAAAATTACATTTCTGAATCAGTTTTTAAATTAAAATATTAGATGAATTCCATTCTACACTTAAATACTCCTTGACATCCAGAATACCTCAGTACACTGCAAATCCAGTGCTCACACCTATATGGGGATGTGGGAAAATGTCATGTTCACACCATTCCTTAATTCCTCTGTGAGGGATTTTGAGGTGATGGATGTTTTGAAGGAAAGGCTATTGAGATGAAGTGTGGTCCTGTGTAATAATAGGTCTTTATCTCCTGAGCCACTTACTGCAGACTGGACAGATTAGGCACTCTCCCTATAGGAGAAAGTGACTTCTAAGTGGCATTATTTCTGTAGGAAAGAGAGGAATAAGACCTTATCTAACTGTTATATGGAACCGTTCTGTTTTAATGGTGCTTCGCTAATGTACATTAAATCGTGCTACAATACCATTTCAGTTTCAGTATTTACCTTTGAAAAAGTGAGTGCCTAGCATTTGATAGTTATAATGTTTTGTTTACTAATACAGTGTTTCTCAAACTTTTAAAACGCATGCCCCCTTCTCAAAAACAAAAATTTTACTACCACCCCCCTTTCTTCATTCTAAAAACAATGTGTAGAAAAAGAAAACAGTTGGGTTATTTGATACTGTTTTCCATAAAAAGTTATAATTGAAAAAATGTTATAAATACCATTTGAAGATTCTGACTTGTACCCACCTACAGCATTGATCATTCTGTTAAAAGGCTGCAAAATTGTATATACGCATTCTTTGTGGTACTTTCAAATGTAGGAATCAGATATTTCAGGTAATGAAAGTCTTGGACTACAATTTTATGAACCTTAAGAAAACTTTAGAAATTTTAAGTATCTTTAGAAATAAACTTTACCCAGTAATAATAGGCCTTGAACAAATAGTAGTATCATGTTGTTATCTGTACTTTCATATTTATTTGATGAAGCGTGTTTTAATGTATGGACTGTATTCCTCAGGATCCTTAGGTTCCTGCTGGGGGTGAGTTAGTAGAATTTCTGCTTCTGGTCAGTAAGTAGTAAGAGTACACAGTGCCTTCTTGGTTAGATATAGACAGGGTTTTTTAATAATTCCTCAGAAATTTTCATAAGAATTGAGCTTAGAATTGCTGCTAGCATTATAGTACATTCATTTTACCAGCTTTAACTGTCTACTGAAAGTATTATATTGTTTGGATTGAGTCACCAATAAAATATTAACAGTCTAAACTAGAAAATAATTATCTGTAAAAATTTGCTAGGTGCTTTGGAATCTGACTATGTTGCCTTGGAACGTGTGATTATAAAAAAGGATGACTTTTTTCCTAACAATATTCAAAACCAAAGCAATTACTTTTGAAAGACTATATGCTTTCCTCTAACATTGCAAAGAAATTTACTGCAACAGAGAGAATTTTGCTGGAATAGACGTTTGCTTTTTTTTGAAGCATCAAGTAGAAATCAAGCACATTCTCAGAAATAAGGAGCTTTGTATCTTATTGGACATGAATTGTTGAGAAACTATCATCGCGATCAAAAACAAAAACTAACAGGCAACCACAGATAAGAGACATTCTGCAGGGGAGGGAGAAGGAAAGGGACCAAAATAGGGGAGAAAAGAGCACAAGGGACTATGGTGATGGTTCATGGGTGAATTGGTGGTGGGAAACTTACGGGAGATACATAATAATGCGAAGGATATAAATTAAATAAAATTAAATTAAAGAAAAAAAAACTATCATAGTAGACCACTTGAGACCATCCTTGGAAATCACTGGATTCTAGTGTCACCCATTACCTCCTTACGTTTCTTAGGGAAAACTTTTGACCTTCTTTGAACTTCAGTCTTTTTACCTGAAATGTGGGGATAATAGCAATTACTATTATAACAGTGTGTCACACTTTTTTCGATTAAAAACCACATCAAATGTTGTGTATGGAAATATTTTGGAAGAAGCAATGCTTTCTATCTCACTGTTTATCCTAAGGCTTAAATGAGATATTCTATGTACTTAGCATAGGGTCTAGAATAAGAGATTCAGTAAATGTTAAGCTGATACTTTTATTATTAGCATTTGCATTATTGTATCACCCATTGTTACTATTGGAGTGGCAATACTAGTTAAAATATACTAGTTATAAACATTTTGAGTAATATTTTCTTTTAATCATTTAGCAGCTGCTTTCTGTCCATGTATCTAGCCCTATATTTTGCTGCTATTTAAAACATAAGTTTTGGATCACATCTGACCCATTAATTTTATGAATATGCCTGCTAATTTTTAAGGAAAATTTTTAAAAAGTTTTAAAGGTAGTTGAGTACAAGTGTCCTTTGCTACAATATTAGTAAACATATTAGTAAAATTGACTGAAGGGTTCCCTGTAATTAAAGTGATCTTGTTGGGTTTGATTTTCTATATTTTAAGCTAGAAGTAGAGGTAGTCTTATTTTGAGTTATTCAGTCTTAGAGATGTTCTAGTCAGCTTCCTCACTTTACAGTTAAAGGAGCACAGAGACAATTGCCTAAGGTCATGTGCAAGTTTTCTTTCTCTAAGAAACAAATAACCTTAAGTTGAACTTTGAAAAATATAAAATGCAGAGACATGTTGTCAAGAGTTTTTGTTTCTTTTAAAACATCCTTCAGCATCATTTTCCTAACATACAGATATTTTCTAGGAAACTGCTTTGTAATGAAAGGTTTTATTTCCTTTTAGCTAGCTTTAGAATTTTATTTCAAATTGTTTTTTATGTTACACAATTATATCATAGGAGCAATGTCAGGAGAACTTGCTTTATTTGGGTGGAACATGTGAGGAGAATGTTTTAGCAGTTGAAGCTTGAACTCTTCTGGTCACCTGCTAAGTTGACAAAGTTTGTGTCACGTCCCAAATAGGGAAACTAGACATAGAAGAGTTCCCCAATTTCAAAAATGCCTTTTTTATAACTGTGAAGCATTTAGGATTTTCTAAAAAATTATTTCACATTCCCAAATCTTTCCCCATCATTTTTATTACCTAAGCACACTCATGAGGCTTTATGTGTTTAATTGAAGTAAGTCATCATTTAGATGTTAGCTTAGATTGAGGGTTTTTTCAGTCTCTCTTAAAATCTCTTCTTTTTTAAAAAACAGTACAAAAAGGAGTGTTAACATTTAACTGCAAGCCAGAGGAGGTGATGGTGTAGACAGAAAGTCATTCGTAGGGACCTACCTGCCTTTTATATGTGGAAAAGGAATTGGTGCAATAATGAAGAGGCAACAATTACATATTCCACTGAGCCAATTTTATGGAAATACCTCCTTGATTAGAACATTTAAGGGCAATAATTAACATACCATCCAGAAACATGGATAAATATATCTTTGTATATCACCTTATAAAATACTTGATGTGATGGTATCCTTTGTTCTGACAGTAGGTAGCCTTGTGGTTTGCTTTTCTTTGTTACTTGAAGGTTTTATACACCTCACCCAGAAGTGTTTAAATAAATAGAACAATGCGGTTGAAGAAATGTCTCCTTCTGCACTCTACCCAAACTCTTCTCTGTCTTCCACCCTCATCTAAGCCAAGGTTTAAAGGGAGGTAGGTAGGGAGCTCATGTGAAATGATCCAAATCTAGTATAAAGTATAATATTTTTAATCCCAGAAGAGATGGATACTTCACTGGAAACAGCCAGTAAAGAACAATTAGGTCTGTACACCAAAAAAATTTTAGACTAAATCTGAATGATCCAAGATCAGATAGTAAGAGGAGAGTCAAAAGTTTGTTTTATTACCTGGAGGGTGAGTAGACAAAAGAGCTAGTGATACTTTTCCTGAAGGGCAGTTTTTAAAACTATTTTAATTACAATTCAAAGTAAGAAATATATTTTCCATTATAACTGAAAAATACCCTTAGTATTCTGCTAGGGATTTTTGATGTTTTGTCTATTCAGGCATATTCCTGTTTTGACATTGGTCTGTTCTATCATGATCTATTCTGTCATGATCCACTAAATTGATTTCAGAACCCACCGAAACTACCCACAGTAGTTGAATGACATTATTTATGTATAATTGGTGACTCAGAATTCTACTTGTAATCATTGGTGCTGATTTCTTTTTCTGCAGTGGGGGTGGATGTCCCTATAGTATGCAGTTTCTGTTATCTCATTTTTTGCTTCTTGAGGAATGAAAGATGTCTGGCTATTTTTATCTAATTGTAGTTTTTTCAGGCGTGCTTAGGAGAGAAAGTATTTCTTCAATATCATTATTATTTTGGTAATATAGAATGTAAAGTTTGAACTCTTACAAGTGCCAGTAACTTTTCCTAATTTCTTCTGCTTATGATATTGGTAGCATTTCTTTTTATAACTATCATATTATAAGCATAATTGCTCTTTAGTATTTTCAGCTGCTTCATTTTGTTTCTTAATTGTTCAGGGGTGATCATGTGCCTAAAAAGAAGTGGAAAAAGTGCCTTCTCTACAGCTTGTTAGAACCCTTAGGGAGTGGATTTGTATAGAGTCATGTTTTTTCTTAAAGCTGAGTATTTACTGCTTTTAGTATCCAAATTATGTTATATGAAAATCTAATTTTAAATGTATTACATACTTTCCCAGTATCCTAGATAGGTGTTAAATGTAATTCAATCCCTTTGTGTCCTTTTTTTTCTGAGGCATGATTGACATGTAACAGCATATTGGTCCCAGATATACCATCAATACATGATTGAATAGTTGTGTACATTGCAAACCAATAACCATAATAAGTCTAGTTAACATCCATCATCATGCAATAGTTACAAAATTATTTTTTTTCTTGTGATCAGAGCTCTTATCTTACTTAGCATAATGCCCTTGAGGTTCCATCATATTGTTGAAAATGGCAAGATTTCTTTCTTTTTTATGACTAAATTGTGTGTGTGTGTGTGTGTGTGTGTGTGTATGTGTGTGTGTGTGTGTGTTTTAATCCATCCATCAGTGGATGCTTAGCTTGTTTCCATATCTTGGCTATTATAAACAATGCAGCAGTGAACATGGGACACTGAGTTAGTGTTTTCATTTTGTTAGGCCAGATACCCCGAAGTGGAATTGCTGGATCATATAGTAGTTCTGTTTTTAATTTTTGGGGGGAACTTCCATGATGTTTTTCCATAGTGGCTGTATTAGTTTACTGCACCAAAGTACACAAGGGTTCCCTTTATTCCACATCCTTGCCAACACTTCTCATTATTTCTTGTCTTTTTGGCATTAGCCATTCTAGCAGGTATGAGATAACTGTGGTGTTTTTTTTTAATACATATTTATTTATTTATGCATACAAGCTGGGGTGTAGGCCAGAGGTATGGGATGGTGAGAGGATTCACCAGAGACAGTGGGGAGCAGAACAGGCAGATCGACTGAAGTACACTGCTGAGGGGTGCAGCAGGCGAGGCAGGAGAGGTCTGCTGCGCTGTGTGGGAGTCTCCCTGGCTGAGGATCAAACTCATGCTGCAGTGGCTCTGGATAGCTTCATAGTGCTGCACTTAACCCGTTGTGCCACCAGGGAGGCACTGACTGTGGTTTTAATTTGCATTTCCCTGATGATTAGTGATGTTGAACATCTTTTCATGTATGTTGATCATCTGTGTATCTTCTTTGAAAAAATGACTGTTAAGATCCTCTGCCCATTTTTTAATTGGCTTGCTTTTGTTTTTTGCTATTGAGTTGTATAAGTTCTTTATATTTTGGGGGTAGTTAACTCCATTTTCAGATATCATTGTAAATATTTTTTTCCCATTCAGTACGTTGCCTTTTTATTTGTCAGTGGTTTCTATTGCTGTGCCTTTTAGTTTGATATAGTCCTGTTTATTATTTTTCTTCACTATATAGGTCTTTCGGAGAATGTATGTATACCCATTTCTATGAGTATGTAGTAAAAAGTGGAATATTGTGTCAAAGGTTATTTATTTCAACATTAATAGATACTGCCAAACAGTTCTATCAGTTATAGTCCCACCAGCAATAATTGAGGTTTTGAATCTGCTATAGCCTCATTAACAGTATTTTCTGTCTTTTTCATATTTGCCATTCTGATAGATGGGTGGAGCCTGCCTTTACAGTGTGGTTTTAATTTGCATTTCCTTGATGGCTATTGAAGATGAGCATATTTTCATATTTATTGTCTATATTGGTATCCTCTTTTACTAAACCTGGGCTGTCTATCTTAGAAACTTTATTGGGTTATATTTTATATAAGATTAAATTCAACCTTTTAAAGTATACAGTTCAATTGCTTTTTTAGTATAATCACTGAGTCATGCAACCAGCACCATTATCTAATTCCAGAACCTTTAATCACCCCAGTACCTATTCTCTATTCTTCCAACCCTAGCAACTACTAATCTACTTCCTGTTCCTGTGGATTTGCCTTTTCTGGTCATTCCACATAAATGAAATCATACAACCTGTGTTCTTTGTGACTGATTGCTTTCACTTAACATAATGTTTTCAATGTTTGTTCATGTTATAACATGTATCAGTACTTCATTCCTTTTTATTGCCCCCAAATACTCCTTTCTGTTAATATACTCTATTTTGTTAATCCATTCATCAGTTGAGGTTCATTTGAATTGTTCCTAGTTTTAGGCTATTATGAATAACATACGAATGATGAAATTTGTATACACGTGTTTACAGGGCCATGTTATCATTACTATGATATATACCTTGGTTATACACCTAAGAGTAGAATTGTGTCCTACAACTCTATGATTAACATTTTTAGGATCTGCCAAACTGTTTTCCACAGTAGCTGCACCATCAATATTAATCAGTGTTAATGAAGTCAAATTTCTCCTTGTCTTTGCCGGGCCTTGTTAATGTCTTTTTTACTTTAACCATTCTTATGGATGAGAAGTGGTATCATTTATTTTCTTAATGATTTGCAATGGTACTGAATACATTTTCCTTGTTATATATGTATTGTATCTTTTTTTTTAAAGATTTATTTTTATTTATGCATACAAGACCTGGGATATATGCCAGAAGTACAGGGCAGAGGGGCGAGAGGGTTCACCAGAGACAGAGTGGGGAGCAGAACAGGCAGATCTACTGAAATACACTGCTGAGGAGAGCTGCCAGCTAGACAGGAGAGGTCTGCTGGTCTGCTGCGCCATATGGGTTAGGCTCTAACTCATGCCTCAGAGGCTGGCAGTAGCTTGATAGCGCTAAGATTTTAACCACTGTGCCAGTAGGGAGGCCCCTGTATTATATCTTTTCACTCCTTAGTGTATCTTTTGATGAGCAGAATTTTAGTATAGTTTATCTTCTTTTTTAGAGTATTCTTTCACTTTTATGCCTACTTTAAGAAGTCTTTCTATACTTAAAGATCTCAAAAATAGTCTCCTGTGTTTCTCTAAAAGTTTTTGTTTTACTTTTGACCTTTAGATTTGCCATCCGTCTGGAATTGTTTTTTGAGAGGCAATGTTTTTAAGAAGTTTCCTCCTCACTAACTAGCATTTTATGTCCTTTCCCTTTTTTAAAGGGGTGAGGGATAATACATGGCTAGAAAAATAAGGTAATATGCAGGAATTAGTTGGTTACAAAGATTTGCTGTCAGGCAGTGACTGCAGAGGTAGGATGATGAACTTAAGTTTTGTAGGATCCTATCATGTCAGAGATTTAGCTAGTCATTTCATAAACTCCAACACATTGAAGCTCTACAGTATTCTTGCAAAATATATGACATTATCCTTTACTTGCACATGATAAAACTGAGGTCCAGAAATGTAAATTAAATTTCCCAAGTTCACATAGCAATAAGTAGGCAGAACCACAGCTCAAAACCAAGTCAGTTTGGCTTTAAGACTATTATTTTTCATTGTACATTTTTTTCAAAATCCCAAAAAATCTTAATAAGCTTTCAAATTTAACCTGTTCGTATTAGATTGCTCTGATAGTTGACCCAGTAATAAATGTTACATGAACTGTGGAGCCCTGTGTGTGTGTGTTTGTGTGTGTGTGTTAAGGTAGTTTGAAGGAAGTAGATGAATTAACAATTGAGATATCTCATAGGAGACTGAATGTATTGTAGCAATAATCTGATGCTTAAGAGATTAGTTGCCTAAGAGAGTTTTGTCAGTGTATAATGCTGCCAGAAAAATTAACCTGTCTGGATACTTAATTTGCTGTGTTATAGATCATATTTTCCATGATGTGAAATGTAGGAAGTTTCTTTCACATGTATTAGGATCAAAGAGCATTTCTAGACCTCCCTCTGCTGAGTGTCCCCAGCAGTAATTAAGATACCTAGTTGCCAGAATTGTGCTAGTTATAATGACAAAAAAAATAAATTTAGGAAAGAAATTCATTTCAAAGTCCATTAGTAACAGAGATTGATGTTTGTAGCAAATGAAAATGGAAAGATATAGTGAAAGAATTATTTGTTTGTTTTAAATTAGTATTTAGCTATTGAATCTTTTTTTGAGTTGTGGTGAAGAATACTTCTAATGCCATTGGAAACATTAGATTTCAAACAATAATGGTAAAACTTTATACTCAGTGGGTGGTATGATAAGAATCAGTGTGTGATGTCAACTTTGAGTTGGTGGTGTCATTACAAAAGTACTGTCTTTAGCCCTTTTAGACTGAAAAGTAAACTTTTGGTAGCCTCAGTGAAGAAGTCTGAAATTGATCAATGAACTGGTTGTTCTAAATAAAATGGTCATTTGGTAACATTCAAATTCAGAAAATGTGACTAAATATAGTCCCTTTTAGATGAGAAACTTCATTCTGAGGAGGCTATTGTCTCCTTATCACACCTGAGGCATTTCACACCTAATTGATGGGCACCTAGCAGACCCGGGCATCATGCCTAGGAGATCATCACTTTTTTCCCCCATTGACCTCATTTATCTTCTGATAGCTGGAGGCAGCCAACCCTTTTCCCTTTAGAGTTGCCATTTGAGGAGGAATCAGTCTGCTATTTTGGGTTTTAGACATTTTGCTTGCATCTAAGACAACTGAGTATAAGAAACTAAACGTGTACTGATCATTTTTACTACTGCTGATACATTTAAGCAGTAAATCCCTTTGATATTTAATTTTTATTTACAAAAATGATATAGTCCCAGATTTTCAGGAGAACTTACAGAAAGCAAATTAGATAGCTTCTGTAAGTTAAATATTGTTTTATATAAACTACAGCTATTCCTTACTGTGACAAAGGAAGAAAATCTTGTTTTACTTCTTTAGAGGCAATGGTAGCATAATTTGGTTTTAAATCAATAAAGGGTAACATTAATCCAAGCAGTAATGAATGGTTCTGACTGACGTTATCTGGCAGTAGAGGAATATATTCTGGGAACAATCTAGATTCCATTTAGAAAGCATTAAAATGATTTGTTTATTGTGTATACAGCTACAATTTTTATGTAGCTGAATGTGTGTACCTTATTTGCATAGCCTCAGAACTGTTAAAAGAATTGCTTGGACTGTTATAGAAAATTAGCCTACAAATACCCCTGCAAACTTCATTTTTGTAAGAGAGCCTTGATAATACCTAATAACATCCAAGAGAATAAAAATTAAGATAGTGTGAAAATATTTTGGAAGAGGAAATTCAAAGTGGATTGTATTAGCTTTTTACTCTTTTTTGTCATATTACTGCTGTAACTTTATAATTGCACTTTTAGAAAATTTTAGTTTATTTTAATCCATCTCAGATTTGGAATGCTAAACATTTCAGTTGTTGGGAAGTTAATTACTCTTAATCTTCCACTTAACGTCATCTATAAATCTGGTTCTACCCTTTCTAGCCCTTTTATTGAACAAATAAGTGTAAGTTATACTTTTTAGTTTCACTTTTATCACTAGTCAGCTATAGGATCATAAACAAGTCATGGAATGGTTTCTTCACCTGTTAAGTAAAAGAATTGCACAAAATTAGTGGTTTTAAGCCTTTCTTTGGGCCATGGAGAAATGCTCTAATAATTTGGTGAAAGCCATGGATTTTTACATCCTGAAAACTGTTGATTTGTACAAGATGTGTTTAATTTCAAGATCTGTGTGGTGCTCCTTGAATGAAGCCATCCACAGACTTCAGTTTAAGGTTCCTGTGGCTTAGAGAATTTCTGATTTTCAAAATCTGTAATTCTATATTTCTCTCCCAGATGACCCTGTTGTCTGGCTATATTACATTAGAATCCTTATTTTTTTAGACTCCTGCTAGTGGGTCTTTGCTCATTATTTCATCAGTGTTCAGATGTCCTTTATCTTCTTATCCATCTTTCACCTTTGAAAGTTCTACCCTTTTTGTAAAGCACAATTCAAATGTCACTTTTTAATGAAGCTTCTTCAGTCAGAATTAATCATACTGTTAGAACTTTGTAACTCCATTTATAGTCCTTAACCGCTTTGGTCTTACATGTAATGGCTAAAAGGACTGTGTGTCCTATTTCCCATCCTTTTCTTGCCTGTTCCTCAACAGATGATGAATGTCTTGATGTCAGCGACTTGTTTCTGTATTAGCTTAGTGACTAAATGGTGCCTTGCTAATAGTGGTCATCGAGTAAGTGCTTGCTAAATTGAATTTGTCAGTCAGTTGTAATGACTGCTAAATGCTGGGAGGATTGTTCCCACCCTAGCCCAAAAAAGTAGAAAGTAGTTGTGAAATAGAACCAGAGGGAAAACCTCATATATAAGATAAACTTTAATAATGGGTGTTATTTAGGGAACTGCAAGGGTCTTATCTGGGAGAGATCAGAGAACTAGTGTGTTATCAAAAGGAAATGAATTTTACTGAAAAGATAGTAAAAATTAGCTTGCTTTTTAACTTTGTGTTTTTCTTTTTTGGCATTTCTGTTTTAATAGGTACAAGAAAATTCTCCAGGACATAGAGCTGGACTGGAACCGTTCTTTGACTTTATTGTTTCTATTAATGGTTCAAGACTAGTAAGTTCAATTTTTTAATAGTTTTGCCTATAGTGTTTTATAATCTTTTGAAAATGGAACTTTTCAGATCGTTTAGGATGAATGTTTATTCATCAGTTAATGCCACTACATAGAGTATGCCACCAGTTTAAAAATAATCGTGTGTTAGTAAACATATGAAAATGTCAAATACGTAATGATATAAATGTATAATGCATATACTATGCCTCACACTCCGGTGATTATTTTAGGGGAGTAGAATCACTAGTGCTTTTACTTTATATTTTATATGCAGAAATAAATACTTAGGATGACAAAGATACTTTTTTAAAGATATCAGACTTTTATAGGTTGTGACAAATGGATTAATAAAGCCTCATTCTTAGAAAACTTGTTGGTTTTATTGGAGCTAAGTTCCATCATATACAAATAATTTTATTAGAACCTGACAGATTTGTTCCAGAAGTACAGAATTAAAACCACTTTTTATAAACTGCTTTTACTTTACTTGCAGTAAAGTTGTACAGGAAGGAAATTTTATAATTTCAGCAAAGAAAATTCTTAAAATAACAGCTACTTGGTTGGTTTATTTTTTCACAACAGTCTTTTAAGTTTTTTTCATTA
Source organism: Scalopus aquaticus (assembly GCA_004024925.1). Taxonomy (NCBI): domain Eukaryota; kingdom Metazoa; phylum Chordata; class Mammalia; order Eulipotyphla; family Talpidae; genus Scalopus; species Scalopus aquaticus. The sequence goes on along the minus strand of PVIJ01001209.1, from coordinate 102,414 downwards.
CTTATCAATGCCTCATACTTAATGGCCTTTATTCATTTATGTAATGAAATATTTAACATACTGCTTCCATTATCTTTTCCTTTCAGTTCTTAATAAATAAATAAAGTATATACTTAGCAGTAAAATAGAAAATTAAACTTCAACCCCAGTAAATGTTTTAGACTTTAAAATCAGAGTCTTATCATCTCTTATTAGTAATAGGACTTCTTTTGGAATGTTTTGCTTCCTATCACTAAAGTCCTAGATCATGCCAAACGATGTTGGATTGCAAATTCCATAATCCATAGTCAGCTATTAGAAAAAGTCAGTCAGCAGTTTCTGCTAACATCAGAGTTGATCTTAATTTCCTGACATCTTTTTCTTGGGGGACCATTAAATGTTAATGAAACCTTTGTTGAATGTTTTATTATGCTGATTATTAAATTTACTCCAATAGGGCCATAGGAAGCTTAAGCTGAGATTAATTAACACTGCATTTTTATTTATTAAAGAAAATGATTTCTGTGTGTTCACAGAATAAAGACAATGACACTCTGAAGGATCTACTGAAAGCAAATGTTGAAAAGCCTGTAAAAATGCTTATCTATAGCAGTAAAACACTGGAACTTCGAGAGACCTCAGTTACACCAAGTAACATGTGGGGTGGCCAGGGATTGTTGGGAGTGAGCATTCGTTTCTGCAGCTTTGATGGGGCAAATGAAAATGTTTGGCATGTGTTGGTAGGTATCAACTACGAGTTGTTACGTGCAATTTAAAAAGTAGTGTCGAAAGGTGTTTTAACAGTAGTTGTGTCCTGTTTGGTAAGATTGTAAGGATATATTAGGCTATTTTTAATCTCTGAAAATCAGAATTCATTGCTTTTAAAATATGTATTATTAAGAAAATCTTGAGCAAGGGAAGCAAATACAGATCCCTAAGAACTATTTTTCTGATGATTTATGTTAGAGGACATATTAAAGTGGCTACAGAAATATTTTAAATGGTAAATGTGACTTTTATGCTTGGAAGATTTAAATATATACTATAGTCTGACATCTGAAATTATCGCTAACAAGACAAAAAGATAGGAGTTTTAAAAATCACTATATTTAAGGACTATGAATTATAAATTTCAGGATATTATTTTTATATACATTAATTTTAGCTTATGTTTTTGTGTCATACTAGGAAGTAGAATCAAATTCTCCTGCAGCATTGGCGGGTCTTAGACCTCACAGTGATTATATAATTGGAGCTGATATGGTCATGAATGAGGTAATTAATGTATTTATTAATAACATAAATTAATATAACATTTTCTCATTAATGATTACATTCAGAAGTATATTTACATACTTTGCATTTACAGTTGAAATTTAGGTCTGTGCCTCCATGTATTAAACAGAACATCTGGGAGGTGTCTTATTAGGTGTAGCTATGAAGAAAAACATACTGAGTGACAGTTGCACAGGTTGTATGTATTGTATAACCACATTTTGGTTATAGATTTCATTTTCTCTTTCCTTTTTTTTGCTCTTTAAAGTGACAAAAGTGTCTCAGCTATATTAAACAGATCCTTTCATCTTCTGTTAGTTAGTGTAAGTATATATTGCTAAATCAAAATTGGCACCTGTGAAGGCCTGCTGGAAACAGGACTTTTCAAATATGGTTGGAAGCCTGTGGCCATTATTGCTGACTATAAGCAGGGTTTCCTGAACCAGAGCAAGCATACAGCTCTTCTTAAAACTTGAAGGTGTTTTGCTAGAGATGAAACTGAATTCTATCTAGACAAAAATTGTGCTCCTGTATACAAAACAAAGAACAACACAGTGACTCTTGGTGACAAATCAAATAAAACTAGAATAATCTGGGATAGGTAAAGTGTGTCCATGGAAACAGTGGCCTGATTTGCACCAAGTCCTAAAGCAACCTTCTTGCTAAGGCCACAGGAAACAGTCTGTGTGTTGCTACACCCCAAGGACTTAAACATATTGAAAAACCAATACATAAAAGTGTATTTGTTCTCTTGTTAAAAAAAAAAAAAAAAGAGAGAGAAAAATAAGGTGCCTAGATAACCAGATCTTAATAATGGAGAATAAAAGCAGAATATGTAGAATTTGTGTGTAGAAGAGTTTTACTATAAAATTGCTGACTAGTTCTTAATAGAACCAACATAAGGCCTTGTACATAGTAGGTAATATATTGAATTAAATCTTGCTTGGAATATTGGTTTTAAAAAAAATTTTTTTCCAGGCCAAACTGTATCCAGGTTTATTTAAATACACTTTTCATAAACATCATGATATTTCAGATAGGATATGGGCAGATAATCATTAACTGTATACAACAACTTGCAAAGTCAAAGTCTTCTCTTCAACGAATTACCAAAATCAGAAAGCCACTATAAAATGTAATGATCTTCATTTGATACTCTCAACAGGGAAAGTTTAGAATAAGGGTTGACATTCCACAATTAGCATATTGTTTAACAACTTTTCACAAGCCAACCCTGACTGTTAGGTAATGAAATGAAAATGACAGATTTCTCAGTCTGAAGCAGCATAGTCTAAAAAAGGAACTGCTCTTTTAATGGATGTCATCTCAATGGTGACACTAGAAATTTTAGATTGCCTGACATGCGGTATCTGCTTTTCCGGAGTCCTCTTTCAGTAGGTCTCCCGGGTCTTAAGGGAGTCAAGTCTATGCTGAAGACTAAGCAGGAGAAGAGGACAGCAAAACAAATCTTAGTTTTTCCTTGCCACAGGGCGTCTGCCGAGGTGCCTAATGTGTGCCAAGATCAAGGAATTCTTCCTCATGGGAACCAAGAGGAAGTCTTAAAACTACAAGGGAAAAGTTTTTTCCCCCACATCAATATAGCTTCAGAGACACTCTATTAGTAACATATGCCCTTGCCCAAAAAACAGCTTTGAAGTGGTATGGGTGCTAACAACATAACTTAAAACAAAATTCTGCATTTTTATAAAATTTGAAAATACTATTTCAAATTGTACAGTCACCGGAAGTACATAGTTGCCAAAAATGCTCCACTTGGCATCTCCAGCACCTTCCGCTTTCTGTTTTGGCATCTTCATTTTCTATACTGTTTTATTCCCATCCTTGCCAGCACTAGCTTTACCCTTTTCCTGTTGGTACCTCCTCTCCCTTCTTTGCAGGGTCCGTTTTAGGCTTGGACTCTGGCTTTGATGGAGCAGGGTTAGCAGATCATCTCACAGACCTTTGTGCTTCATCCTTCATCTTTCATTTGTGTCTTTGAGCATCCCTTCGAGCCTTTCTCTTGGGCATGGTGGCGACAGCGGCAGGATGTAGGCACTGGACACGGGGATGCAGCAGCTTGGGCTTTGTTCATTCTGGAGGTTCTCACCTTTTCTTCACATTGCTTCAAGAAATAATTTTTATGTTTAGGAGCATGACTCAAAATTGTATACCAGGTCCAAGAATAATGTCATTTCATTCAACTTTATTTTGTTACAATGTCTTAGCAATGAGGAAAAAGTTCCAGTCAGCATTCAATGAAATAACATTATTCTAGGACCTGGTTTCATTTGTTATATGTCATTTTAGAGAAAGTAGAAATTTCCAGGCCTCCCTGGTAGCCTAGGGGTTAAGTCTCAGCACTGTTGCTGTGATAGCTCACCTGGGTGGCCTGAGTTCAATCCCCAGCCAGGGAGCTAACACACATAAGTCACAGCAGACCTCTCTTGTCTCACCTGAGCAGTGTATTGCAGTAAATCCGCCTGCTCTGCTCCCCACTCCGTCTTTGGTGAATCTTCTCACCCGCCACACTTCAGACCTCCATCCCAGTTATGCTCAAAAATAAATAAAATCTTTAAAAATATATGAATAAAGTAGAAATTTCCAAGAATCTATTGATGACATTGAGTTCTTACTGTATTTTTTTTAAGTTTTCCAAATGATTCTGATATTACCCAGTTTTGAGAACCACTGTTTAAAGTTCAGTAACATAAAAACATTTTTCTCCTGTGATGATTTTGCAGTCTGAAGATCTGTTCAGCCTTATTGAAACACATGAAGCAAAACCATTGAAACTGTATGTGTATAATACAGACACTGATAACTGTCGAGAAGTGATTATTACACCAAATTCTGCATGGGGTGGAGAAGGCAGGTAAGGCCATTTTTAGACTAAGTTATGACTGCTTAAATTTACTAGTCAAATGTGTTAGAAACATTGATTGTTTTTATTCAGAAATAGTTACTGGTTTATTATAAGACTTCCCTTGAGAAAAGGAAAGAGCTGACATAGAATATTGAATCCAACGATTCATTTCTTAAAATACATATCTAAGAGCTTGGTACTATGTAGTTGATCCTCGAACATCATAGGGGATCAGGTCATCTATCCCTACACAATTAAAAATCGGCAGTGTAACTTTTGACTCTCCCAAGATTTACCAGTAGCCTGCTATTGACCAGAGCCTTACAAATAATATAGTTGGTTAACACATATTTTATATATATATATATATCTGTTATATACTGTATTCATAAACAAAGTTAGCAAGAGAAAAAAATACTAAACTCATAAGAGAAAATACATTTACAGTACTATGCTGTATCTATTGAAAAAATTTCTCTATGTAAGTAGACCTGTGCAGTCTAAGAGCTAACATCCTTTTGTTATTAATAAAAGTTTTCCGTTTTATTTTATTTTCCCAATTCCCCTCCCCAGCAGTAGGATAATACAGTGTAACTTTCTCTAGCTGCTAGGAATTTTCTTAATACTTTATGGTATCTTTGGCTTCTGGAAATGGACAGGCTGATTTGAACCAAAAGTTAGACAGATTACAGAATTGCAACAATAAAAAACAAGTTATAAAGAAGATGAAGACAAGCAGATAAGCAAACTTTATAAAATAAAATCAGTTACTGAGATTATCAAGTCAATTCCTAATTTCAACAAGCAAAATATGCTGATTTAACATTGCTTCTTTAGGTCTTTTTTATAATGACTTAATTTATATAGATTTTCATTATTTTGAAAGCCCTGATAACCTTTTTTAATTTGAGGAATTAACACACACGAGTCATAATTACAGCAAAACCCGGGGCTTAGAAACATTTCCAAATGTTTTATGGAAGTTCTAGCACTTGCAGAGGGAAGAGCACAGGGACAGTGGTGATGGTTCACGGCTCTTATGGTTGTGGGAAAAGTACAGAGACTGCTTCTGAGGGGAGAACAGTGATGTAAGGAAAAAAAAAAAGTTGCAGCACTAGAGTAGGAAAGGGGTAACTTAGTTGATGCAGGCAGAGAAAGTATTTGTTCACAGTATCTTACTCACACTACTGAAATTCAACAGCTGAAGATATTTTGTCCCTAAAATTCTCAACTTGTTGGAATTTGGGAGGGGGAAATGAGATACAAATATAATCTTAAGAGTCTAACTTGTCTGGAACAATTCTGATCATTTTGTGGTGGTTCATTGTCCAGGTTTGTAAACAGAGAAATGTTATCTTTTCAAGGCATTCAAAATTGATTCAGAGGGGCTGCTTCATATAAACTAAACTTGCAACAACCAAAAAAAAGCTGCTCTATTCATTAGAAAGATAAATTTTCATACTACAATAGAAAAATACCACCTTCCAGTTAGAATACTGAGGTGAGATTAGTACCAGAAAAGTGATTGATGATCTTGAAATTTAAGTGCAGGGAAGAGATTCTATAGATGTTTAAATCCAACAGCAAAGAATATCTCTAGTTCTTTAATATTTAATTATGTTAACGAAATACGGCTTCATTTTTCTTCTTGGAGCCCTTCTTTTCTAGACTTCAGTGAAGTTTATTCCTTTTCTTTGGGAGACATTTTTCCTTTCAATATGGTTTAGTAACACTGCTTTAGATAGTCTCATATAGACCATTTCCCTGAATCTGCCCTTTGTATGCCTCCAGTTTTTATTCCTTTCTCAGAGGTTGACCACATTTATTCAGTATTTTAGTTTCCTTCTTGGGCTCATTGTGGTGTTCTCTACCACCACTTAGTTATTTTGATTAATGAGTACTTTGTTTTAAAATGCAACTACCTCTGACAGATTATCATTGGTTAGTATAAATTATTTAATCTTACTTTCTTCCTCTAAATCTATCTAAGATCCAGTTTAGTGGGAGTTACAGTTTTGATGGTAGGAGGGAAGAAAAGCGAGAGGAAGAATGAGTAATTTTTTAATATGAGCATCTGTGTGAAGTCAGGTTTGGATAAGGAAGAGCAGAAGTCGGTCACTGACTGCTCTCCCAGCTCTTTATTATTATTATTTTTTTATTTTTATTTTTTATTTTTTTGGTGGGAGTATTACCCATGGAAATAATAGCTGCTTTGGAAGGGGATAAGCACAGAAAGTACCAAGTAGTTTGGGGAAATAAATGCAATCGTGATGGAAGTCTAAGTTGGAACCTGATTGTGAAGGCACTTAAATACCAAGTCAGGATTTGGATATCTTTTGGTTAGTAAGACTATGATATTTTACCTGGGTGGAGGTAGGCAGAGGAGACTTTCTTTGATTCCAAATAGTAGAAACCACCTGTTACTGCCATAGGGAGACACGAATTTATTGTTACAGAGTCACTCATATAATCAAAGAAGGAGCTAAAGAGCCATTCTGGGAAAAGACAGGACTTAGAATACCTCTAGGGATTTAAAGAGAGAGAACTAATTAACAGTTTCACATTGTTCTATTGAAGGGATGAAGCCAGTTGTGATTTTTCTGTCACTCCAAGATCTGTGCTTTGGCCACATGAGATGGGTTGGCCTCACTCTGGTCATAGGCTGATGCCTGGCTTAGGCTGCAGGTCCCTGAGGGATAGTCCTATCAGCACTGCAGCGAGTAGTTCACTGCAGAGAGTATTTCCCGAAAAGAGAAGGGAATATTGGGAGAACAGCAGACTGTGCAAAGAAGCATTGTGACCATCTTATTAGCAAGATGCATCTGGTGGCAGTGGAGAGATGAATTAGAAGAAATCTGGATTAAACTGTTTTGTGTCAGATTCTGGGATGTTTAAATGACAATGCAAAAAGTCTTGGAGCTCTTAAATGGGAAGACTTTGTGTTGTTCATTCATCTGATAATTTAAAGTGTCTGCCATGTTCCAAGAACAAGTAGGGCAGTAAACAAAACAAGCCATTTGCCCTCAAGGACCTTAATATTTTATTGTGAAGAAAGAAAACAAACAAATATGCAGCGTGGGGGATAAATAATTGAAGAAAAATAAGAGTAGTGTCCATAATGGTAGAAACAGTGCTATTTCTAGCAACTTCTGCTAAAATGAGGTTATCTTATTAAATGAAAGAAAGGTGTTAATTAAAAGAAATTTGATTCTTTTTTTATTTCAAAATCTCAATGAAATGCAAGTTTTGATTGATAGAACTAATTTTAAGAAAAAAATTGTTTCATAGCCTAGGCTGTGGCATTGGATATGGTTATTTGCATCGAATACCTACACGGCCATTTGAAGAAGGAAAGAAAATTTCTCTTCCAGGACAAATGACTGGTACACCTATTACTCCTCTTAAAGATGGGTTTACAGAGGTAAGATAACTTTACTACCTGATTATATCATTTTTTCCACCTTACAGGTCAAGTGTCAATATGTGTGATGGTAGCATTACTTGGATAGGGCAGAGGGTGAGCTAAGTATTGATTGTGGTGAATCTGAGGTTCCTGTAGGAAATGCAGGTGAAAGTGAGGTAGATGGCCTGCAATTAACACTTTGTAGTCCGCTCACATATTAGTACGTGTTTTTGTCACCAGTATCAGGTGGCTGCTCACGTATTAATACGTGTTCATCTAGTCTCCGGTTTTTCATGCCATGGTGGATTTATTTGGAACTATTAGGAGCTATTTCTTTAATCGTACTCAGTCTAGAAGCTTTACACATTATTTTGGTGAAAGTGTAAGGTGTTTTATGAGAAATATTACAGTTTTTTTAATATCAGTAATTCAGGAGTTGTGTGTGTTTTATTGAATGCTTATACCGTTCATGCGGCGACACATAAAATGGCCGGCCCCAAGGGCTGATAAATTTAAAGGGCACCGGCACACAAAGCGTTAAGAGAAAAAGACAGAGCTGGAGGTACAGATTTGGGAGTCATCAGCAAAGAGAGTAATTTAACCCAGTGAGCATGGATAAAAATTGTTGAGGAATTGGTCCTGGGTAGGTCAGAACACTGAAGTCAGAATATTGAAAGTCCCTGTCACTTAAATGAATAGGCAGAGGAAGGAGACACCCAGCACAGGAAATCGAGAAGTCTAAAGGGAGAAAAAAGCTTCAAGGAAAAGGACCTAGTCACCTATGTGAAGTATTATAGAGAAATCCCATGAGAGAAATGGTAGAAAAATAAAACATGGCCTGGACTAGAGCAAGTTCAGGTGCTCAAAAGGAAAATGCAGATACCAAATTACAGGGAGTAGAGAGTAAGTGGCAGATGATAAGGTTATGATAGCTAATGCTTACCATTTTAAGAAACTTGATGGGAAGGCAAAGAGATCTAGGTGTGCGGAGACTATTGTAAGATCAAAGTGAGATGTTTTAAGAAAAAAGTTACTTGCACAGGTATATAGGCTTTAAATTTTTTTTTAAATTTTATTTATGCATGCAAGAACTAGGATCTAGGCCAGAGGTGTGATAGGGGGTGGGAGGTGGGTGAGAGGATTCATCAGGGGCAGAGTGGGGAGCAGAACAGGCCAATCTACTGAAATACACTGCCGAGGGGTGCAGGAGGCAAAACAGGAGAGGTCTGCTGCGCCTTATGTGGGTCAGCTCCCTGGCCGGGGATCGAACTCAGGCCACAGTGACTGGTGATAGCTTGATAGCTCTGAGACTTAACCCCTGTGCCACCAGGTAGGCCCCAGGCTTTTTTAATGTTTCTTATTCAGGTCTCACAGGACAGTTAGCTCTTGTCTGCACAAATAAATAAAACCAAACACCCAATAAAGAAAATGCTATAGTCATGAAGAATGGCTGCTGCCACTCTCACTTTGTGGTACACAATTTGGCCATTCCTGATTCTAGGAGATACTGAGTAGTTTACCTTTGCTTACTCCCCACCCCTACTATTGGCGCACAGCCAGAGTCTGTAGTTATGTGATCAAACTCCTACTACTAGATCTGCTGCTCCTAATCAGTGCCTTCTGCCCTAGACAAGCCTCTTACAGGAAATCTGAGAAGACTGAAAGGTGAAATTGAAGCAAGGGAAAGGGGCTAGTATACCCATTGTGTTAAAACTCACCAGTGGGCACTGGAGCTGGTAGAAATTCATAGGGGCTTTGTAGATGTATCCTGTCCTGCCCTTTCTCCTACCCCAACATGGAGATCTGGCTGCCACATTCATACATTGATGAGAAAAGATGAAGTGTGTTCATGAGTTTATAAAAACTTCCTGATTTCTTCCAGGAGTAATAAAAGTAAAAACAAAACTGGCTGAGGATTCAGAGACGAGGAAAACAGTGATGTTTTAATAGTTGAATAAAATGACTTTTAGTGTGAAAATAGCTACAAAAGTATATAATGGGGCACATGCCATGTGTCAAGAGACTGGAAGTGACAGGATGGGGGAGAGGGTTGCAGTGCGTGGTCCTTGGTATGCATCAAAATGAGAAAGACGTATCTGATGGCAGAATTGCCACGTGGAAACTTTCCACAGCTAGCATGTGATTAAAAAAAGTATCTGTAGAACAAGTGAAAGTCAATATTGATATTTCCTTAGGTAAAATTGAATAATTTTCTGTTTTTCTATTTTTTTCTCTTTCTTGGAAGGTCCAGCTGTCCTCCGTTAATCCTCCATCTATGTCAACACCAGGAACTACAGAAGTTGAACAGGGTCTGTCCGGACTTTCTATTAGTTCAACTCCACCAGCTGTCAGTAATGTTCTCAGTACAGGTGTGCAGAAGAATATGTTCTGTTTTCAGTCTGCTTTGTTTTACAAGAAATTCTTTTCTGTTTCAGCCTTAAAGTTTTAAAAATTATCGGCATTATCCTTTGAAAACTATAAATGTGCTCTGTAGTGACAGGCCCTGTTCGTGAAAGCTAGAACTGAATTCCCACTTAAATACACACAGGGCCAGCACTTACTTCTTGGTGTGTTTTAGACCCTCGACTCTTCCAGATTATACCTTTACATTCTGTTTAATTGCTCTGTTTACTCAAGAAACAAATGTGTAACCCCTAGGTATTACGCACTGCAGATATAAAAGTGATCAGGACCCCATTCCTTTCCTAAGGACTCTGCCTTGCCCAGAGGACATATGCCTGTCTCCCACCTTTTCTTCATTCCTTCTTCTGCCTAATACAGTCCTTTTTGTTTGTTTGAGGGTTTCCCCCCAAAGCATTATAATGCGCATACACAGTGCACCCATTTAAAGTATATGTCAGTGTGTTTTGTTTTTGTTTTTCAGTACATTTGCAGAGTTGTATAACCATCACCTCATTCAATTTTAGAACATTTCTTACCCCCAAAAGAATCCTGTACCCATTATTAGTCACTTCCCATTATTCTCCAGCCACTCACCCGTCACCCCCCCACCCCTGACCTAGGCAATTATTAACCTACTTTTTCTTTTTATGTATTTACCTAATGTGGACATTTTATATAATGACACTGGTCAACAAATTTTTGCAAAAGTCATGTTACTAAAATAAAATTAGCCATTTCCTGTCAGTTTGTATGTGCTCAACATGAATATGACAGTCAAATTCTAATTTTGGCTCTAGATTTTTTTTTTTTTTGTAATCTGCAGTAAATTGATGTTTACATCATGAAATGCATGCCAGTAGTAATAGGCCTATGGTTAATACCTGTAAAAAAAAATCAAGTCATAAACTACTTAGATTTCTTCTCTTGTACAGCTGTTCAGGAATAGAACAGATGGAAGATAGTTTCCATTGTGCAAAAGCACAGCCTTAACACTCAGTTTTGAAGAGTTTGGAAATAGCCTCCCTTCTTGTGGGTCATGAGTGATTTCTAAGGCATTCATGAGGCCCTCAATATCGGAACAGACTACCAGAGTACTTTCCTTTCTGAAGAAGGGCTCCAGCTGCTGATGGCGCTTTTGATATAAAGTAATTGTGACATCATCTTCTAGAAGATCCCATTGTTGGAGTCTTGATCCTAGCAATTTTACCTTTCCTGGATAAGTCCAAATCATGAACCAGGTCATTTAGTTCTTCCTGTGTTAGTCTGTGTGGGGTTGATGATGCACCACGGTGAAAATCTGGATCACTGCATGCTGATGGAACAGGAGAAGCACAGGTTGGCTCACCCTTGTCCTCATCAGATGAATCAAGAGAATATTCTGCTGGAGGTTCTGGAATAGAAAGTCCCTCACCATGTGGAACTGGTCTCAATGCAGACAGAATGTTTGGGCAGACTATTCTCGACTTCTTTTGCTTTGTTATTCCACCAGAAAGAGGAGGAACCAAACAGAAGTAACAGTCTTTTCTGTGGTTGCTTGGCTCTTTCCACACCATGGGGACTGCAAACGGCATTGTTGGTTTTTTGCCATTTATCCACTGTGGAAGCTGTGTTGTATATGGAACACAGCATACATGCGGGGCCAAGGCTTTTCTTGGTCACCAACCTTGCATCCGAAGTAAAGATGATAAGCCTTCCTCACTTGAGAAGTGGTGATACTTTTCTTCTGGTTGGCAAATGTCACTTCCCCACAAATAGAGCAGAAACTGTCCACGCTCTGAGTGCACTTTCGAAGCATGACTGTTCTGTATTGTGCCTAAATGGATAAAATAATAACAGTTCTATGGAACAGTAGCTTCAACTGTCTCGCACAAAGTCTGAAATATTTTCAGTGCTCAACCTTTGCGACAGGGCTTTCTATAGTGCACTGCTGACGTCAGCTTACTGCAGCAGCCGCCTGGCAGTAGTATTGCATTGCATCAGAAAATGATGCAGTCAACTCTGGATGATGTGTGCATGATGGTATTATGCAATGCAATGCAATATTACATCATTCTAGGCTGATTTAGGATGTTGTTGCAGTCCTACTGGATCAATTTACATGGTGAAACATATAAAATGAATGATACGAAATACCTTCAAAACAAGAGCTAATAAAAAATGTTCAGGGTTATATTCATGTTCAACACACCAAGATCACAGATTAGGGCCTTTTTAAGTCAGTAACAATATCAGTGTTGACCAGTGTAATTGTCTTCTGTGACATTTTTCTCTTAGAACAATATTTTCAAGGTTCATTCACTTAGAATAATGTTTCAAGGTTCAATGTTAATACTTCTTGCCTTTTTATGGCTAAATACCATTGTATAGTTATAGATACAAACACATTTTTATCCATTCATCAGTTGAGGGCCATTACTGCATTTTGGCTATTACATACATTTGTGTACATTCAAATTCTCTTTCACAGTGCAGTATTCACTATTCACAGGGCACATCTTCCCCTCCCCCCGTGGTATCAGGTTTACATGCATCTCTTAGTTCAGGAGCTCAAAGAGATTGACAGGAATTCTTGTGTCCCATTTCCAATTTCTAAAAGTTTTTTTCTAGCTCTGTTTAGGTCAAGTATAAAAATCCTGCCCATTGAGCTTAGCCAGGGTGGATTTGTTGAGCTTCCCACCTTCATGGGCCAGGGTCTATGAATGGCTTTTGTCAAGGAGCATGGGCAGAGTTGGTAGATGAGCTGTGACAGACAACTGTGCAGTCAGGAAGCAGGACTGGTTGAAGTCCTACTGAATGAAGACCCGAGCCTTGGGGGAAAGGACAAGGCTAAGATTTTCCTAGTATAGTCTGTTCATTCTTTTTGACTGCATTTGTTAGACATTTTTAAAATATTGTGCTTTTATTTTAGGTGTACCAACAGTACCCTTACTACCACCACAAGTAAACCAGTCCCTCACCTCTGTGCCACCAATGAATCCAGCTAATACGTTGCCAGGTAAGCAGCAAGAGACTAACAATGTATAATATAATGGCATTATTGATATTCTTCATCTTAAAAGACTATAATAAATTTATACCTATGTACTGATTATTTTTTATTTTGTCTCTTAATCTCATTTACCTCTGCAATAAATTTGTGATAAATGGCAGTAAGTGGCATGAGGTGTTGTTGTATAGGGACAGAGCAGTTAGCTGCTGAGCCTCGGGCTCCGTAACCTACCAACCAACTGCCCAATCTTCCCTACCCCTGCACCAATGCAGCATGAGGCGAGAATAAGGAATATGCAATAGTTCCATTCTTCATCACTTCCTATGTGCTGAAGGGCTTAGGTCATTCTCTTGTGCCTCTTTACATTAAATTAGATTTTTGTGTCTCTTTTCCCACTGAAGAATGAGTCCCTTAATCCATCTGAAAATGATCACATATACTTGCATTGTGAATGCCTTTAATTATGTGGCTAAAGGTGTCATTATACAGATATTATAACATCAACCAAATGTGTATAGGGACAGAGCAAGTGATTAAAGCAAGTGTGGTAAAATATTAACCTTTGGGGAATTTGAATGAAAGGCGTATGGGATTCTCTATACTACTTTTGCAACTCGTCTAAAATTATTTTAGAATTTAAAAAAAAAAAGCCAGAGAAACTGTAAACCTCAACCGTCACAGAAAAGCTGGGTTCTCTTTATTACATGCTTGCTGAGATTAATCACCCTTCCTGTAAGACACTCAGGCCATCATCATTCTTGCTCTCAGGTTTTCTCTCCCACTTTGCCATCTAATCAAGTAAGTGTAAAAAGACATTTTAATCCAATGAGATTATGTTGTTATTAATGCTGTCATCATACAGTGGGCTTCTGGAATTCTCACTTCAAAGTGAGTAGTAGATTTTTTTTCAGCACACAGGATTGAATTTGTTCCCAGGTGAAGTGACCTACCTTTTGTTCTCTGCCTTCTCTTCAGGCCTGATACCTTTGCCAGCAGGACTACCTAACCTACCCGCCCTCCCCAATCTCAACCTCCCTGCACCACACGTCATGCCAGGTGTCAGCTTACCAGAACTCCTGAACCCGGGTATGTTGCCTATCTTGCCCTCCTAGACTCTGTCTAATAAAAAGCTTTATTCAGGAAAGCCAAACCTCTATTTCAGTTTTTTTTCTGCCAAGGGTAGATCGGTTTAATAAATCTTTGTGATTCTCCTCTGCCTGGACACCTCTTCTCCCCCTTCCTCCTCTTGCTGCATCCTGACAGCTCAGACACCGTGAAGGCCAGTTGTAGAACTAAGGAACAGTGACGTGGTATTACTGTATCCGAATTACATGACCAGTGTATGTTCCCCAGTGGCTCTGAGAGAATTCCTTGTGGTTCTCCTGGTGTTTTGGGCGGCCATCACCTGGGGAGTTATGGAGCTTGTTATAGCTCAGCCCAGAACTTAGCCTGTGAAACCATCACCTTTGCTCAACAAGCTAGGCTTGTTACTTGATAAATATTCTCCCTTATTAACAAATATTTTTATAATAAAAACTGCAATTTTTAGCTACAAATAGTTAAGATAGCCAGTATTTAAACTGTTTACACTCAAATTTTATGCACCGATGAAAATGAAGCAGCTGAATGTCCCACAAATATGCTCCTCATTAATGATTACTCAGATTACCTTTGACTTTGAGATGGCCAAGTGTCAGAGCTGACTTTTAATTGCTTATCTTAGTAGGTGACCATGGGTGACTTCAATGAGTGGTCTTATTACACTGTGGTGTGCTTTATCATACTTAAGTCTAGATCATAACTGTCCCTGTTTTCCCACTCACCATCTGTATATATTTATTACCTGTCCTCAGTAACCCAAATGAACACATACTGTCTTAGTGCTCCCACTATCACTTCTTCTGTGCTCTGTATTCTTGAGTTCTTCTAGTCTGTCCCCAAATTGACAGCCTTTGAAAGCATTGAGAGTTTCACCAGCCAAGGGGTTACCCTAAATCAGTTGTGCAGTCTGTCTCTTAAGGAAGTAATGCTCTTTTCCTTCTTCCTGCATTTTTAAAACCTCAGGATAAACTCACTAGCTGTAACAGAGTTATCATTCACAGGACTTAAACAGAGCCTAGTACTTACCATGAAGCTAATGCAAGGGGCTACATGACAAACCCCTCCCTTCTGCACCCTTCACAGGGAGGCTGATCCCTGTGTCTCATCTTCCTATTGTCCGTCCAGAAGACAGCTCTAACTCAGTTTGAACTTGCCTGGGTGAGTGGGAGTTCTGTCCAGCACTTGGTGTATCTACGGCACCAGCTGATGGGCTTTTACCCTTCACAGCTGGAGAATCATTTCTCCCTGAGCCTAGGAACTTAGAAGCTAGGAAAGTTCATCCTAGCTAGTACTTGACTAGTTGACTATTTAACTCTGTTCTGGCCCCCACCTGGGGATAAGCAGAAGTCAGTTTGTCTTGGCTGTCCTCAGCTTCTATTTCCTTAACAAAATGCAAAGAAAAATAGTCAAGTGATGATGACTGCTGCTCTTTTGGTGCTGGGAGGATATATGATCTTTGCCATTTTTATCCTAGGTTTGCCACCTCTTCCTTCCTTGCCTCCCCGAAACTTACCTGGCATTGCACCTCTCCCCATGCCATCCGAGTTCCTCCCGTCATTCCCTTTGGTTCCAGAGGTCTCTTCTGCAGCAGGCTCAGGGGATTTGCTCTCCTCCCTCCCACCCACCAGCAGCCCACCCTCCGACCCTATCACCACCACTGCAAGGGCAGATGCTGTCTCCGCACTCACTGTGGATGTGACACCTCCCACTCCCAAGACCTCTACCACTGTTGAGGACAGAGTCGGCGAATCCACCCCAGCCAACGAGAAGCCTGTTTCAGCGGTTATGGATGCAAATGCCTCTGAGTCACCTTAACTTTGAACTGGTCTTCGGAATTGGCGTGGTGTGCTAATTTAACCACGGGAGTGTGTCTGGAAATGCACACTATCATTAATTTCATACTAGTTTGTACCGTATCTGTAGGTGTCCTGTAAATAATTCTAGGGGAAAACTAAGGAAAAGGACGTGGGCTTATATCCTGCCAAGTCGGGGTGGGGCTCATGGGCTGGGGAGGGAAATGTCAGAAAGTGCTTGTATTTTAAAACAACCAAAAAAAAATTGTAAGGGTGACTTGCTGCCAGGTTTCCACTGCCATTCTTGGGGTGTACATCTTTGGGAAAGGTGGTGACAGGGCGCCCTCTAGGCTCCCTGTCCCCCTGCTGCTCCTTCTGTAAGAAAAAAATATTTTCTGCCTAGTACTCACCATGCAGCATTTCTTGTATTTTATAAACCGTTTGCAAGAATGTAGACCACCTAACTAAACCGTGAAAGTAAAAGGTAATTTTACTTTTGGTCCCCATGAATCATGTGTCTATTAAGGTTTACACAAAAATTCCAACTAAAGATGTTTGTTAGTGTTACACAATGTGCACTATTAATCGAACATCTTTTTATTCAGCCTAACACAGATCCTTGTTTTGTGCTCTCAGAATTTACTCAGACAACATTTTGTAACTGCTGCTGTTGCTTTATCCGTCTACCATAAACTGGCATTTAAGCAGGAATAAAGGAGCTGTTGCACAGTTTTAAACCAGAAGGTGGCACTTTGTGGCTACTTATAATATTATAGCTATACTGGGAAAGCATAGATACAGCAATAAATTACAGAAATTTTACTTTCTTCTTGTGGTACCTTTAAATTACAACTCCTGATTGCCATGTGTGCATTTGTTCCTCATTATGTCACACATCTTTGATGTAATTTTTCATGTCTGTTTCCTCCTAAGTTTTCTAAGAGATGGTAAGTTAAGTGGAATTGATTTATTGAATGAAATTAAATGCATATTATATCTGTTTTTTAAATAAGACAAGAGGTTCATTGGTTATTGATGTGGTACTAGTGTGAACATTGCTAAAGGAGCAGCACATGTAACTAACTGATCAGCTAGAAATTAGTGTTATTAGCACCAACCCAGCAACTCTAAATAGGCCCAGTTACCAAGCAGTTTTCATGATATATGCATTCCTAGAGCAGGTTTGTACTTAAAGCAAAATTATAAAAGAAGGCTATGGTTCTCATCGTGATTTGTTTGCGTTATTAATGTTTCCAGTTTATTTCTCTCAATTAAAAATGAATTTTTTGAAGAGGAGCTTATAACAGGTACAGAATATACTCACAAGTATCTTTAAATGTTACACACTTCTGCTTTCCAGGTCTGGAAAAGTTAAGCATGTTGCTACTGTCTTCTAAGAGATGCTCATATTAGAAATATATATAGAAGAGATAACTTAGTGAAAAGCAAGTATGGGTTCCTCCAGTGCAGCGATTCTTAAGTCTTGTGAGGTCAGTTCTCTTTTGAAGATGACAACAGCCCTGGGCTATATTCCCTGGGAAAATGAGTTTTTAAGCACACATAAAACATGAAGCGCTGCAGAGAAAGGGTTCTTAGCACTCACTTGGAAGATGGATGCAGATTTGGCCTAAACTGACTCATGAATCTTCCTAAGGCGGACAATACTTATTTTAGATAGCCTTTGCTTCCTTCAAAAAAGCCAGTTTTGGTGTGTATGGGTGGTAGTAGATCCTGTACCAGTGACCGGTTATAAGATACTATAAAAGACACATAGTGTCATAGGAGTCCACTCACTGTAGCTTATTAGGGGCGGCCGGAGTAAGTCCTCAGCACACTCTGGGATACATGCTGAACCATAGCGGTGAGCTCCAGCCAGCCCATGAGGTGAGTATCAAAATTACCTTAACCTCCTGTATCACTGAGTGTTTGTCCAGGTTTACACAAGAGGAGCAGGAGGCAGTGATGGCAGAGGACATTAGTCTGTAATAGGCTCAGTTACTACAATAGTCCTCAAAATAATAGTGTCTTAAACAAGGAAGTGTATTTCTCTCCCATGTTCAAATAGCTGGCTGAGAGGCAAGCCTAGCCCACTGCAATGTCAAGACCTCAGCTCCTATCTTGTAGTTCTGCTGGGTGTGGTTTCCATTTCCAAGGTCATCATGTGGACCCAGGTGGTAGCTAGACCCCCAGCCATGCCATCCTTGTTACAGTCCTTTTTTTTTTTTTGGGGGGGGGGGGTCATGGGATTGGGTAGGAGGTAAATAATAGGGAAATGTTTCACACAGCACTTTGGCTTACACCCTTCTGATTTGGAGTTGCATACCTTTCTTGCTAAAAGTAAGAAATGAAGTCTATTCCACCGTGTGTCTGGCTGGTCTGAGGAGGAAGGAGAGGAGTTAGTTGCAGTGAGCAGCTCCACTGCCCACATGGAGCTGAACCAAGCTTCGCGGTGACCCACATGCAGCGCCACAGTTTGCCCAGATTTCATGGAGCCAGTAGGAGCATTCTGGCAAGGGCACTGCAAAAAAGACAGGAAGATTTCTGAGAGGACGATTGATACAAAGAATTATTCAGGCAAAGGCCAGGAAAAGTCTTAAGTATTTGAAGAATGGCATAGGGTAGAGGGCACAGGAACCAGATTGAAGTGTTGGGAAGCTGGAGCTTTGTCTCAAAAACAGGAGTCATGGAAGGATTTCTTGATGGACAAGCTCAGATCTGCATCTGAGAAAGCCTGCCTAGCTGTGTAGAGGCTGGAGGGGCCAGCAGCAATCCCATTAGGGGTGGTGAGTCCTAGGGCAAAAAGGAGGGAAGAACTTCAGAAGAGACAGGAGAAATAGACTCCAGGTAGTTTACTTAATGTCACCCGAAGTCCACTTTGGTAGCTAAGACTTGAGACTGATGTTAACTTTACCTCTCCCCTTCGGATTTTGTTTGTTTTATGCTTAATTCATTACTAAATGCACTTACCTTAGAATGAGTTACTTAGCTTATTTCCTGAAAATTGAAACAAAATTAAAAGACCGTCCTCATTTGTGAACTAAAAGTGCAAAAATGTCTCTGCTTTGGCCTGAAGGTGGAGGCCTCCCCTTTAATTATGGAGCCACCCAGCATAGGTTTCAACCCTGGCTGCCGATTAGAATCCCATCAATTAAAATATGAATTCCTGGGCCTTTGGAGGTTTGAAGAGCTTCCCAGGCATTGAGAGCCACTGAAGTCTGGCATTTCTCTCCTTCACTGAACCTGTTCCCTTGAGCTACAATTAGAGGTATGCCCTGCACCTCCACTAGGTCAGAACTGAGACAGGTGGGTCCAAAACTTGAGGGAATAAGGTAACAAATGGGTCATCTACTAAGACACTGGGTATTTATTTTCACTCCTTGGCAAGTATTGCTAACCAACACACTCCTTCATAAGCGCCTCTTACACGTGGGCCAGTTTGACTAGAGAATAGAAATAAACACCACTGCCAATTATGCTAACACCAGAATCACAGGCACCAGCAGGGCAGATAGGACCACCCCCAGGCTGACATCACCCTGGCACTAAGGGGAGAGCGAGCATGCCCTGTTCACACCAACCTGAGCTTGGCATGGAGGTGCTGCCGGCTGTGGAGGGCTGAGGGCAGAGTTTACATCGGTTAGAGTAGCTGAAAACTGCAGAAAAAGCCAACCTCTCAGGGAGTTAACACTGTGCCCTCTGACCAGTCCTCCAGTTCAAACAAAGCATGAGAAATTTCCTGTGCTGGGGGAGGGGGGGCCTCTCGGACTTTCAGTGTCATCAGAGTTGGGGTTGTACCACATTTCCTGAGCCTCGGGTGGTACCAGCCAACATTTATTAGGTGCTCGTTGCTCATGGCTGCATCATGAGTCCAGGTGAGCCACCTCCATTCTGCCCAGTGAACAAGAGATGCAAGCCAATTTCCCCTAGCTTCCTTTGAACTGCCCTTATATTAAAATGTGAAGTTGCCAACATTTTAGAATTAGGAAGTTTAACATACATCGAGATTTCTGATTTAAATAATTGTTCCAAGATCTGACAACAGAGGGCCCTTAGTCTCACAAGAAAATTAGTATCCTCCTGGGCCTACACTCCAGTTTACCCCAGTCCTGCCTGGCCTGCAGGCAACTGCCTTTGCTGTCCAATGTTATCCCGGTAGGGATAGGTGGGAAACTGGGGCTTCAAAAGTTGGAGGTTACAGAGCCCAGGAGATCTAGGATGAGAAAACAAGTCCTTCACCGACTTCATTATTCTGGATACATGAATCTTAGTGGAATGGGGCACTCAGGTGGACAAGACTTGAAGCAATTGCTTGAACTCTAAACCAGGAGAGAACTAGGTCCCAGGACAGTGCAAGAATCTGGGTTCATCAGCCTCTTTTCTTGAGACGCCAAGCCCATTAGCTATTTACCCCAACATTTGATGAATTTTTCATCAGTTCTCTTTTTAGAGACCAAGAAGTGATAATCAGAGGACCCCAATTCTTCAATGGCTTTCTTGCTTTCCACTCAAGCCGCTTTGCATCCCAGTGAGAGGGAAGCAGCTACACCTGCCCTTACCTGGTATATCTTGCCTGGTTTGAAATGAGTTAATCAGTCTGCCTGAGGTGGGGGTGGGGATGAAGGAAGCAACTTCAAGTAGCACTTGAATTAGGGTGGCTGGAGGCAGAAAGGGTTATGAGAACTGCTCATTTCTTCTATACTTATGTACTACTATTTTAAAAATTTTTTGAATTTTTTTTTTAAAGCAAAAGTAATAGGGTTAATCTAGAAGATAAATGAGAGTCTGAGAGTTTGCCATGTTGGGTATTGGGGGCGGGGAGTGCTGGCAAAATCAGTTCTTTTTAAAGACCAAGAAGTGATTTAAAAGTCTCTTATGGCTGGTCACATACACAAGGAGCTCTTTACCCAAAATTTCTAACACTGGCCCTAGGTTAGACTTTGCCCAGATTAGACTTCCTGGTGACTGATCTGCAATGTTGTGTTTGTAAATCTGTCCAGGAGTATCCCTGTGTGACTCAGACAGCCGTGCTGAGAAGAGAGGCCCTAAGACAAGATGGCTGCAGTCCACACAGTCTCCAGGCATTGCTTTTGGCATTTAGATCAAGGAAAGAATATCAGCTGTCAGGTACATGAAATATACAAAATTCTAGCATTGTTTCATTTGTTAGAATCAACTAGAGATCAGCTCCTAAACAGGTGAGCTTTTGGGCAGTTGGGGACATTAATGTGAGGGCAGACTCCATCTGTCTTTTAGCTAATGTTTTAAAAACAAACAAACAAAAGCAAGAAGAAACACGCTCCTGGTTGGATACGTCCAGAGGCTCAGAGCTCATTCTGATTTTAATAAAAAGGTATTTATCCAGCTTAGTCTCTGCTGATAGTTTTTTTTTCTTTTTTTTGCTTTTTGTTTCCTAAAATGACCCTAAATAAAAGACATGAAACCAGGAAGTTCATTTTTTTTTAAGTTCACATCTTTACTAGGCAAACAGAATAACCTGAGGAAGGAAAGCAACCCCTGAGATCTTTAGCATCGGAATGTGTTCCTGGAGGGGGCAGGGAGGGGTTCCGGATGGAACATGGAAGAAGGCAGAGGAGACAATGGAGGGGCCCCTGGACTGGTCTTTGGCCAGTGACTTGATCTCATGGACTGGAGTGTACACGGAGGAAATTTTTGTTTCCTAGTTTTAATGTCTACATAGTATTGAAAAAGGCAGTTACTTAGGATGAGGCTAAAGCTGCTGCCTTTATAAATAAACCTCAGTGAGGAAAATCACTTCAAAGAGAAGTGTTAAATTGACAGCAGGTGCCAGGAGCCATGCTGGGCTGTTTTCCTATTTATTCTCCGGGACATCCCAGCAGGTGTAGGTACCGGGCTCTCCACGAAACCTCCTCCAGTCACACAGCGGGAGCGCTTTGGGAAGGAAGCTGACTCAGGTAGGTCTGCGTGTTCCAAGCTCCGTTCTCTCCCTCACTGGGCGGGCGGCCGCAGAGCACAACATTCACTTTCGCCCCGGGAAGCCGGTTCGCACAACCCACGGGGACAGGAATCCCCGCCAGGGCGAGCTCCTGAGCCGAGCCGCAGTGCGCACTGTGGCCACCAGGGGGCACCCAGAGCCGGAGGAAAAGGGGCTCCAAGGAGGCCCGGAGTCTCCGTGCCGGGCTCACCTGGCCCCTGGGCGGGTGGGGTTGTTTTGTTCGTTGGAAAAGGACTTCGGACGTAGTCACCCGCTTCCTTTCCACCGTGGAAGCGTGGCTGAGTAGGGGATGAAGAAAAGCCGGGTGCATTCACCGAAAGGAATTCCCTTGAGACACAATTTTAAAGTAAATATATCGAACTGAGGATTGTTAAGAAAAAGATGAAAACCCTTCAGATGTCTGAATCCTTCAGTTGCTTCAAAGGAGACACCAGAAGTGTGGGGTCTTGTTTCCCACCATTTTCAGTCCCCAGCCTCACCCGTGCTTCCCCTGGACGCTAGAGCCGGGCTCTGAGAGCACCTCCCAGCACCCTGCCGCCCCTCAGTGGGCAGCGCGGGCTGTGGGCACGGCCCCGGCGTTTGGCACTCCCCGCGGGCACCGCGCCTGCCGCGCACGAGCGCACCTGCGTGGCCCAGCTGGGTTTGGAACCAGGTGTGAGTGCGAAGGCCCCGCGCGCTGCCCATCAGTTAGCAATTTAACGTCCCGTGCGGTGAGTAGGAGAGGACCGCGCAGAAGCGGGTTCCTCGCGCCTGCGATCCGGGAGGCGCGGAAGTCGGGGCTTGGAAGGCGGCGGAGGCTGGGCTGGCAGAGGCAACAGCGTCCGCGACCGTAAGGTGTGTTTCCCCGCGCGTTCTGGAGCTACAAGTCGCTGTGGGGCTGGAAGTGAAGGAGCAAGTATGGAGTTAGGGTGACGACGCTGGAGGGGCAACAGAGCTCCTTGACGAGAAGCCTTGGAGAGCATGCTAAGGAGCTTGGACTGCAGGGTACTGGGAGTTAAGCGGGGTGGGGAGGTGAGGGTGTCGCTTTTGTCAGAGGGGCGCTCGGGATCTTGCCTTTACAAAATTCAATGGCTTGGAAGAAAAAAGAAACTTTCGGCAAGCAGAAGCCTTTAAAAAAAATGTGATACTGGCTTTAAAACCAGACCAAGGTAGAGGTGCCCGCAGCTCCCCTTAGAGCAGGAGGGAAAATCGTGGCATCCCTGAAGGAGGCCACGGTCGCCCAGAGCTGAGCTGTGGGGAAGACACTAAGCTCTCATCCTACACCCAGAGAAGCTGGAACCCTGAGAAGCGCTGTGTTGCCCTGGGTCTCTGACCCGCAGCACCCTGCGCTAGAAGTTACTGGGGGAGCAGAGTCAGTTTCCCCTGGTCTTTAGAGGGTCGGGAAGAGCCAAAAGCCGGATTGGGTGAGGCCTCTTCCTCTTCTCCAGATCCGCTCTAGCCAAGTGAGGCTTTCCACTGGGCCCAGAAAAGCAACCCATAGATAGACCAGTATTTCTCTATCCTGGTAACTTTAAAAATATATATCCATCCACCAGGGAAAACAGCTACGGGGGCCTTGGAGACCTTTCCCCTTAAACCCTTCATTTTATAGATGAATAAAGTGAAATCTGGAGAGGTTTTTCATTATCACCTCTGAAGAGGACGCTTCCTCAGGCTCACAGCTGAGGGCAGTGAAGCTGGGCCCAGGGCCAGGTGGAAATGGTAACCATTCCCTGCGCTTTCAGCCTGGCCTCAACCCTCGCCACGCCACGCCGGGCGGGATAGCTGCGGAGCTCATGGCCTCCGGAAGGAGATTGCGGGATGAGGTAAGTGCCGGTCCCAGGAGCAGGATGCTAGCTGTGCCTTCATTCTCGGAATTGTCCTTGTTTTCGCCTGTAAGATAGTGTCGTCATCAGGGCTAAATTTTAGTTGAGAGAAGGACCCAACTTGAACCAGCTAGTCAAACGGCCATTAGGGGCAGGTTCCTGGGAGAGTTCTGTGTGGTTGGTGGGGAGTCTTGTACCGGGGCTGCGGCTCTTTCTGGGCGCTGGTGTCCTCTGTGGCCTGGCAGCACCCGAGAGGACTCCTGTGGGAAAGCGCTGCACTGGGACACTGGAGCGGGGAGGCTGCCCGGAGGGTAGAGCATTCTCTTTCTGTGCAGGGGTGTCAGGGACCCCATCTGCTTTAGTGGTCTCTGCAGCTCCTAGCACATCCTGGCTCACAGCGGGTACTCAGCATCTGCCCAGTGAGTGTCCACACCTGGGAGTACAGCGATCGGACCCAGGGGAGAGGGAGTCCACATGGTGAGTGGACAGGCAGCAGAGTCCCCGGTGCCTGGTTCTCAATACCTACCACTATGTCCTCCTCTAGGCCAGGGACCCTCGACAGGTAACGGGGGAAAGAGATGTTTCAAAGCACATTCTTCCTTTCCCAGGGGCCGATAGCTCTGTGGGGCCCAGAGCAGTGCCTGGCCTAAGTGCAAGCATGTGACCAAGGGCAAATGAAGGACAGGGACTGATCACATCTACCATTTGGCCTCTGACACCCAGGTCAAAGGCTTTGTCTCTCACTCCCCATCTAACTGGTAAAGGATGGGTTAAAAAAAATTGTTTCGTTTTTAGGATTAGGGTCCTTAACTCTCCTGCTCAAAGCAGACAATTAGTAAGTTTTTGGCAGGAATTGAATCTAGAAAGATTATTTGCCAGGGTTCTCACTTTCAAAACATGCTATTCAGACATTTATTTTACTTTTAACAGATGGGAAAATTAAAAGTTCTCAACACTAAGAAGAAACAAAACACTTGAAATATCTAAGCATGTCAGAAATAGTAGCCCTTTGTGTTATCTTTGAAAACAGAATGGTGTCAGGAGTGAAATGCATCTGTTAAAATATTGGCAAACATGTTAAAAGACCACTATGGTAATATGCATAATCATCTAAGAATTTAAGAAATAAAATATGTCATAAAAATGGCACATCATATGAAAACCTTGTGAAAGAAAGACCAAGGAAAGATTTTTAGTTAAAATTATTTCTCAGGGCTAACATCTGTCCAGAAGTTTCTCTTCTGAAGGATCAAGGACAGGACTGAGGTACAGTCGGCCCTTGAACAATGTGGGGGTTTGCGGTGTTGACCCTGAACAGTTTCAAGAACATCGCATAGCTGACCCTCCATATCAGACGACTCCATAGCCACAGATTAACCAGTCAGCATCTGGGACTGAGCCATGTCCTGCCTGAGGTTAGAATTCCCTGAACAGCTAAAGCATTGCCGACTATTACTGCCAATATTCTCAGCTTGCGGCCCAGGATATACTACCGTGCTACTGATAATTTGGGGCGTATGGCTATGTCACATTATTACATCTCCAAAGTGAACAGCTTTCATGGTAAAATGATCTTAGTTATTTTATGCCAGAGTAACAAGACCTTCAACTTTTCCTCGTACCTCTTTTTATTGACAGCACTGATCGCATTTTTGTCCTATTACAATGTCATTTCACAATTATTTGTTTGGTTCTTTGTTATCTGTCAACTCTATTGGGCAGTGTCCCAGAGGACATTTTTCTGCATTCTTCTGAATGTTGAGAGTCTAGCAGAGTGTCTGGCATAGGTTATTGCTCTGTAAATTCTTGGTGGATGAATGATGGACACTTGAGGGATTTTTAGGGCAGGCTAGATTTTCAGCATCCCTGACTACATTATTTTCTAAATGTTCAAAAGGCATTTATAAACAATGAAATTGTAATTTAGTAAGCTATTGCTTTCAAATGATACTTTTCCATTTTGAAAATTCTTTGATTTGCTTGAACTTATTCATAACTAAAACAAGTTAGATGTCTTAAGATTTTTTTGTCTGTAGTTACTAATACTTTTTTTCCTTGAGAAAATAACATATATTAGACACTTTCCCCTGAATTTGCGAAAGAGGAAATAGAAGTGAAGTAATTTTTAAGATTGATTTATGCATATAAGAGCTGGGGTATAGACCAGAAGAGTGGGGTGGCGGCGAGAATATTCACTAGAGACAGTGGGGAGCAGAACAGGCGGATTGCTGAAGGGAGCAGTGGCTGAGACAGAAGAGGTCTGCTGCACCATGTGGGAAGTTCCCTGGCCAGGATCGAACTCATGCTGCAGTGGCTGGTGATAGCTTCATAGGGCTGAGACTTAACCCCTTGTGCCACCAGAGAGGTCCTGAAGTTTTTATTGAGAGTTAATTGACCTATAACATATTACTAGGTGTTCAATAGAATAATTGGGTATTTGTATACATTGCAAACAATAACCAAAAGTCTAACATCTGTCATGATATATTTTTACTGATGAGAACTCTTTTTAAAGATTTTTTTTTTAAGATTTATTGATTTATGCATACAAGCTGGGGTGTAGGCCAGAGGTGTGGGGCGGGAGAAGATTCACCAGATACAGAGCGGGGAGCAGAACAGGCAGATCGACTGAAATACACTGCTGAGGGGAGCAGCAGGCGAGGCAACTCTTTGGTCTGCTGCGCCATGTGGGAAACTCCCTGGCCCGGTATCGAACTCCTGCTGCAGTGGCTGCACATAGCTGCATAGTGCTGCACTTCACCTGTTGCGCCACCAGGGAGGTCCTTGAAGATTTATGTATTTATGCATACAAGAGCTGGGGTGTAGGCCAGAGGGGTGTGTGTGTGTGTGTGTGTGTGTGTGTGTGTGTGTGTGTGTGTGTGTGTGTGTGAGAGTGTGTGTGAGATGATTCACCAGAGACAGAGTGGGGAGCAGAACAGGCAGACTGACTGAAATACGCTGCTGAGGGGAGCAGTGGGCGAGACAGGAGAGGTCTGCTGCATCATGTGGAAATCTCCCTGGTCGGGTATCAAGCTAGTGTTGCAGTGGCTGTGGATAGCTTCATAGGCTGAGACTTAACTCCTTGCACTATCAGGGAGGCCCATAATGAGAACTTTTAAGATCTCTCAGCAATTTTCAAATATGCAGCACAGCATTATTAACTATCATTGCCATGCTGTATGTTACATCCTAACAATTTAAAATAGGAAGTTTGTACCCTGTAATCCCTTCCACACACACCCTTGCCTCAGACAACCACCAATTATTTCTCTGTATCCATGAGCTTCATTTTTTGCTTTTGTGCTCTAGAATCCACATAGAAGTGAGATCATACAGTTCTTGTCTTCCTTTGATTTATTTCATCCTTTGATTTATTTCACTTAAAATGCTCTCAGTGTCTGTGTTGTGGCAAATGGCAAAGATGTTCTTTATGGTTGAATAGTATTCCATTGTGCCTAAATACTACATTTGTTTTCCTTTCATTGATGGACTCTTCTATGGCTATATGTCTTCCTATTACAAATAATGCTGCAAAAAACTTGGGAGTGCATATGTCTTTTCAATGTAGTGTTTTCATTTCCTTTAGATAAATCCAGAAGTAGAATTTCTAGCTCATCTGGTATGTCTATTTTTCATTTTTTGAGGAACCTCTTTAATGTTTTCCATAGTGGCTGCATCAATTTTCATTTCCAACAATGCATAAGGATTTCCTTTTCTCTATATCCTCACCAGTGCTTGTTATTTCTTGTCTTTTTAACAATAGTCATTTCAACAGGTATGAGGTAATAGCTCATTATTTTAATTTGCATATCCCATCTGATTAGTGATGCCTAACACCTCTTTTCATGATGACCATCTGTTCAGGGCTTCCCAGGGGCCTAGGGGTTAAGTCTCAGCACTATTACCACTCCGGCCTGTGTTCTATCCCCAGCCAGGGAGCTGTCCCACATGGCAAAGCAGACCTCTCCTGTCGCATCTGCTACTCCCCTAAGCAGTATATTTTAGTAGATCTACCTGTTCTGCTCCCTACTGTCTCTGGTGAACCCTCTCAACCCCTTGCACCTCTGGCCTACACCCTAGTTCTTTTACACACACAAAAAAGTGTTCAGATCCTTGCACATTTAATTGGATGACTTATGTGCTATTGAGTTGCATAAGTTCTTTACAAATTTTGGATGTGAACCTCTTACCAGATGCATGATTAACAAATATCTTCTTGTGTTTAGTAGGGTGTCTTTTCATCTTGTTGATAGTATCCGTGGCTGAGCAAGAACTTTTTACTTAGTCCCAGTCGTTTGTTTATACATGTCCCCCTTGTTTTCGGAGTGAAATGAAAAAAGAACACAAAACAAAACATTGCTCACTGAGAGCCATGTCAAGGAGTTTGTTTTCTTCTAGGAATTTTATGGCTTCAGGCCTTTTTAAAAATTCTTTTCTTCCTTTATATGTATATATTTTACATCATTCTTCCTTTTTGTACACTGTATGCTTTCTCCTCTCAGGTGTAGTCCCTGTAAAATTCCCATCACCAATTCACCCATGCACCATCACCATATTCCCTTCTGCTCTTTCCTCCCCTATTTTCGCCCCTTTCCCTACCCCTCCCCTGCAGAATGTCTGATTTATAGTTGTCTGTTAATTTTGTTTTTAATTATAATTTTTTTCCTGATCCCTTATTTGGTTCCCCTATATTCCTCCTATAAGTGAAACCATCTGATATTTTTCTTTTTCTGGCTTATTTCACTGAGCATAACCCCTTCCAGCTCCATCCATGTTGCTGCAAATGGCATGAGTTTATCTTTTTTGACTGTAGAGTAATATTACATGTAATATACCACATCTTCTTGATCCAGTCATCTATTTTGGGGCATTTGGGTTGTTTCTGTATCTTACCTATTGTAAATAGTGCTGCAATGAACATAGGGGCGCAAGTATCCTTTTGAATGAATGTTTTTGGGTCCTTAGGGTAGATTCCTAGGAGTGGAATTGCGGGGTCATATGGAAGCTTCATTTTTAGTAGTTTGAGGAACCTCCACACAGCTTTCCATAGTGGTTGCATCAATCTGCATTCCTACCGGCAATGTAGGAGAGTTCCTTTTTCACCCCATCCTTGCCAACATTTGCTGTTTCCTATTTTTTAATATGTACCGTTCTCGCAGGTGTAAGGTAGTATCTCATTGTGGGTTTGATTTGCATTTCCCTGATTACAAGTGACGTTGGACATTTTTTCATATACGTCATAGCCATTTGCATTTCCTCTTTGGAGAAATTTCTTTTTAGCTCTTCTACCCATTTTTTGACTGGATTGTATACTTTTTTTTTGCTGAGTTGCATCAGCTTTTGGTAGATCTTTGTGATCAGTCCCTTATCATTTGTATTGTGTGCAAAACTTTTCTCCCAATCAGTAGGGTGTCCCTTTGTTTTGGTTAAGGTCTCTTTTGCTGTACAGAAGCTTTTTAGTTTGATGTAATCCCAGCTATTCATTTTTTTTTTCACTTTCTTTGCTTTGGGGGATATGTCTTTAAAGATGTTACTGAAATGTAGGTCATATAGTGTTTTTGTTTTTTTTAAAGATTTATTTATTTTTGCATACAAGCTGGGGTGTAGGCCAGAGGTGTGGGGCGGTGAGAGGATTCACCAGAGACAGAGCGGGGAGCAGAACAGGCAGATCGACTGAAACACACTGCTGAGGGGAGCAGCAAATGAGATAGGACAGGTCCACTGTGCCATGTGGGAATCTCCCTGGCCGGGTATCAAACTCATGCTGCAGTGGCTCTGAATAGCTTCATAGTGCTGCGCTTAACCCATTGTGCCACCAGGGAGGGCCATCATATAGTGTTTTGTCTCTATTTTCTTCTATATATTTTATGGTTTCAGGTCTTATGTCCAATTCTTTTTTCCATTTTGAGTTGTTTTTTTGTGCATGGTGTGAGGTAGTAGTCTAGTTTCATTCTTTTGCATGTAGCAGTCCAGTTTTCCTGGCACCATTTATTGAACAAACTGTCCTTGTTCCATTGCATACTTGCTTCTTTGTCAAAGATTAGTTATCCAAAAATATGTGGTTTTATTTCCGTTTTTCTATTCGATTCCATTGGTCTGTGTGTCTGGTTTTGTTCCAGTACCATATAGTTTTAATTATCATGGTTTTGAAGTATAGTTTGAAGTCTGGGAGTGGGATACCTCCAGTGTCCTCCTTTTTAGTCATGAGACCTTTGGATATATGAGGTATTTTGTGGCTCCATATGAATTTCATCAATATTTCTTCCATTTGTTTGAAGATTGTCATTGAAATTTTAATTGGAATAGCATTGAATCTGTAAATTGCTCTTGGTAGGATGGCCATTTTGATAATGTTATTCTTCCAATCCATGAACAGGGGATGTGTTTCCATTTCTTTGTGTCTTCTATTTTCTATTTCTTTTAACAATGTTTTATAATTTTCTTTGTATAAGTCTTTCACCTCTCATGTTAGGTTTATTCCCAATTATTTAATTTTTTTTTGTTTCAATTATAAAAGCAATGGTGTTCTTGATTTCTTCTTCAGACTGCATATAAGAAGGCTAATGATTTTTGTGTGTTGATTTTTGTATCCTGCTACTTTTATAAACTGGCTGATTATTTTGATTAGTTTTTCTGGGTTTTTAGGGTTCTCTATGTATGTTATCATATCATCTGCAAACAGTGATAGTTTTACTTCCTCTGTCCCTATTTGGATTCCTTGTGTGTCTTTCTCTTATTGCTCTGGCTAGGACGTCCAGTATTATATTGAAAAGCAGTGGTGAAAGTGGACATCCTTATCTTGTTCCAGATCTTAAGAGAAAGACTTTCAGCTTTTCACCATTGAGAATGATAGTGGCTATGGATTTGTCATGTATGGCTTTTATTATGTTAAGGTATGTTCCTTCTACCCCGAGAGTTTCAATGGCCTTCATCAAAAATGGATGTTGAACCTTGTCGAATGCTTTCTCAGCATCTATTGATATGACCATATGGTTTTCATTTTTCTTTTTGTTGATATGTTGGATTATATTAATTGATTTTCGAATGTTGAACCATCTCTTGTGCTCCTGGAATAAACCCCACTTGGTCATGATGAATTATCTTTTTGATGTATTGTTGGAGTCTGTTGGCTAGGATTTTATTGAGGATTTTAACATCAGTGTGCATTAGAAAGATTGGCCTGTAGTTTTCTTTCTTTGTGTTGTCCTTGTTTGGTTTTGGTATTAGTGTGATGTTGGCTTCATAGAATGTATTTGGTAGTATTCCTTCTTTCTCAATTTTTTGAAAGAATTTGTGCAGGATAGGCACTGGTTCACTTCTGAATGTTTGGTACAATTCATTTGTGAAGCCTGGCTTCAGGTCTTAGATTCAAGTCTTTCATCTATTTTGAGTTCATTTTTTTGTATGATATAAGATGATATAAGATATAAGATGATATAAGATGCTGGTCCAGTTTCATTCTTTTGCATGTGACTATTCAGTTTTCTAACACCATTTTCTTGCCTCCTTTGTGCTAGATTAACTGACTGTGTATATGTTGGGGGCTGTAGTCTGTTGCTCTGTTTTTATGCTAATACCAGGGAGGCCTCTTTGTGTCTGTTTTTGTTCTACTACCACACTGTTTTTATGTGAAATCCCTGGCCCACCTTTTTCTTTGGGATATTGTCTTGGTGCCCAGAATTCCTGCTTGTCAGCTAAGTGTAAGGTCATGCAGGGGGCTTCTCACCAAGGCCAAAAGTCCTTGTATAATGAACATACTGGGAAACCAGTATCTGCTGAAAACAGTAGACAGATATTAGAATAGAGATAATATGATTTGACTAGCAGAAAAACTGAACCTCCCCCCACAAGAGCCCCTGGTTTATTTTTATTAGTTTTTCTGTGGATTTTAAGTGTTCTCTCAATATGTTATCTTATCTGCAAATAATGGTAATTTTACTTCTTTCCCAATTTGGATTTCTTTTGTTACAGGACAGGGAGCGGGGTACCCCAGAACCCCCAAACCTGCCCTTTTTAAAAAAATTTTTTCCTCCTCAGGACTGATAGTTTTACTTTATTTTTTATTAACTTATATCTTTTACATTGTGTATTCCCCTTGGGTAACCCACCAACAATTCACCCGTGACCTATCACCGTAGTCCCTTGTGCTCATTTCTCCCCCATTTTGAGCCCTTATCCTCCCCTTCCCTCACTGAGTGTCTCTTTCTTGTTTGGTTCCCTTATATTCCTGTTATAAGTGAAACCATTCAATATTTTTCTCTTTCTTTCTGGCTTATTTCACTGAGCATGATCCCTTCTAGCTCCATCCATGTCACTGCGAATTGCATGTGTTTGTCTTCTTTGAATGCTGAATAGTATTCCATTGTGTATATGTACCACATCTTCTTGATCCAATCATCTATTTTTTGGGCATCTGGGTTGTTTCCATACCTTAGCTATTGTAAACAGTGCCGCAATAAACATACAGGTGCATGTCCAAACCTGCCCTTTCTAAATAGGTTCTGTCATTCACTGCTTTAGGACAAAACATGTAAGACCTTTAATGGGAAGGAACTTTGATAGAATTAGTGTGCAACAAAGAAAAGACAACAAAGTTCCCAAGTCAACCACTCAAAGTTACCTATCCCCTTGTGGGTAAACACCTAGTCAAACAGGGTTGGCCCAAAGTAGGGCCACTGAGGCCCGAAAGCCTGCCACAAATCTAAAGCACATTTCAGCGGGGACCCATAGGAAAGCCTCAGAAACAGCCAGACAGGTCTGAGCAGAAGAGAGCAAAATCAATCAAGAAAAAAGCTGTCATTGGTATTTCCCATGGGTCTCTCACCCACATCTATTTCACCCAGTGCAGGACCAAGAAGCAAGTGCAGTTTCTTCACATTCTCCTTCTGGTCTCCTGCTCTCCATCCTTCTCCTTTCCTTCTCCTGTCTCCTGGCCAGTCTTCTATTCCCTGCTCAGCTCCACCCTACCTTGGGTGGGGCCAGAAACCTGCAACTTCCCCTTTTCCTGGGGACTACCCTGTTATACTTTTATGTCTTTCTCTTGCCTAATTGCTCTAACTAGGACTTCCAGTATTATCTTGATCATAGTGAAAAGCAGTGGCGAGAGTGGATATCCTTGTTTTATTCCAGCTCTTAATGGGAAGGCTTTTAGTTTTTCACCATAATGATGATATCTGTGAATTTGTCATATATGGCTTTTATTATGTTAAGATATTATTTTTATCCTCAGTTCTTGGAGGGCTTTCGTAATAAATATATGTTGAACTTTATCAGATGCTTTCTCAGCATCTATGAATATGATAATATGGTTTTAATTTTTCTTTTTACTGATGTGGTGAATTACATTAATTGATTTTCGGATGCTGAACCATCTGTGTGTCCCTGCAATAAATCCCACTTGGTCACGGTGTATAATTCTTTTGATGCCTTGTTAGATTCTGTTACCTAATATTTTATTGAGGATTTTTGCCTCAATTTTGTCTGTGTTCATTAGGGAGAATGGTCTATAGTTTTCTTTTTTGTGTTGTCTTTGTTTGATTTTGGTATTTATGTAATGTTGTCTTCATAAAATATATTTGGTTGTATTCCTTCTTTCTCAATATTTTGAAGAGTTTATTTAGAATAGGTACTGGTTCATCTTTGTTTTGTAGAACAGTTTGCAGCTGGTTCTGGGTTGCTGTTTTCTGGGAGGATTTTGATTATCAATATCATTGCTTGTAATCTTTTTTTTCAAGTTTTCTATTTATTCAGCTTGGGTGATTGTATAGTTCTAAGAACCTGTTATCTCATATAGATTGCTAATAAAATAACTGGGTAGATCTGAATAGATGGTTTCCCTCTGGAGATGCTGGCACTCTGTAGTGTAGCAGTGGAAGAACTCAAACCTAGTGCCCACCCTTCTGAGGTCTCTGGAAAGGATTATAGTGAACCCTCAAAAATGTTTAATTAAAAGCCTGCCTCCGGGCTGCAGTTTTGATGATAGGTTAATACGGCTCTCTTGTAGAAAGATTGGCTTCTTGGGTCTGTCACTTCTTGCTGTGTCCTGCGTGTGATAGCCATTTAAAAACTCTTTTACCATTGGTTATAGTTCTGTGGGACCTGCACAAGTAAGCCCACTAGCCACCAGAGCCAGAAGATCTAGAAATATCCACAGGAGGCAGCTGCA
This sequence comes from Scalopus aquaticus, assembly GCA_004024925.1. Classification (NCBI taxonomy): domain Eukaryota; kingdom Metazoa; phylum Chordata; class Mammalia; order Eulipotyphla; family Talpidae; genus Scalopus; species Scalopus aquaticus. The sequence goes on along the minus strand of PVIJ01001209.1, from coordinate 68,664 downwards.
AAAAAATAAACGCAAACTTGTATGCTAGAGGCAGATACAAATTCCTCTGTGGGCTACACCAGTGAGCTGAAGTGAGGCAGAGGAGAGCACAAAGATGGTGCCCACCGGCCTCCATCACTGGAGAGTAGCTTAGCAGACTTGATATATGTTGAATTAGATGCCTGCCCCTTAGGCACAAGCTTTGCGATAACACTGGTCAACAAATATTTACAAAGGTCATGTTACTGAAGTAAAATTAGTCATTTCCTATCATTTTGTATGTGCTCAACACGAATATGATGGTTGAATTCTAATTTTGGCTCTAGTTATTTTGTAATCCGCAATAAATTGATGTTTACATCAATAGGTAAATTGATGTTTACATCAATGTTTACAGTAATAGGTCTACGGTTAATACCTGTAAAATATCAAGTCATAGACTACTTCTTAGATTTCTTCGCTTGTCTCTTGTACAGCTGTTCAGGAGCATCCCTGGGGTCTGTCCAGCAGTAGTCAGCCAGCATTGTAGTGGACCATTGTCCCTGATATCTTTGTTCCATTGATGCGTTATCTTCATGAAAACATTCGCCATGTTCATCACTAACCATACCACAGTTTTCAGGGAAGAAATCCAGGTGGGAATGAAGGAAGTGGATCTTTAGAGACATATTGCAGCCAAGTTTCTGATACTGCATCAGCATGTCTTCTACTAGGTCCTTGTAGTTTTCTGCCCTAACAGTCCCAAGAAAGTTTGTAGACACTAGGCAAAAAGCATTCCATGCTTGTTTCGCATCACCCTGCAGCAAGTTGTTGAACTGATCATCTTTGAAGAGCTCTCGAATCTGAGGACCCACAAAAACTCCCTCTTTTATCTTTGCTTTGCTTTCAATATAGAGTAATTGTGACAGCTTCTTCTAGAAGATTCCATTGTTGGAGTCTTGATCCTAGCAATTCTGCCTTGTTCTTGAATAAGTCCAAATCACGAACCAGCTCATTGAGTTCTTCCTGTGTTAGTCTGTGTGGGGTTGATGGTGCACCACAGTGAAAATCTGGATCATTGCATGCTGATGGAACAGCAGAAGAACAGGTCGGCTCACCCTTGTCCTCATCAGATGAATCAAGAGGATAGTCTGATGGAGGTTCTGTAATAGGAAGTCCCTCACCATGTGGAATTGGTCTCAATGCAGACAGAATGTTTGGGTAGATTATTCTCGACTTCTTTTGCTTTGTTATTCTGCCAGAAAGAGGAGGAACCATGCAGAAGTAACAATCTTTTCTGTGGTTGCTTGGCCCTCTTCACACCATGGGGACTGCAAACGGCATGGATGGTCTTTTGCCATTTAACCACTGTGAAAGCTGTGTTCTACATGTAGCACACCATATATGCGGGGCCCGAGGCTTGTCTTGGTCACCAACCTTGCATCCAAAGTAAAGACGATAAGCCTTCCTCACTTGAGAAGTGATCCTTTTCTTCTAGTTGGCAAATGTCACTCCCCACAAAGAGAGCAGAAATTGTCCACGATATTAGCGGACTTTTGAGGCATTACTGTTCTGTATTGTGCCTAAATGGATAAAATAATAACAGTTCTATGGAACAATAGCTTAAACTGTCTCACACAAAGTCTGAAATATTTTCCATGCTCAACCTTTGCGACAGGGCTTTCTCTAGTGCACTGCTGACGTCAGCTTACTGCAGCAGCCGCCTGGCAGTAGTATTGCATTGCATCAGAAAATGATGCAGTCAACTCTGGATGATGTGTGTATGATGGTATGATGCAATGCGATGCAATATTACATCATTCTAGGCTGATTTAGGATGTTGTTGCAGTCCTACTGGATCAATTTACATGGTGAAACATGTAAAATGAATGATATGAAATATCTTCAAAACAAGAGCTAATAAAAAATTTCAGGGTTATATTCATGTTCAGCACACCAAGATCCTAGAGATTAGGGCCTTTTAAAGTCAGTAATGATCTCAATGTTGACCAGTGTAATCAGCCTCTTGCACACAAAGTCTGGGTACTTCTCCATAGGAGGTTCTGAACTGGTCCCTGGAGTGGAGGTGATTCTGAGTGTGTGCAGCCATTTTAGAGCCTTTCTTGACTCATTTTTGCCTGTGGATATCATGCACACGAGCCCTATTGGTTTTTCAAAGTCAGCTTTGCTAACTGAAATAAAAGTCTCAATGATAAAGTTAATTCATCAAATCCTTAATGTTCAGATTTGTGCATGGGAAACATTAGGACACAGTTTACATTGTGAGAACTGCTCTAGAAATCACACGTTTGATTGAGGTTAGTTTATGCCTTTTGTTATAAAGAAGGGTTCATGCAGAAGGAAAGAGGGAACAATGAGTTATTGACACGAAAAATCTAATTCTTGACAAGGCTTCTGGGTTTGTCTGCAGGTGTAGATCTTGGGATTGCTTGTGCTGTCTTGGCCGAGAGAGCTGTTGATGCTGTCTGTTCATAAAACAGGGCAAACATTTTCCTGACTTCTAAACAATTTGTTGTGGAGAAGGGAAGGCACTCATTATTTAAATCTTTTCAGCTGGTTCCTTGGTCATTAGTGTAAGGTGAAAGCTTAGTTTTTCCTCATCAGATATTTTTTTAAAGATTTAATTTTATTAGTTCTTGCATACAAGAATTGGGGGTGCAGGCTAGAGGTGGTGGGGGGGTGAGAGGATTCACTAGAGACAGTGGGGAGCAGAACAGACAGATCTACTGAAATACACTGCTGAGGGAGCAGCGGGAGAGACAAGAGAGGTCTGCTGCGCCATGCGGGTCAGCTCCCTGGCTGGGGATCGAACTCATGATGCAGTGGCTGGTGATAGCTTGATAGTGCTGAGAGTTTAACCCCTGTGCTACCAGAGGCCCACCTCATCAGATTCTTGCATGGCTGCTTCACAAAACAGCAGAATGCCCTGACTTTAAGCCTGTGAAGATGACTTAGCTCTTTTGCATGCTGGGGTACGGGGTTAACCCCCAAAGTTCTCAGTATTCACAGCGAGACATTTTGGGTGCTTATCTCTGAGGTGCAGGTCTTAAAAATTGGGGTGCCTGGTGTGCACTTTACAACCTTTGCTCTGCAGGTGGAAGTTCTTTGTTTTGAGTTCCCTCCAGGTTATGGGTCACCACATTGGGGGTGGGATTTACATGAGTTGTGTCTCAGCTTCTCTTACCTAATTGATGTGGTTTTTCTCTCCATTGCCACAGTGTAGCATTTGCTCAGTTTTTGCTTTTGTTTTTTTCCCAGAGGAGATTGTTCTGTGTGTAATTGTAGATTCTGTGTGTCCATGGAGGAGGTGATATTTGGCTCTTTCTATTTTACTACATTGAACCAGAACCCCTGAGACAGTTTTCTACTTTTTCCTTTCCAATGTGGATGCCTTTTCTTTCTTTCTTGCCTAGCTGCTGTAGCTGGGCCATCTAGACCTGTACTCTGTGGAATGAGGGAGAGTGGGCATTCTTGTCTTGTTCCTGATCAGAGAGAAAAAGCTTTTAGTTTTCCATACATTTTTTTAAAATGGAACTTCCCAGAAATTTTCCCAGAAATAAAATTTTCCCAGAATAGAGAATTGAATTCTCCAACTTGTGCCCCAGCCTCATTTTACAGATTTCATTCAGACCAGAGAGTACTCCCTATATTTTTCCTCATATGGGTCTTGGATCCCCAGTAATTAAACAAAACCCTTCCAAAATTTCTCAATAAGATACTCCTATTTTTCTGTTTAGGAAAGTATCTCACTAGATAAGTTTATAAAGTTCAGACTAGCTATACCAAAATCTATGGAAGTCAAATGTGATTTTTCTTACATATTGTACCATATTGCCTTTACATTATTTTTGTTACTTCAAAAGTTTGTGAATAGTGTTTCAGGATTTTAAAGTCTCTTAAACACAAGAAAATTGTCAGAAAATGATACACTTGAAAACGTCTGAGGATTCATTTTGTCATTTTATTTTTGTTTGTTTTTAAGCCACCAAGTGGGTGATAATTTACTACAACACCACAGAAAATTAATATAGTTAAAAAAAGAAAATTAACATAGTTGATGTGATAAATTTTCATGCATCCACACAGGAGCTCAGCAGGTACACTTATTTGAGAAAATTGATGACAACTTCTTATTTAATCAATAAACCAGGATAAGAAACATAGAAATTCAGATTAACTCATCACACTTAGAGAAAGCAAACTCAAACCTTGTGATTGAAGGACACCTCCTATGAAGATCTGACTTCTCGGATCCCATACCTCCTTAAAAGTGTTTTGACTATAGGTTAGCTTTTCACTATGGAGGTGCATGCACCTTGGTGGTATCTGAGAGCAGCATTTCCAGCCACTCTCTGCCCTGCTGTTGGTGCCCTAAGGTTTTCTCTTGAGACCAGACAAACTGTGTGCCGGGGTAGCTGTGGTAGCCAGCTCCCTTGTTATGGAATGTAAGTGTCTGTTGGCAATCACCCTGCCGGGGAGGTGGGGTTTCCAGTGCCCTTTAGGTCATCTTAGTTACATTGCTCTAGTGCTCCAGGAAATGTCTCTTGTTTCGTTACTTTTATTTAAAAAAAATATTTATTTATGCATACAAAAGCTGGGGTGTAGGCCAGAGGTGAGGGGGGTGAGAGGATTCACCAGAGACAGAGTAGGGAGCAGAACAGGCAGAGCTACTGCAATACACTGCTGAGAAGAGCAGCAGGCAAGACGAGAGAGGTCTGCTGCACCATGTGAATCTGCTACCTGGCGGGGGATTGAACTCATGTCGCAGAGGGTAGTGATAGCTTGATAGTGCTGAGATTTGAACCCTTGTTCTACCAGGGAGGCCCTTGAAAGTTTTTAAAAAGCATTTAAAAGTTATTTTAAATGCTGAAGAACTGTAAAATTAGTGATATTTATCCCAATTGAATTTAGAATAAAATATGGGTTTGGGATTTTGGTTACATCCCACCTCTGCTACTGTACTATTTAAGCAAACAACTTAATCTCTTTCTTAATCTCCCTCCCATGTTCCTGCCTCCTACAAAGTGGACACCATTCTAGGGTTATTGTGGGGAATTGAGATACAGTGCCTGCTGTGCTCAAAGTGTGCAATAATCCATCCTTGTTATTTTTTTTCCTGAGATAAATACAAACCCCTGTTTGAGTAAAATGTTTTTGTCTTTGCATCTTTGTAAATCAGAACAACGGTGTCTGCTACAGTTGTTGGAGAAAGAGAACCTCAAATAGTTAACTGTCTGAAACGATCATCTTAAGTTTACTGGCATATTTTGTGTTTAAAAACTTCAATCTAAAACATTTTTCTTCTTCACTACCCCATAAACTAAACAGGGGAACACCAATTAGAGGGTGTGGTGCTGAACCTGGGTTAGTGTGGTGGTTCTTTTTGGGCCGGGTCCCCTGGAGGATGTGTTACCAGCTCAGTGCTAAGACAGCAGGAAAATCTTATAGATTAGAGGTTTCCCATGTAGCTCTTTAGGTTTCTGCTCCACACAGCTTCAAAATTTGGTAAAAGTCATGAGCCAGAGACCAGCCTGTATCGGAGGTCAAGATCCTTTTAAGGAGCACAAGCAGGTTAATGATCATACCGGACTATTTCGTTATTTAAATTCCTGAGGAGGTTAGACTTTATAGTGTCTCCTGCGTAACTGAGCCCGGGCCAAGACTCAGTCCTAGCAAGGAATGACAATGACAGTGTTTGCTGCCTGTTAAGAACTGGGTGCTGGGCCTCCCTAGTGGAGCAAGGGGTTAAGTCTCAGCACTATGCAGCTAATGGCAGCCACCGCAGCATGAGTTCAATCCCCAGCAGGGAGCTTCCCACATGGTGCAGAAGACCTCTCCTGTCTTGCCCGCTGCTCCCCTCAGCAGTGTATTTCTGATCTGCCTGTTCTGCTCCCCACTCTGTCTCTGGTGAATCCTCTCACCCCCCTCACCTCTGACCTACACCCCAGTTGTTGTATGCATAAATCAATCTTAAAAAAAAAAGAATGGGGTGCCTCCCCAATGCTGCCATTTTGTGGCTCTATGTTGATATGAATAGAACTGTAGACACATGCAGCGGCAGGGCGCTGGGTCACACAGGGAGTGTGGTCTTGGAGAGTCATCAGCTCTTTTGGGGTTTTGCGTGATTGAGAAACAAAGCTTTTTTTTGGGGGGGGAACTAATTTATTACCATAGCTTAATCCTGTCCCATTACATCATAACATATTTGGATGGGGGGGAAACACAAAGATTTCATAATTTAAGGGGGGAAAAATGAGATAAACAAAATCAAAAAACTTGTAAGACTGTCATGATGCAATCTCAGCTAGCCACCTGGGAAAATAACACCGAACTTGGATTTATAAGAACAGGGACTGCTCCCATTTTTCACTTTCTACCAATTACTAAATAGTTCTCACTAAAATCTTAAATAACTTGTATATGAAACAATATCAACCTATCAGGAAAAGGTGGACACAGAATAGCAAGTTGAACCTGTGAATATATTCTTGTAGGATCAAGCATCAGGATTAATTCTTTTAGTCAGCTGTAATGGCAAATTAGTACCACTCTCAGTATTTCCATTATGGTTTCATTCATCCGATGGCTCTGCGAAGGCAGTACCCCTAGCCCCAGGAGTTGGCCTTGCAGCCTCAGGGGTTACCTGCCTGAAAATCAAAACTGGTCCCCGGCACTGAGGGTGAGGACAGACTAAAGAAAGAGGCAGATCACTTCAGATTGGTAGATGGCAGGCTTGCCAAGCCAGGGGAGTCGCATACAAGGTTTGTTTTGGTCAAATGCAGTATGGGTAGATCTCCATCATGCCTGCCAGAATCTTAAGCGTTCATGTAGAGGTCTTAATGGGTTTCAGTCACCTATACAGTCCAGGTGGTGTCAGTAACATCACTCATTGAAGACTGAAGTAGCCCCTACAACAGGGACAGCAGTGGAGTTCCCTCCCATTCCAAGGATAGGGCGGTGGTACATGTCGGTGGCTTAACTTGCTGCAGGAATACTGGACGCCACAGGGGCTGAACAGCTCCCTTCACTCAGTGTGGAGTAACTTGCCCATCCCAGTGGGATTTCCCATCGCAAATTCTAGTAGGTAGCACCTCTCCCAGCTGTGACAGGGCTTATTCTCTCCAGCATAGCATGTCGATTGTTGTGAGGGCCAGGGACTGTCTTTGATGGCTTTTATATTTTTATGATGTTGAGTGGTTCGGTCGAGGTGTCCAGTCTGGTATATGGGACAACAGGCTCTACTGGTTGATAGTTCAAATGTGGTAAAGCCTAGGAGGGTACTTTAGTCCAGTTGGTCAACATTTGTTTACATGTTAGTGTTTTAATCCATCGCTGCAATATCCTATTCTATTAACCCTGCAGACTAGAGGTTATGAGGAGATAAAACCCCCAATGTCATGCTCTTTGTGTTGTATATTATCACTGCCTGCCTGAGGGTATCTGTACATGGTACTCAGTTTCTTTAATCCCCTAATGGCACAGCCTGATTTGCATGGCATCAGGGGATGCAGTGTTCAGATACCAAGGCATATTCAGAAACTTCACTTGGAGGGGGGTGGCTCATGTAAGTTCTTGCTTAGATCACCAATAGTTTTTTGGAACCTGGGACTTTAAGTGAAACAACAGTGAAACCAGTTTTTCCAGAGTAATTGATATAAACAAGAGTTAAATTTCTACAGCACATTCTGGTCACAAAATATCACCAGACTTCTAAATACAGACCCCCAAATACCTGCATATTAAACCATTTGTATTTCTTTTTTCATTTTCTAACCCATTTATTTGTTCAGAGTCCCAGGTAGCCAGAGTCTGTTCCTGATGTTTGGGGCCCGAGGTGGGACCCAACACAGCACAGGTCACCTTCCAACACCCACACTCTCACACCCACACTCACTCTGACTGTGACAGTTGAGAGACACCAGTGAAGCAAAGGTGCACATTTGGGGATATGGAAGGAAACCAGAGCTCCTGGAGAAAATCCATGAAGACACGGTGTGGACATGCAATCTCCACTCACTGGCCCTGCCAGAAGTCAATTGGTTTTTTTCCCCTCACTAACATAACAATTTGCCAATCCCTCACCCATTGGGAACAGGGGTGGATGGCCCCAGACTCCTTTGGCACTTGCCTTGGCCATTAATACACAGGCTTGCCACCGTCTAGCTATCAGTGTGACAGAGCCCTTTAAAATAGCCCAGCTATCAGTGTAAAGGGACAGACCACAGATTAATGACCGGAGTCAGAGTGTAAAGGGTTAATGACCTGGGTGCAGGAGTGATCAAGTTGCTGTTAGCCTACCAGCTGCTGCAGTTCGTGCCTGCTTCTGCCCAGACGGTGTCTTGGGCTGATTAGCAACTGCAGTCCTTGTGAGCAGGTTGCCCAATAAACTCATTAGTCTGTCAGGCAACAGAATTTTCCTTTCTCTCTCTTTACAGGCTGCAGGGGCCACCGCAGAATTGGGGTGGTGGCATTTGGAGAAACTACATATTCTACAGGCCCCAGTTGTAGCCTAATTTGTAGACAGAGGGGGCTGGAGGGTAAGACTATGCTGCTGTGGAAACAGGCATGCCACTTAGTCAGAGCGGGGCTGTGCTGTGGCAGAGGAGGGTCAGTGGAATGTATTCTCGGCTGACCTCTGGCCTGGAAGTTCTTATCCTGATGTGCTATTCCTTTGTGAGAGGATCTGCCTGGAGGAAGAGCTTGTATGCTGCTAGTAGGAGCTGTTGTTTTATCTCTGCATTATCAGGTTTCTGGGACACAAGTCCTAGGGGTATTCCCCCTCCTGTTGTCTCAGCTATAATTCAACACATACCTTTCAAAGGTACAGGCATATTTAAGTCAAAATGTAGCCTTGCATGGGAAATGCCCAGAGCTGAATATACCTCACCAGTATTTTTGCCTTCTCAAAGGTTCTGATCCTCAGTCCCACATAATCTTCTTTATCAGGTGGTTATAAAAAACAGGCACTGTGCCACATGGAGAATAAAAGTCCCCTCAAACCCTCAAATCCTTAAAAAAAAAATCTTGCACCACCTTCATGTTGTTAAGGGTTGAATAGGTTTGTACCTTGTTGGTAACAACTTTTGGGACATTGCGCACCTTGCTGGATCATGATTTCCAAGAATGTTATATTGGGGTCTGGACCTTAATTTCTGTGGGTTCATCCGGCCTCTTATTTGCGGATATTCTAAGTCTGCAGAGTGTCTTGCAGCAGGGTCAGTCTTCACTTACCAACACTATGCCATCAATCTAATGGGTCCCTTTTACTGACATGGGGAAGAACCAGGTCAGAGTTCCAGCTGTTCATGACATATTGCGGGGCTGTGCAGGTGCCTTTCCCACATGAAAGCGTTGGTATCTTGTGACTCTGTGGCTACGGTATACTGAAAAAAGCATTCGCTAGTCTGGGACAGCATCATGTACTGTTGGGCACAGATGGATGGATGGGGCACAACCTGCTTTAGTCCTTGGAAGTGCACAAGTATCGGCAATGAGCCATCCGGCCTTCTCCTCGGTCATACAGGGCTACTGAAATGTACTAGGGGCAGGGCATACACACTTGATGTTTTCTTGTTATGCTCCCCCAACCTACACGTGGGAGACATCTCTTTGATTTATAAGTTTTAATTTATTTTGGATTAACACACAAAAGTGAAATTGCTGGATCCTGACAGTAGTACGATTTTATATTTTTGAGGCGTTCTCATGCTGTTTCCTTTAGTGGCTATACAAATTTAATTTGCATCAAGAGTGTACCAGGGTTTCCTTTTCATCACATCCTTGCCAGTAATTATTGTTTCTTTTTGGTAGTAGCCTTTCCTACAGGTGAGAGGTGCTCTCCCATTGTGGTTTCAATTTGCTTTTCTCTGATTACTAGTGATGTTGAGTATTGTTTCATGTATCAGTAGGCTATCTTTATGGCATCTTTGAAGAACATGTCTTCAGATCCTCTGCCCATTTTTTATTTTATTTTTTTAGCTACTGAGTTGTGTGAGTCCTTTACGTATTTTGGGTATTACCCCCTCTAGACGTGCTTTGCAAATACCTTTCAGTAGGTTATCTTTTCATTTAGTAGGTTTACATTACTGTGCAGAATATTTTTAGATTGATGTAATCTTTTTGCTTTTGCTGCCTTTTACAATCAAAACAAAACATCACCAAGGTATCATGTTTTACCAACTATGTAGTCTTTTAGTTTTACGGGTTCAGATCTTAATGTTCCACTTCTCTAACACACGAAGTTAATCTTTGTGTATGATGTACCATAGCAGTTGTTTCATTCTTTTGCATGTGCCTTTCCAGTTTTCCCAGTTGTTTACTGAAGAGACTGTCTGTTCCTCATTGTATAATCTTGTCTACCACCTTTTTTTTGTGAACCATGCCACTGGGACTTTGCAGGGATTGCTCTGAATCTGTAGATTGCTTATAGTAGTATGGCCATTTAAACAATATTCTTTCAAATCTTGAGCATGTTTTTTTCCTTCTATTTCTTTGTATTGTCTTTAATTTCTTTCATGCTCTTGGTCACATGCTTATTCTTTTGATGCAGTTGTAATTGGGCTATTTTTTATGTCGTTATACAAAAATGCAACAGATTTTTGTATAGATATTGCACTTTGCAGTTTTACTGGACTGATTAGTTCTAAGTTTTTGTTGCCTAGCTGCTCTGGTTCTATTAAAAACCATATTGAATATAAGTGGTGAGAGTGGGTATCCTTCTCTTGTTCCTGATCTTAGGGAGAAAAGGCTTATAGCTTTTCACTATCATCTTAGTTGTGGAATTGTCATATATGGCCTTTATTTTGCTGAGGTGCATTCCCTCTTATTATTAGTGTTGGATTTTGTCAAATATTTCTCTGAGATGCTCATGCTTTTGATGCTTCACTTATTGTGCTCTATCACAAGGATTATTTTTGGATGTTGAATAAATTCCATTTGATCATGGTGTATTGTACAGAATGTTGTTAACTTTGTTGAGGAACTTTGTATCTATATTCATTGGGAATACTGGGCTGAAATTTCATTTTCTTGTCTGGATTTGTCCTAGTGAAATAAGTATAAAGTGTTCTCTTTTCTACACTTTGGAAAAGTTTTAGGATTGATATTAAATATTTGGTAAAATTTACCAGTAACTTTTGTGTTTTTATTACCTGTTCAGTTTCCTCACTGGTAATCATTCTGTTCAGATTTTCTGAATTCTAATTCAGTTCTGGTAGAAATATCTTCTAAGCTGTCCAATTTCTTGGTGAGTAACTGTTCATAGCAGTCTCTCATCCTTTTTTCCGCAGGACCAACATTTGGGTGTTGATCAGAGCCCATGCCTTTTTAGTTGGATAAATTTCTGAACCTGCTTCTGGGGCTAGGTGCTTGTGAGGCAGGTGCAATTAGATAGGTTTACAGTAATGGAAAGTTCTAGAGAGTTTAGTGACTTAAGTTTACTCAATTATTAAATCACAAACCTGGGATGCAAAGTCAGGTTGAATTTCAAAACCCTTGTTTTCCCCACTTTTCACTCTTCTGAATACTTCCACAAAAGGATGTTAAGAATTTGGCCATACATAAAGAACTGTTCTAGAAATATGAGATCATTTGAAACACCCAAAATGACTATAATTAAGAATTAGTCAGCCATACTCATTCTTTGGATCAGGTCATTTACTATCTAAATTGATTATCTCTGACATCCTAGAAATAATAGTACCTCTGATATCACCGTACATAACCTAAACATAATCACATATTCCACTAATAGTGGGATTTTGGGCATAACATCTATTGCTAGCCCAGGGTATATGACTATGGAAATAGCAGAAGTCCTTCAGATGAAAATGGATCACATATTTAAAGAAAATTTTAAACTTACTTTGATACAGATTTTTAAAACCAAAGGAAGTAACTTGATTGACTTATGGATTACTCATTTGTGATGGGTGGTGCTGAAGTACCAGACATGGATAATTTCATCATACTTAGGAGACTTTTAGAGACAAAGTTCAAGGACCATATATGAATAACTGGTGAAGTTGCCTGAAGTTCTCGGATCTCCTTTCGAGAATGTCACTGACTTAATAGTCTCACAAATTTCTTATTAGAAACCAATTGGTGCCCCTGCAGGGAGCAGAATATACTTTCTGTGCTTATGAAAGTGGGTAGAGAGTAAGGAAACTGATCTCTTCAAGTTGGGTAGAACTGGATCTTTGTTGTTTTTTTTTTTAAGTAAACATAAGGGAAAATAAAAGGTTTGTGATCCACTCTTGTTCCAGGCTCATTCTAGGTAATGCAAAGCCTTAATTGACTCATATTGTCAAGGTGAGGCCCTAATGGCATGCCTGATCTACTGGTGACAATCATCAGGTTGCACCTATTCAGTTTTGTGTCACTTTTGAAAAGTGATTTAACATAGTAAATTAATTTTATAATGAAGAGGTAAGATGTTAGCTGTGCTTTAGTTCTGATGCCACTACTTACTAGTTATGTGGATCTTAAAACTGAGAGAATACTATCCATTCTACTTCAAATGGTTGGTACTAAGAAAGGAAAATTGCAAAGCATGGTAGAAATGCCTCTGATGAAAACAGCATAAATGGTCAGTGTGATATTTTTGGAGATTACAGTTTATACAAAGAGGAACTATCTTTACCTTCCATTTTCAGGTAATGTAGTCATACTTATTTGAAATGTGAGTCAAGCATCATAAAAACTATTTCTTAAAATTATCACTTAATTTATCTTCAATTATCATAGGAAGCAAAGCAGACTGTAAGATGTATGATGAAAGCAACAGAATAATCTTTGAATCTTAAAAATAAACAGCAGCTTTATACAATATTTACAATGTGCAGGGCATAGTTCTAAGTGTTTTAAATATGTGAACTTATTTATTCCTCACAACCACTCTGTAAGGAATTATTATTCTCATTTTCAGATGAAGAACCTGAAACATAAACAGTAAATGGCAATTCACATATGAACCCAAAGAGACTGGCTCTAAAATGTGAGTTCTTGACTAGTATATGGTATTGCCTTTCGTAAGCACTAATATATATGCAAGTGATCTATATCACTAGAATTTTAAATGGGTGAGGGTTCCCAGATGAAAACCATGTATTTGGGGTCTACTGAAAAAAGTTCTTCTCTGGCTCTGCATGCACATTTTTAAGTTGATTCAAGCACTTTCCTCAAATCTTTCCCATCAAAAATTGAATTCTCAGGAGAAAAAATCCTTAAAAATAGGAAAAGTGAGAGAAGGAAAAATAGAGGAAGATAAATGGGTATGTCTATGTTCTAGGAATAGGTTAACTCAAATCAGACATGTTATATAATCCTAAAACTGCCATGAATTCCTGAAGTATAGAAATTAGAATGCTTAATAATGTGATTTAAAACACTTAAAGGTTAATGTAATTTTTGAATTAGATTAAGTCTTCAGAAAATGTCATGGCTTAAAGGGGAATTAAATCCTGCCATTGTGATTTTAATGGTATAAAGCTATCTTTTGCACACACAAATCAAACAGCAATGTAATTAAATTCTAAGAGTAAACTATCAGTCTACAAGGACTGTACACACACACGGTCGGCATTACCACTGAAACACAGCTAATAACATCTCATGGCAATCAATACATTACTGCATTTAATAAGTAATGATGAACAGCAAAACACAAAATGTACTCTGTATCACTGAAATGCTCTGTTTTGGCTTCATGTAATGAGGTATTTGTAGAATTATCTGTTCACATTTTATGTACCACTTAATCTGAAAGAGGTTTGTTTTTTTAGAAGGGGGATGGTAGTCAATAAGGAAAAAAACAGAGCAAGTTTTTATTTTGAAAAACATATCCACCCAATTTCCAAATTAGCCTGGTTTCTAAGCTTCCTCTTAACATGCACACACTATGCTAATTCACATCAAAGAAAGAATTTTAAAACTATACATTTTTACCTTGTATCAATGCTGATGATTAAAGGGAGGTCAGACCTGTAACTATCTTAGGGATTTAAGACATGCTTTAATTCTGAGGACAGAATTCAGAGTCCAGAAAAACAGTTCAAACTTAAAAAAAAAAAAAAATAGAGCCAAAGATTGTCAGAATGACTGAAATTATTTAGTGATAGAAACCAGATTCCAATGTGAAGATAATAGCAAATTAATCATCTTGTAACTGCTGGGTTACTGGCATATTAAAAATCTATAGCATTTGTTTGGAAGAAAAGATGGTTCATAAATGGAATCATCTATACATTTTTGATCCTCAATAACCTAAACCCAGATTAAGAAAAGCAGTTTTAATTTATGGCTTGTTTTCCTCCTTTGTGTTTTGACTCTAGCAGTCACTTGCATTCATTTGAAAATAATATGGTGAAGTAATGATCTAAGTCTATATTACTAATTCAACCTAATACAACCTCTATACAACTAATTCAATCTAATTCATGTTAGATTTACATGCCCACTTATTCTTACCAAAATTTTTAACAAAACTGGGCATTTTCTTTTAATCAGAACTTCAAGTAACAGTTAATATATGAATATAGCACTTTATGATCAGAAAGATGGAAAGTTAAACAACAAAACTGAAAAACTTAAGGGCAACAACTAAAGCACTCAATGCTAACATTTCATTACCATTATTTTTTTAATAGGATTTCTATCTTAATCTACAGAGGAGCACATGTATAGATTTTAAGCCACTCCTGATAGTGTCACTTGCCCAGGATTAGTGATGGTTATCAGGTTTACTTTAACAGCTTGAATGAAATACTTGCAAGAATTTATTTAGCTGATTCTTACTGAAGGAGCCAAGTTGGTCTATATCCTAATCTTGAAAGCTGCCTTCAAATGTAATTTTCATAGTCTTTAAATTTTAATTGTCATTGTTTATTACTGTTTGGCTACATTCTCTACAATTTCAGCAGCATCTTAAAGAGACAATATGTCTATGTACAATGAAAAAACAAAATGGCTTGCAAATCAGAAAAAGAGCCACTGTACAACATGAAGGAGAATCCGTGGTTAAGCATAGCCTCCCTTTTTTGGCAACATGGACAACTTACATGTAAGTATCAGCATTATGAATGTGACAATAAAGAAATAATCCCTATAGGAGTGAAATACAGCATCCTGAAAAATAACGGTATCTACCATATTTAGAAAATGTTCACATTTTAACAAATCTGTACAAAACACAAAAAACTTATGGGGCCATCATCTCACCTTACTGATAAGAACCTTCTAGAAATGTAGAATAACCACAAACAATTTATAAATCTAGTATCTATGTGTTCCACAGCCCTAGAACCCAACAAACTGATTTAGAGAACTCTGTCCAACATGGATCATTTTTATATGCCTTGATCATTAATGAATACCTGCTTTTAATATCTCTATGATGTACAGTCAACTCACACCTTTATGGAGGTGATTCAATTTTTTAGCAAAGAAGCAACAGCATTTAGCAGCAATTAAAATGTCTTTAAGAAGACTTAAAAAAAATACAATATCCAATTAGAAAAGCCATATTTTTAAACATTTGTACAAGAATAAGCTGCTGAAACTTGGTAATTGAAATAAGACATCTGTACAACAATTTACAATAGAGCTAGAAGGGAATTTATCATTATCCTGCATAGAACTGGTCTGCATTTGGTTACACACTGTCACTTGTAAAGAACAAGGCCTGGTAACAAAAGGAAAATATCTTAATTCCAACATGCTGAAAACACCGGAGTTATTACAATTTAGTGAATTCAACTGATTTCCAAATAAGCAACTCATTTCGTCAAAGGTGTAAAAGTTATCTAGGAATATCTCTCCCTTTAACATAACCAGCCAAAAAAAAAAAAAAAAAAAGATGTGTGATTTCGAGGTACAACTTGGTAAAAGCCAAAGAGGCAAATGACAAAGTCTATTAACTTTGTCCAAAGATTCTAACTCTCACATTCTATTACTATAAAACACAACTGTCACTGTCATTCAGTTCTTACTTTGGTTTCAGCAAATTAACTGCCGAATGCTGAAGAATGTATCCAGGCACTATAGTTCCTGTGTTAGAAATATGTCTCAGTTTTCATGTGTTTTTTAAATAATGAAAAACTACCCTTCATATTAGAACTCTCCAGTAACAACCAAATGTATTTAAGCATTATAAACGTAATATTTACAGTGTTCCCCCAACAAACCATTTTTCTTCTACTTTAACATGGTATTCCTGTTTCTCTGCAACAGGCAGTCATCCTTCACTGCTTAAGATTATAGTCAAAAGTGTACATTTATTCATTGTCCATGATCCATTCTCATACCAATGATGCTATGAAGAACTTCAGTTCTCAACCAAGTCTTGTGTAAAAAAGAAAACAACAAAAAACTCAAATGCTCTCAAACTCAAGTGTGCATCTGGAAGCAATTCAAAGATAATCATGCCAATTTTGGAGGTAAGTCAGTAAGTAATTATGCTTGAGGAAGGAGGTGTAGGGGATGCTGTCAGCCCAGCCATGTGTAAATTTCCTGAAGAATTTGATCTTCTCATATGTGGGAGAAGGTATGGATCATTTGCCAGTTGGTGTACATCAAATCGATCTTCTTTTCGGTACGCTAAACAGCGTCTTATAAAGGCCTTAAAAAAAAGAGTCAGCAGTCAAAATCATTTCTTCCCCTTCTAAATAACAATCAACTGAATCACATAGAAGGATGAACATATTTAAGATAATAGATTTCATTTCACTGGACGTTCAAATCTTAAACACTCCAAATTCAATTCCCAGTGGTTCACTTTATAGTCTAAATACACCAACAATAAAACAGGAAAATAATTTAAACATTGCTGAAGCTGCAGTTCTGCTTACACAATCCTAGAGACTTTTTCTAGAATTTTCTGCTAAAATAATCCTCTCATCCTCATTCTCTCTGACTACCAGTTTAATTTGGCTAGAGGTAACAATGCTATTTTTTAGACTTTTTTTTCCTACTGAATATACACTTTTACTTTAGATGAAGAGGACAATGAAGTGATACTTCTATTAGGATGTTTGTTTCCTAGAGTAATTCATACAGTGCATCATTACACTTTGGAAAAAAATTAAAGAATGTAATCTCACTTTTTTTTTCACCTTAACAATTGCTTCTTATATGCTAATTGAAACATAACATTTAAAAAATACACAATACAAAGGGAATATATATCTACTTAACTCGCAATCTGATAATAAAATAAACTTTAACAGAACCTTTTAAGTCTAATGCTCTGCCCCCCACCCCAACCTAAATACGTCTCTATCTCACTTGTAACACTAGAGCAAGTTTTGCTTATTTTCAACTTTATGTAAATGAATCAAAGGTTATATTCTTATTTGTCTGGCTTTTGGAATAGATAAAATATTCTTAAGGAACAATTGATAATTGTTTCCCTTCTGACACTTAAAAAAATTATAAATGTAGTACTGTTTTCTGACATTAATTTTTGGATGATATGATCTCTTTCCTCAGGTGGGGTCTCTGTAGTTCTCCCATCACCAAAGTCCCTTATACTCTTTCTCTCCCTGTCTTCACTCCCTCCCCTCCTGGATGCCTTATTATCTTATTTTAAGGTTTATCTGTGATCCCTTGGCTTTTCTATATTGTACATGTAAGTGAAACCATCCGATATTTATCTTTTTCCTTCTGACTTATGTCACTTAGCAATGACCCTTCCAGTTCCATCCATGTTGCCAAAAATGGCATGAGTTTGTCTTTTTTGATCACTGAGTTGATTGTGGGTGACTCATTCTACTAGAATTAAAAATAATTCAAGACTTGGATAATGGATGATAGATAATGGAGGACTGGAAAGGTCAATGTTAACGTCTTCTTTTTTCTTTGGCTTTAAAAGAAGAAAAATATCATCCATTCTTTTCCTTCACTTTGTATTTTGAGTTTACAGTATCTAAGAAACCCAGAAAATCCATTCTTCCAAAATATTTACAAATGTTCTTACAGAAAGACTATGAGGTTGTATTCTGAGTTGACTCAAAGGACAGTAACATCTTCAAACAAACATCTTCAAAAGGCAAGCAACTAAGGAATCATCACTGGCAAATGCAAACATTTTGTACATTTCCAACACAGTATCAGTAGTACAAGCAATATTTTAAAAGAGGAAACAAAAAACTCATTTTATTTCCATTCACACTATTTTGACATGAGCAATATTTTTACTTCCTTTTATGTTAAAGAGCACAACTTATTTTAGACTGACATATTTCTGCAGCTGTCTTTATCAGATACAAGTTGAGTCATACGAAGTCCTTCAAATGTTCATATTGTGATGGTCTCAAAATCTAACATTCAGTGCTTTATTTCCCTTTGCAAGTCTAATTTCTTTTATTATACTCTTCCAAATGGCTGGCTGTTTTAATTTAGCCTGAATATCTTTACAGTCCAGTCCCTTTCCCACTTTGACAGGAAAAATCTTTTTTTAACTTTAAATGCTTATTGACTGGGTTTTAAAATTTTTTATTAGAGGGGTACGGAATTCAAGAAACTATTTTTACATGGTAGTTGTCGACACTAATTTTACTTCCAAATACTATTTTAAACATACTTTCCTCCAAAATAAAGGGGGCCCAAATGATGTTGGGATGCTGACACTTTTAGCCTGCCTTGAAATTCTTAATGCTTTAATTCATGAATTTATACAGCAGTTAATAGGAAAACTATGTAAGATACTTTTTAATGTGACTTAAAGGTATATAACTGTTTAACACCTTTGTTTTGAAATTCATTGGAAGTAATTTTTTCCTCTAAAAACAATTCTATTCATATCATTGTATTATGTCTATTAATATTTATTTATTAAGTCTTTCGGATCCCTTAGCTTTTATCTATTAAGGTGGAGAAAAAACATCAAGAATGACTTATGTTGAAAGCAGCTACCAATAGAAAGGTTAAGAAGTCTATAAGGAGTGAAAGTGTAATAGGTGCTTATACAAAATCAGGAGAAGTACTCGGCAGAGATGTATTCTGCAGGGTCAAAGGTTAAAAAACAAAAAACTGAAAGTAATCCTTCCCAGATTCCAAGAAAGTGATTGTGGTACCTATAAAGAGCCTTACAACAGAACTCAAGAGATGGCTAAATGGGACTTCTGGCACACTACACTCATTCCTGGTAATTTTTACTTATTTAGTTCCTGTTTTCTTGATACTATAGACAGGAAAGACAAACTTTAGATGCCTTGAGCCTTTCCAAAGGAGTCATTCTTTATGGAAATTTATGCTTTAAAATAGAGATATGTTCTTTTTTGTCAATCTTTTTAAAAGCCATTCAAATAACTTGTAAAATGACAGTAAAGACATGAGACAAAATGAAACTAGTACACTATGACCTCAATCAGGGGTAACATCTAGTTTTGCAACTTCATGTTTAGAATTACATGGAATAAACTAATGGAAATCTTCTGTTTGAGATTCACAGACTGCTATATGTAAGCCAGGAAAAGGTCAGGCTTTCTCAAGAACTAGCACAATGTAAGATAAAGGGTGTGGATTTTGGAGTCTAGCAGAAATGGAAATTTTGAGCAATAGCTCTGCTACTTATTAACTGTATGAGGTATTTACTATGGCTTGGCTTATTTCCTACTATATAAAATGGGAATAACAAAGATGCCAATACCATATAAGGTTGTTAAAACATATGTATATGAAGTATTAACATAAGGTTACACATAAAGATGTGCTTAGATCTTGTGATTTTTCCCTAATTTTCAAAGCAAAGTGATATAAACAAAGAATCAGGGACTATATGTGGTTCCTTAAGAGATGAAAATTATCACAACCAAAGGCCTAAGGAACTTCTAGAGTAAAATAACAGCCCCATTGAATATTTTCCTATAGTAGTAATCCCTTTTACTTACTAAGTACTTGTTTCATTTTATGCACAATTTATGATATGAAAGTTATATAAATTATATACCTTTGCTTCACTGCTTACAACTGGTTTTACAGGGAACTGGACTTCTGTGGCTTTTAATATTGTATTTTCTTGAAGAATGTCTTGTTGAGATTGATTGTGACCAAATGGCTATAAAGAATGAAAATGGTGAGAAAATTATCTCATAAAATATAACAAAGATATCACAAGTGAATCCCCAAAACAAAATTTATGTTCTAAAAAATCTTATCTTAGTTATTTGGAAGTTTGGATGCATTCTCAAAAAACAATGTTAGAAAGCCCATCTAATCAATCCTCAAAACAGCTGAAACAGTGAAGAAGCAGTAGAAAATAATGATGTTGCAATGTGCCATGATGAAATAAAAACAAGATTACATAAAACTTTATTCTGAAAGTTTAAACAATGAAGTTTGATTAGAAATGAGCTGTAGTAGTGGAAATGTCTGTGAAAAGTCCAACGAGTGACATACTGTGTAGAATGATACCTTAACTTAAATGGAAGTGGGTTTGGTTCCAATTTGCAGTGAATTCCCAGGGTATCTTTTCGTGATGATGAGCTGGGATTAGATAGTATCTTTGGTAATCTGTAATTCTGATTTCACTATAAAGAGAGGCCTAGAAAAATTCAGACTGTATCTGATGGAATTTCCATAAGGAAGAACAGGGGAACCTGCCACACTTCATGTGTTGGGGGGATGTAAGGAAGTGAAATGAAGGATAATGAATTGTTTTGACTTGTTTTCCTAATGTAGAGTTAACATCGTTAACTGATAATGTCCCTTCTTTAAATTAAAAATTCAAAAAGCAGGCCAAGTAAGTTATGACATTAAAACAACTCTGGTTCATGGAAATTTTAGAAAGACCTCCACCTTTCTTTAAAGGATCTACAATGACTTCAAGTTAATGAAATTTTGTATTTAATGAAAAAATAACTTCTATGAATTTCATACATCTGAATCTATGTACTTTAACTTACCTTTCTACCATAAAGACACTGAAAGAAGATGACTCCGACTGACCACACATCAACTTTGTTGGAAATCTTTGGTGGCTCTTTTCCAACTACAAAACACTCAGGAGGTAAATACCTAGTGTTTTGGGGAGAAGGAAAGAAAAGGTAGGCTTTAAGTTATGGTTTTAATTTTTAACTAAGCTCCTGAAGCATTTACATTATTTGATCCTAGATCCAAAACACAACTTTGTGATAAAGTATGTAATATATATAACTTTTAGAAATGAAAAATTACCATTGGAAATCACTCCTTTTCTCTTCACCAAAAACTTATTTGTGATGCAAATCCTTTTTCACTGGCCCCCACCCAAATGAAGTAAAACATTAATTTGTTTTTATCAATCGAAGTGTATATTCTGTGCAGGCTTGTATGTGGAACAGCATCTAAACATAATGTTACCGTCTCGAGGCAAAAACTTGTGACCAAGGAGAGCAGATTGAGAAACAGACACCAATGCTATGCTGCCCAGGATTTGGTGGATAACTGCATTTGAGATCTGAGAAGGAATGCGGGACAAAATTTTCTGACAAGTCATCGTCCTCAAACATCATATGACTGCAGAAACTAACAATTTTGGAACACTGAGAAATACATTCCAGGTCGCTACACAGAATGATGGCTCTATCTCCTTCTTGCATAGTCTCCTGTCCACCTGCCAGAGGAAAAATTCCTTGCCCTGACCTACACTAGTTAAGCCAGAATGAGGGAAACAAGATAGTGGGAGTACCTGCAGAGAAGTAATGATCTGTTGTTTAGAACATGGTTTTCAAGCTACTGCCAGAGAGAGTTCAAGGTTCTACCAAAAAATCTTGTTTTTATTAGTTTCATTTATTAGGACTCCAAGATTCTGTTGTGAAAAAAAGTCTTACTACTTAAAGTCTAAAGACAAATAGCTTTACTGTATGGCGATTCCTCAAGGAGCTTCCATACGACCCAGCAATACCACTTTTGGGTATCTACCCAAAGGACACAAAAACACTAATCCAAAAGGATATATGCACCCACATGTTCATTGTGGCACTGTTCACAATAGCAAAAGTATGGAAGCAACTCAGATGTCCAAAAATAGATGATTGGATCAAGAAGATATGGTACATACACACAATGGAATACTATTCAGCATTCAAAGAAGATAAACACATGCAATTTGCAGCGACATGGATGGAATTAGAGGGGATCATACTCAGCGAAATAAGCCAGAAAGAGAAAAATATCACTCACAACAGGACTATAGGGAAACCAAATAGGAGACAGACACGGGGGGAGGGAGGATAAGGGCACAAAATGGAGCAGAAAAGGACACGATGGATCATGGGTGAATTGGTGGGGGGTTACCCAAGGGGAATACAAAATGTAAAAGATACAAATAACAATAAAAAAAATAAAGACAAATGGCTTTAAAAGACAACAAACATGATTAACCTGTTTGTTCATAAAATCTGTAGAGACCTGTGGCCTTCTATGGCACTCGCTATTTGCACAGGGAAATTGTGAAGTCTGTTCTGGAAATCCTAAAGTCAGTTTATAGTCACAATAAAGTCTAGTGTAGTTTCTATCTTCAATTAAGATATCACTCCTACTAAATTTATCATGAAAACCAAATTTAGGGGCCTCCCTGGTGGCACAATGGGTTAAGTGCAGCACTGTGGAGCTGTCAGCAGCTGCGCAATTCAATGCCTGGCAGGGGAGAGTCCCACATGGTGCGGCAGACCTCTTCTCCTGCCTCGCCTGCTGCTCCCCTCAGCAGTGTACTTTGGTACATCTGCCTGTTCTGTCCCCACTCTGTCTCTGGTGAACCCTCTCACTGCCCCACACCTCTGGCCTGCACCCCAGCTTATATGCAAAAATAAAAAATAAATCTGAAAAAAATTGAAAACAAACAAACAAAAAAACAACCCAGATTTAAATTTGGAAATTTATACCATGAATTAAAAGGGCCTTTTGAGAGCTAAGTGCAAGACCAACAACATACTCAACTAACCACAAAACCTCTACAGAGAGGGCCTAAAGCTTATGATTATTGCTTGTAACAGTTAATAGTAATACATATATGAAACATCTTAACAAATGTCACTCTAACTTCATAGAAAGATCTCTGCATTCTCCATGTTAGGACTTTCTGGCTGGAAGGCACTGAAATAACTTGCTAATGCCAAGCCAGTATCCCTCCAGTTTGCTGATACCTGAAGTTAGGACCAGAAAAGGAATGATGA
This sequence comes from Scalopus aquaticus, assembly GCA_004024925.1. Lineage (NCBI taxonomy): Eukaryota > Metazoa > Chordata > Mammalia > Eulipotyphla > Talpidae > Scalopus > Scalopus aquaticus. The sequence goes on along the minus strand of PVIJ01001209.1, from coordinate 45,535 downwards.
CAGTAGTCTGTCTCCCTCTTGAGTCAGAGACTTCATACGTATCAGTATCCTTAACATAATAATCACAAAGGTACATGAAAATAAAAACTAAATTCTAATTACACTGGGCATAAATTAGATCATTTTGACATTTTAAATACATTTACCAATAAGTTCCTGCTCCTTGGGAAGTTAGATCCATTCCATCTACACCATAGCTGTCATCATCCATAATCTTAGACAAACCGAAATCGGTGATTTTGATTTCTCCACATGCCGTTCCATCTACCAGAAGTATATTTCCTAAAAACAGAATTTAAGATCATTTTAAAGATATACAGATGAAAAATATTATCTTTACTATGTAAGAAGCTAGCTTTGGGGAAGTATCTTTTAAATGCATATTTAAAAATTTAAATATAATTAAGAAATATTTTAAAATGTGATACAATAAAAACACTTTGATTCTTGTACTCCACTGTGTCAAAAAGCACATCTTTAGTTAACAAAAGATAGAGCTTAAAGATATATTATACATGGGGCCTCCCCGGTGGCGCAGCGGTTTAGCGCTGCGTTGTGGAGCTGTCGGCAGCGCGCGATGTGCGTTCGACGCCCGCCCGGGGAGAATCCCACATGGTGTGGCAGACCTCTCCTGCCTCGCCCGCTGCTCCCCTCAGCAGTGTATTTCTGATCTGCCTGTTCTGCTCCCCATTCTGTCTCTGGTGAACTCTCTCGCCGCCTCCCACCTCTGGCCTGTACCCCAGCTTGTATGCATAAATAATAAATCTTAAAAAAAAAAGATTTATTACACATTTCATTAATTACCTGGCTTAAGATCATAATGTATGATAGGGGGTTTGATTTCATTGAGATATCTTAGTGCATTTACAATCTGCATTACAATAGACCTAGCTTCTTTCTCTGACATTAATTTATGTTGCTTCAGATAGAAATCCAAGTCATTGCCTTCACAGTATTCTAATACTGTACAAAACCTACAATGGAAAAGAGAAAACAGACACAAAATATTATCCAATAATTCAAAATCACAATGGGGAAGTGAAGAGTATGTTACCAGAGAACAGTGAAAACAAATGCAAACATGTCTTGTCTTAAAAACAATCCTTATATTCACTTACGTGTCTGTATCCAAGGAGAAATAATCATAGAGTTTAACTATTCTGGGGTGATCCAGTTCTTTGTGTATTCTATACTCTCTGCAGGCATGTCTATGGGAAGAGAGTATATTAATTTTCCATGACCATTAAATATATTTTCAATTGATAAAAATAAAAGTTTTAATATTTACTTGTGGTAGTTTTCTTTCTTCTCATCTCTCCAGCTTTTATTTAGCTGATGTATCTTCACAGCTGCATATCTTTGTTCATAAAGGTCAAAAGCCTGGGATCAAGGCATAGAAGAATTAGGGTGAAGGACCAACAGACTAGCAGAACAGACCTTTTTTTTTGTTATCGATAACTCTTGCACTAAGGTAGAATAGAATATATACAATATTTGGAAATTCCCTCTGCTAAGATTCTACTTCAGTGGCACCAGAAATAATGGCAAATCCCACGGTGCTAAAGCAGAATAAACCTTACTATAACTTTTCATATTAAACTTTTAGAAATGTCAATACACTGAATCACATGGACCTGCTCCTCTCTACTGGCAGTAGCAATATGCAGCCAGGAAAACAGATGGCTGTAAGATTTTTTTGGTGGGTTCAATATAGCAAACCTTTTTCAACTCCTCTACTACCCCTCCCCACTTCTCCGAAAATTAACAAGTTCCTAACAATTTTCCAATGTTTAACAAATTAACAATTTTTTATTATGAAACTGTTTAAACACAAGTATAACCATGACCATTATCACACCTAACCACATCAACAACTCTTTAATCTCATCTAATAACACAATTTTGTTTTTAATTTTCCTTGGTTGTCTTGTAAAAAGTTTTTATACTTGGTTTCTTCAAATAACTAGCTTATTTCTTAAATAAAAAGTATGGTCAGTTTACTTTTATGTCTTCAAATAATTAAAAAAAATTTTTAAAAAGATTTATTTATGCATATAAGCTGGGGTATAGGCCAGAGGCGTGAGGCAGCGAGAGGGTTCACCAGAGACAGAGCGGGAAGCTGCACAGGCAGATGGACCAAAGTACACTGCTGAGGGGAGCAGCAGGCGAGGCAGGAGAGGTCTGCCGGACCATGTGGGAATCTCCCTGGCGAGGGCGTCGAACTCACACTGCTGCCGACAGGGAGGCCCAATTTAAAAATGTTTTCTAAAAGCACAACGTCATTAAAGAGAATGAGTAATTTTAGGACCCACTGTGATTTATAAATGAAGCCACCCCTCTTTAAAAAGCTTACATATTTATTAGAGAGAAGCCCTTCCCCCCATTAATTTAAGACAAAAGTAGGCAAAAGGGGTAAAATAGTGATTGTTTTGTTACAAAACTAAAAAGCACAAGATCGTAAATTAATACAGGACTAGTAATTAAGAATATTCACTTTGGAGTCAGATGAACTTGTTAGCCACATGACTGTGCTGATACCCTCCCTCAATCTCATTTATAAAGTTTGGGTTGTTGAGAAGATTAAATTGGGGTCAAACCTATCTATACTTAGAATAGTACTTGATTCTAATGTCCACTGAACATTATATAATTAAAAGTTAAGTTTAAATATAAAAGTAGCTCATGTGAGAGAAAGCAAAAGATCATAAATTATGAAATTAAAAGGCAAGGATAAGGATAATAGAAGAATAAAAAATTCTAAGTATACTAACACAAAATTACTATCAGTGTATACAGATTATAATAATTATATGGATGATTACTCAGATTATCTGAGTGATTCAATATCTTCTACTTTGGTATAGAGAAAAGTCTATTTTCTGGTTTACAATCTGCTTTGTTTCCCAATGGACCTGGCAAACATGAAGGGGTTTTGAAGGGCTCTGAGTGAGCTGCCATTAGTATTTAAGTCAGTATTTAGGTCCAAGTCATTTGACCCCAATCTACATTTCCTAATTTCTACGAGCCTTTTCTTCAAAAATCCTTTTTTTTGGAATTGGAGAGAGTGAAAATACTACTGGACTGTAGCAGAGGGTTGTTATGAAAGCTATCAATAGGTTCATAAGGTGGGTACCTTTTAGGCTGAACAAGTGCTAGTGCTATCTCTATTTTTGATGATTTTTAGATCCAGAGAGATCTATTATGATCTTTTCTACCTTGTGGCACAGGATAAGCCTACTTGAACCAATAAGTGCTTGAGGATATATTATCATTAGTCAGAGAAACAGGAACTAGAAGACACCGATCACTTTTGATGGTGAGAAAGGTGAGGCCCAAGATTCTTAATGCTTGTCCAAGTTAAAACAAGAACAAGAACCAGGAGCAGAACCGAAGTTCTCTGAAGTCAATTTTTTTCAGAATGAGCACTTGAATCCCTGGTTGTCTTCAATAAACGAAGAAGGTATTGTACTTGATCCTTTTAATAGGGAGGATTTCTAATAATTATCTGATGAGCTTATAACTAGCTAAACCAAGTACCGATGTTTTATATGTTGTACCTCTAATCATATTTAAATATTATAATAACCATATAATGTAGGTACTATTATTCCCAGATGAAGACAGTGAGGCAGATGATGGTAAGTAATAAGCCCAAGTTTATACAGTTAGTAAATAGCAGTTTGCATTCAAATCGTATGTTGTCTGGCTTCGGAATCCAAGTTCTTAACCACTAATTAAATTAATACATAACGAAGTACAAAGTGTCACAAGGAGCTTATAAAAGGCACACCAACAAGGAAGCCTTCTATAGAAACTGAAGTTTAATAGTTTGACCTTCAATATAGGACTTTACCTAACTAAGAGCAAATGCTAAGTCATAGTGTTTATAAGCCGGAGAGTGAGATGATTTCACTGTCTATTTAAAAAAAAAAAAAAGCCATACTGGTTGAGCATACATTAACGAATAGGAGAAACTCAATATCCAAGAGAAGGTGTCAGAGGCTGGAACAGCAATGCAGATAAGACACAATGAGGTCATGAGCTAAGAGAAAAGAAGGGCAATGGCTAGACTTACGAGAGCTTAATATGCTATTTAATAACAGGCACCAGAGATCTGTAATATGTTGGGGGAGGTAGAGCAAATGAGTTTTATGTTTTTCACACAAGATACTAGGAAAATGAATGGCAATACTGTGTACTGAAGTATGGAGCAATGTCAAAGGAAGGGGTGTTGGAGAAGAGGAAGATAATTTTTAGTTCAGACCTAAGTCTGCAGTGCCTTTGAAACACCACATGAGGCAAACAGACTAACTTACGTACACAACAAAATACGGAGCTCAGAAGGAAAGTATGGGATGTATGGGATGTATGTATGAGGATGAAATCGAATAGACAGTAACTAAATGAATGGAAGGGGATAAATTTGAAAATGAGAATACAGAGTGAAAAAAGGTATAAAGCAATGAACATAGTAAAAGTCACTACATTTATATATACGCATATGCAAAACATTGGCCTTAAACTAGGTAGAATTTCGGGTAAGTTCAGGATATGTATGGCTAATGGTGACTAGTAACAATTACAACTGGTCAACGGTGAGATCGTTACTGACTTAAAAGGGCCTTAATTTGTAATATCTTGGTGTGTTGAACATGAATATAACCCGGAACATTTTTATTAGCTCTCGTTTTGAAGATATTTCATATCATTCATTTCATATGTTTCACCATGTAAACTGATCCAGTAGGACTGCAACAACATCCTAAATCAGCCTAGAATGATGTAATATTGCATCGCATTGCATCATATCATCAGGCACAGACATCATCCAGAGTTGATTGCATCATTTTCTGATGCAATCAATACTACCGCCAGGCGGCTGCTGAAGTAAGCTGAAGTCAGCAGTGCACTAGAGAAAGCCCTGTCGCAAAGGTTGAGCATGGAAAATATTTCAGACTTTGTGCGAGAGAGTTGAAGCTACTGTTCATAGAACTGTTATTATTTTATCCATTAAGGCACAATACAGAACAGTAACACCTTGAAAGTGCATTAATAGCATGGACAATTTCTGCTCTATTTGTGGGGAAGTGACATTTGCCAACCAGAAGAAAAGGATCACTTCTCAAGTGAAGAAAGCTTATCATCTTTACTTCGGATGCAAGGTTGGTGACCAAGAAAAGCCTTGGGCCCCGCATATATGCTGTGCTACATGTACAACACAGCTTTCACAGTGGTTAAATGGCAAAAGGCCGTCAATTCTGCTTGCAGTCCCCATGGTGTGGAGAGAGCCAAGCAACCACAGAAAAGACTGTTACTTCTGCTTGGTTTCTCCTCTTTCTGGTGGAATAACAAAGCCAAAGAAGTTGAGAATAGTCTACCCAAACATTCTGTCTGCATTGAGACCAGTTCCACATGGTGAGGGACTTCCTATTCCAGAACCTCCAGCAGAAGATTCTCTTGATTCATCTGATGAGGACAAGGGTGAGCAGACCTGTTGTTCTGCTGTTCCATCAGCATGCAGTGATCCAGATTTTCACTGTGGTGCACCATCAACCCCACACAGACTAACACAGGAAGAACTCAATGAGCTGGTTCGTGATTTGGACTTATCCAAGAACAAGGCAGAATTGCTAGGATCAAGACTCCAACAATGAATCTTCTAGAAGATGTCACAATTAACTTGGAGTTAAGGCAGTTGGAGCCTTTCTTCAGAAAGGAAAGTACGCTGGTATTCTGTTCTGATATTGAGGGCCTCATGAATGCCTTAAAATCACTCATGATCCACAAGAATGGAGACTATTTATAGACTCTTCAAAACTAAGTCTTAAGGCTGTGCTTTTGCACAATAGAAACCATCTTCCATCTATTCTACTCCTGAACAGCTGTACAAGAGACAAGTGAAGAAATCTAAGAAGTAGTCTAGGACTTGATTTTTTACAGTTATTAACTGAAGGCCTATTACTACCGGCATGCATTTCGTGAGGTAAACATCAATTTATTGCAGATTACAAAAAAAACTAGAGCCAAAATTAGAATTTGACTGTCACATGTGTTGAGCACACACAAATTGATAGGAAATGACTAATTTTATTTCAGTAACATGACTTTTGTAGAAATTTGTTGACCAGTGTTATCAGAGGGACTGTGCAGGTGTGCAAGAGTAGTCTTTAGCCTCTTGAGATAAGAGAATATGTCATTCTACATAAACCATCACAATCATTTTTCGGTGTGAGAGTAGGACATAAAATCAACAAAATCATAAAATCTATGAAGACAAGTCCTTCTTAATCATGTAGTTCCACATCTTTTCTATATTAGAGTAAAAAATAAAAAAAAATTACATTACCTTATACACTTCACTAAAGCCACCTCTACCAAGCAGATGAAGTAATAAGTATCTTTCATTTAACGTTGGGTGATCTTTGAACCTTAAGGGTGGGGGGAAAAAAACACTTAAGCAAATGAATACACATACAAAAAGATTCCTTCGATTTCTACTCTTATCCTACACCTGGCTATTTCTAATCTCAGTTACTCTACTCCATTCCATTCTTTCTCTACTATTTTTCTGTACCTGCCTGACTACAGTATCTAAACTTGGTGTTTAAAAGCTTAATTTTTGTAAGTGACTATTCAGCTTAAATGATCAATTATAGTACTCTGAGAAATACTCAACAATTATTATGTTGCCAAGAGTTTTATGAAATCCTGTATCTACTCAGCAGGAATTCTTACCTTTGAAAAACATACTTTTACATCAGGAATTATGGTTAGTCAAGATTTTACAGTGTTGACATGATTGAAAATAATTGTGTTTATAAATTGGCCTCATTCACAATTAAATTTTACTGCCTTTAGTTTGCTAAAATGTTAATTCCGTTAAAAGAAACTTCTAATTTTTTTTAAACTACTCACAGGCAATACTACACACCTGTTATATGTTAAGCATTTGCATCCTATGAGGAGGGCACCACTACACAGAAAGGTTAAGTAATTTGCAGCTTAAGTAATTTGCAGCTAATACAAGGGCAGGAACAGCAGGAAAAGGTGATCCCCAAATGTGAACTCTTAAAAGTCAAAGATAGCTTTATATTATCAAAATTAATATAACTTTAATAATTTAAACTTTTGTTGAAGAATTTGTAAATCAGAAATTTCTGATTTAAAATTATAACAATGTAAAGCTGTAATAATTCACTAGATTTTCATCCATTGGACTAAGTCATATTCACAAACAAGTTTGCACATACTTTTCAAAACAGACAACCATATATTAGTATTTTCTGATCTCCTTTATTAGACTATCTTGTCGATGTAGAATTTAGGTTACTTTAAAATTATATTAATTTACCTGATACACTGCAATCTATCAGTTACTCCTGAGCAAGATATTTATATTTCGTTGCAGAAGTTAGCCACTTCCAATTCTGATACTCATTATGTCATGAAATTTTAAACTAAATGTCAAGTCTCGAAAGTGTAAAAAGACACCCCTCCTTCTTCGACATTAAATCCAAGTAGTGTCATGCTTAATTTCAAACTTCTTGCTAAATACCTCTTTTGTCCACAAAGCTCCCAATCAATCCACTATTTTCTTTCCTTTGAATTCTTCTAGCATTTAATATCTATGGAACTCATTTTTTGGTAAACAGAGATTCAGAATAGAGACTATAACTTTTCCCCCCACTTCTCTAGTTATATATAATGTATACTTACTGAGACTCTCTATTTGATTCCTCTACTACTGTAACATTAACTTTGGTATTCAATCAACAAGTATTTATTGCACAGCAACTGTGTGCCACACATTGGTCTGGGGATACAGCAAAAACAAAACTAATCATCTGTTCTCCTGTATCTTACGTTTTAGTGAAAGGAGACACATAATAATTAACTGAAAAATTTAGAATTCCAAACAGTGATAAATGCTATTAAAAAAAATAAAGTGAGGTTCTATTGAGAGAGGAATGAAGTGAATCTAGGACTGCTATTTTAGGGATGGTGGTCAAAGGATAGTCTCTCTAGAATCACTCAGATATTTACAAGAGGAACATTTCAAGCAGAGGCAATTGCAAGCACAGAAGCCCTGAGATGGGGATGCACTTCAAATTCTTGAATGAGGGGAGGATTAAGAGATGGAGTGGTAAAGCTGCCAGAGACCATATAATACAGTAGCTTCTGAGCCATGGAAAGGACTATGGATCTTTTCCTAAGTATGATAAGTCAGCAACAAGGAAATAATGTGTTTGCTGTCTGTGGGGATGGAGGTATTTTATCATGTAAAACTGTGAAATACAAATAATGACTTACTGAGAATTATCTTCATTGTTTATTCTTTTGAGTTCTCGAATGTGAAGATTTCTGACTCTTTCCAAACGTTCAAGTTCAGCCTGGATTTCTGCTTCTTCCTGAAAATGAAGAGAGGGGACTATAACAAGCTCAATTTATTTGCGATGTAAAAAAGATATTTTTATCCATGCATCAATTTTTCTACAGTGAAGGGAAGAATAGTGTATTATAAAGTACCACTGAGTTAAAAGACCAAAATGCTCTTTTCAATGCCTGAAAGATAGAAAGACATAAGGTAAAACCTATTTCAAGAAACCACTCTACACATAAAAATCTATATCTAATGAGATGCTGAGTTTTATTCTGTACTACAAGAAATCTATTTTTATAATGTCTAAACTGAAAGTGACTGCAAGGTAGTGTAAAACTCACTTGTAATACAAAATGAACTTAAAATATCATTTCTGGCCCATCCAAATTTTAAAAAGGAATAATTTACTAATACAAAACAAATGAAATGAGGATATTTTACAGTAGTTAAGAGAGGAAGAAAGAAGACAGTATCACTGATTATTCCTAAACTTACAGTATCTGAAATATATAAAACACAATTTGGTCACTCACTTTGGATGTATCTGAGACTCTAAAACAAAAATTTTATATACAGCTGTGGCAGATCCCTAGTTCTAGCAATACAGCAAATGCCAAAGAAATTTAACATTCATTGACTGTAAAATTTTTATATTTTTCATGTTTCAAAATACATTTCCAAAAAAACAGACATTAAAACAATCACTCAGCACTCAAATACACGTCTATTCTTTTGTCAATATAAATCTGATTACTACTTAAAGGGCAGAAAATATCAAATGTCAGTAGAAATTTCTATGAATGTCTAATTTTTTAATGATTTTGAGTAAATAAACAAATACAGGTTGTCTAAACCTAAATATGTACCCACTGATATTATAAACTGATACCACATGAACTAGAAATTATCTCTGAGTATTGCCCAAAAATATTTACATGTTTCCTGTTTCTCTTATAATGATTTCTCTTTTGATATTTAAAAATTCCTTTATTTCAAAAAACAATTCTGAAGTTTACTTCGAAAATGTTTTATTTCAAAGCAGATAATAGAAGTACTAGACCTTCATCTAAGGAACTAAAAGAAATATTCAAAGTCGTCTTTTTTTTTCACATTTTAAAAGGACAGAGTTTTTAGAGAAAGGAGAAGGAAAAAAGAGAAGCACCTATGTAGTCACAGGCAGACATTTTTGGGAGGAAAAATTAATTTTCATAGATGAAGAAACTGAATCTAAGCATGTTGTTTGTATTCCACTTGACCTTTAAAGATACCTTAATTACTTAAAAATGACAATCACTACTTGTTGCAGATATTTATTGTAGATATTAGATCCTTCCAAATAAATTTAAGATAAACCTTTCTAGAACTATGGGACATTTTTCTAAAATACACACACTAAATAGATTATCTTAATTTAACTGAAATTTCTCCACTAATGTAGCTTAAGTCACAAATATTTCTAGTTTTAATAAAAAAGACTATAACCTATGAGACTGAATAATTAAAATTCATTATAATGACATGAATACATTAGAAAGCTTTGGAACAACAAACAAATCACAGTTCAATTGCCTTTATTTATACAATAGTACACAGAAAATGGTAATTTTTTCTCTTATTAAGAATAGGGAAGTTTGCTGCCTTAAAACTTGCCATTAATTTTGTTCTTACACATGTAGGAAGCTACTAAATGTTTAGTTTGCTGATGGAATTTTAAATAATCTGATAAAACTGTTAAATGCTTATTAAATATACCAGTCGACAAACTTATTCTCACCCTCATTTGAAATTGTGGAATAGGGATACCATTTCAACAGTGCATTTATAAATTAAATTTCAATGTGTCATAAATATGTAATTATAAGTTTCAGCTAGATTCTTGATACATATAGAGACATGCTTTATAGTTTTTGGTAATCTTCAATGTCTGTATAATGATAATAACCAATATCAAAAGATATTTTTTAAGGAATGTATAATGTGTCAGTTAAGTAAGCTTTATATTACCCTATAAAACATGACAAATACGTCTCATAAAATTTTACAAACAAAAGCATAAGCACTTCAGTTTGAATTAAGTTTACAAGAAAAACAGTATCAGAGGAACTAGGGGAAAAAAGCTGGATCCTAAGAATTTATGAGGATATGTCAAGGGAAGCAACTATAACCAAATCCCATAGACAGACATAAATCCTCTAGGTAATTTCTCTCAAATTCCATTGAAAAAAGCATACATACTGTTATGAAGGTTTGTGTTCTCTCAAAAATGCATGTTTGAGACCTAGACCCCAATATGATGGTATCAGGAGATGGGTTTTGGGACGTAATTAGAGTAAGATTGGTTGATGAAGGTGGGAGCCTTATGATGGGATTAGTGGCTTTACGAGAAATTCCCGTGCCCTCTCTTGTGGAAGCACAGAGAAGGGGCCAAGTGAACCTGAGAAGGTAGCTGTATGCAAACCAGAAAGAGTGCATCATTTAGCAGCTGAATCCTACTAGACCTTGATCTTGGGCTTCCAGCCTCCAAAATTGTGAGAAAATAAATTTCTTCTGTTTAACTTACACAGTCTATGGTTATTTGTTATGGCAATTCAAGTAGATTGATACACATACTTTAAAGTAAATGCTAGGTCAACACTGCTTAGTAGTCTTTTCTTCCTAATACGAAGGGGCTTAGCCCAGTTTTGGTTTGGCTTCAGGTTATAATAATCTAAGATACAGTAGTCTCAACAACTAATTTATCTTTGGGGCAGATCATTTCCAAAGATCTATCTTCAGGTGACACTCTTCTTGCTTGGGATTGACCTTAACTTCCGGGCAATCTTCAGAATAAATCCTTTTTTCAGCAGGTTTAGGAGGGGCAAGGATGACTTAGGTTCCAACTGACTTAAATGTTACAGAATGGAATCCTCAAAAGCATAGCAAAACTAGGCCAGATTATTAAAATAAAGGAGCTAAATTGTGCTGAGTAAGAATACCAAGTTTTAATCCTTGGCTTATCTACTAGCTAGCAGTAGGTAAGCCCTGAAGCACAAAGAAACAGCATTTCTAGAAAGTAATTGCTCTCTAAAGACAATTACGGTACAGAAGGGATATGAGCAAGAATAGAAAGAGAGAGGTGTAGGTTTGGTGATCAAATTTAATAAAAGGATGTGGCTCTTTTCTGTTTAAACAAAGAGACAGAGCATTGGACAATTCAACAGTAAAAACTGCAGCTGTTTTAACAGTATTTAAAAATAAGCTTTACTATTAATTATGTCAGGAAAAAAAAGTCATACAAGTATCAATAACAGATCTCATTACTGCCTCACTGTTTAAGTAACCCACAAACATATCACACCTTCCAAAATTTTAACTTAAAAATTTGTATATGGAAGGTAAATTCTACAGCAATTGACAGAACAAAATTTGTCACTCACCAGATGTTCAATATAGAAGAAATGTTCATTTTATTTGTAATCAGTTCTCCTCTGGCAACTCACTATCTCCTTAGCTCAATGTTCTAAGTCAAAACCAAGCTACAATAATCTAGGATCTCTACGAAATGCCACATTAAAACTTGCAGGTGGATTTGGGGTATTTCTGAGCATTTTCCAGAATGGCAATTTTAAAATGGGCAATTATTAAAAGACAAGTGGGATGTGTAGGCATTAATGCCAAAAAGCTTAGTTATAAAATGCAATTTCACATGTAAAACTGATATATTTCCTGAAAAAAAGTCAAACATATGAAGATTTGTTTAGTAAACCTTGAAAGTATGCTACATGTTATTCATACCACAAACTCAATTTTGAATGATTGTCTTTTTATAAAGTGAAAATATTTTGATATAGTGTTCTCATTTTGCCTAGACTCTATTAGGGTCGGCAAAAGGGGAGAATTTTTGAGTATTTATTAAGACAGTGGAGAGAGAGACAAACACGTCACTTTCAAGAATCTACTCAATAGCAGTGTAACATTACTTGTCTAGGAAAACTAGTTCAGAATGAGGTTTCAAAAAGCAAATTCACTTAGTAACACGAACGGTAATAACCACTCAAAAGGTATTATCCCCAGACTTTCAAATTGTTTTAATTTCATAAACTATTTATAATGTCATTCTAAAAGTTTGTCACCAGGAAAGTAAAGGCAAGATTAACAAAGGGCACAATTAAAAGCTAAGGAAAGAAAAGTGAGTGCAGAGAAAACTAAGTAGAAATTACCTATTTACTTCAAATGTGTATCTATTATAAGTCCCCAGATTTCTGTTATATGCTTTTCAATATCTTAAATATGGATATGAAAGAGATTGACCAATGGAAACATGACCCAACTGGCCAACGAACAAAAATAACCCATGTAGAGAAAACAGGTGTTTATTTAGAGATACCAGTTTTGAAACAATCGCCTGCATACTATTTCCCTTTGAGTATGATTATATGGCGTGAAGAGTAGGACAGGAAGAGAAGTTATGAAATTCCTGTTTTTTTTTCTTCTTCCTTTCCTAACTATGAAAATGCTCCCTCTGCTCCCATCCCCGATCATTGAGCTGGTTATTTCTGATAAGAGCATACTGTGTCTCCCTCACGTGTGTTTAACTGGCTTAGACAATTATCAACCTTCATGTCTTCTTTGCTTTCACTTAATTTCCTTTTTGGGTGAGGTGGAGGTGGGTGTGGTGTTTTATTCTATCTTCAAAAGCACAGATACATATTAAAATCCCCAACTGAGAATAACTGTTAAACTGGGCACATTTTGATTCCCTGAGTCCCCCCATTCTATTTAAACAAAACCAAACCCTTATTTTTTCCAGCAGCAAATAAATATAACAATTTGAGTGGCAAAATTTAAGTACTTAAGTGCTCTTCTTGAAGAAAAAGAAGTAACAGCTGCTGTACCAGGGGGTGAAATTCCTTGATATTAAACACTAACCAAGAGCTGACACCAAACCTTCACACATACAAATACAATGACTTCTTACAGTATATTGTAGCTCTTCTCTCAGTTTCTGCTCCCTTTTAACATCTCCCAGGATTCTGTTGGGTTCCATATATATACATTTATTTAAGTATAAAAAGATTTAACTACTTACAGAGCAATATGAAGAGCACAGTCTTGTAGACTTAATGACTATGCATATAAATGGCATGGAGTTATAGTTCTAACTGGGAAGGGTTGTTGATCATGCAACTGTTCTTTTTTGTGAATCAGTGATCTCTACACTGAATTTACAAACCCAAATTAAACAGAACTCTAATCAGTGGCTAACATGATCTCTAAAATTCTTTCCAAAATTAACAAAATTCCACTGCCCATATAAAATATTAAAAACTACATTTTATCTCTAAATTTTCATTTTGGAAACTGAGCATCATCTATTACCAAGTTAAGATATTTGATTATAAATGGGTTAAACACAGAGCCAGGAATGTATCTGTAGGTTCATAATGAGAGTAAGAAGTAGAATATAAACAATGGGAGTTTTCCTATCTACAGAATTCCACGATCTCTCAGCACAGTCATCTTTTATATAGCCAACAGTACTCATTTTAAAATGGGAAACTATAGTAAAATTTAGAAATCTAGACTTGCAACATTGTTCTAAGCACCTTTCTTGCCTGCACATGCCAAGGAGTTAGGAAACTTATAACACTCTTCATGGACCTAATGGTGACTTTTTCTTGTGTAGTATATTTTCACCAAAACTCCACTGAAAACTACTGCTTACACATGAAGTGTCTTGTGTTACAGTCTAGAAGAACATAATGTACAATGTCATTGTCTTTAATTGAGATAAGAATTTCCAAAGGATTTCTTCTAGTCATTGCCATAAATATTAAGGTGAACGCAAAGATTAAAAAATTAAGTCCTCTAGCACTACATTATCCATGCTTTTCATATTTTTATTCAAACCTAAGGTGACGGGAAATGTCACATATGTAAATTTGGTCTTTGTGATCACACTAAGGATTTGATAAGTCAGATGACAATGATATTCTAGAAAGAAAGACCAAAGGAGGTATCAAACTTCAAGAATATTTGGGAGTCAATTCACCTAAGACCAATGCCCTGTATTCGCCACTGTTCAAAAGGCTTGTAGACAATCCACTGTCTTCCATTTCAACTAGTTGCATGGTCCACTGTGAAGGAGTGAGAAAAGAGCTGTGTGCTTGTTCTTGACCTGTAAAGATTTCATCATGGGAGATTAATACTGATGCTGCTGCTGCCTGCTACTGGTTGTTTCGCTTTGCAGGTGCCAATATCGGTCAGAGAACAGGATTTCAGTGGCAGAGTTGTTGCTATACTGTTATCTCTTCAGAACGGAGGCACAAGGAGAGATGAATGCCACATCGCAAGGAGCAAAGGAGAGAGAGAGAAAGAAATGGTGTCAGGTGGCATGTTGGATGCGATTTTTGTTTTAGTAGAGATTGAGATGACTGCAAATTGTTTAGTTGATTCCTTCCGTTTGCAAAGATACATTTGTGTTCGTGCTGATGATTCTTGACTAATCCTGTTTCAATTACAAATTGGTTATGTTTTACAAAAATAAATTCTGGCACTTTTATTCAGGATTTATTACTATCTCAAATGCACGTGTGTGTGCAAGCACGCATACACACACAGACTGCAAAACAAATACACTAAAGTCAATCCCTACTACACCATTTACTCTTCCATACTGAGATGTCAAATCTATATGCATTCTCTCTCCAACCAAATATTTAAAATCTAGGAGACCACAAAACCTGAATACTAAAAAATAAAGAGCAACAAATATCCTCATGCTGTTCACATCACAAACCAAAGACAGTATTCCAAGGATTTTTAAAAGGTGTATTACTTTATTAATCCTTGAAAAGCATATCCAGATAATTTTTCTTCGATTCTACAATAATAATGACCTGACTATAAAATAACAACCTAGCAGAACTTCTCAAATCACAAGGATAAATTGCTGTATGACTACAATTTATCAAATACTGCTATCAAATGAGGACTGATAGTTATATGGCTTAATAATTTCCTTAAATCCATCGACTCCACACTGACACAGCTAAAGTGAAACAGCAGCTTTATTTTGAAGGATCCACTTTTTAAATATAAGAAATTACTTCCATTGCCTTTATTTACTTATTTTTAAAGATTTTACCTATTTTTGCATAGAACTGGGGTGCAGGCCAGAAGTGCAGGGGTGAGAAGATTCACAACAGAGTGGAGAGCGGACAGGCAGACCTACTGAAATACACTGCTGAGGGGAGCAGTGGGTGAGACAGGAGAGGTCTGCTGTGCCATATGGGTTAGGTCCTGGTGGGGGATGGTACTCAGGAGATTAAACTCAGCCTGTAGCAATGACAGCACTGAGAATTAACCCCTAGGCCACCAGGGAGGTCCCCCATTGCTTTTAGTATGTGCTAACTGGGGAAGTCTATATTTTAAATTACTAGCAGGAAAAAGGTGTTTTTTTTTTTAATTTCAAGAATAATTTATAGTCTTCAGGGACTTTTATACAGTTCTTTCTATTCTGTTAAATCTTCAAACTATACAAAAGGTAAAATTATTGTATTTACACTTTCTACAAAAAAAGTTCTTTCACTTTTGACCTTTAAAAACAAATTTAGAGTGAAAAGTAATGTATTAATAAAAAATATTCTAGTAGGTATACCAACCACTAACTGAATACCAAGGAAAGTAATGTATGAGAAAGAGAGTATATGAAAATCTGACTGCTCCCCTTTGTCTGCTATAAAAATGAAACAGCAACGGCGTGTTTCCAAAAGTGTTTAATGAAAAGCAAACATCGCTACTACTCTAACAGAGATGCAAATAAAATTACAGTGAAATAATTCTGCCGAATACAAAGAATCAACCTGTTTTTCATCTACAACAAAGTAATTCTAGGAATAAAATATATGGGAATTGCCACTGAAATAGGAGTATTAAAAAGGTACAAGTTTTGGCTTTGACAGTTACTACCTGTGTAATTTAGACTAAGTATACAGAAGGTCTCAGTCTTTAAAAAGTTAACATTAATGTTCACCTTAGAATAGACTTTAAAGTACATAACATATAGTATTACATAATTCTCCTGATACAGGAATGTGAATCATGCCTGTATCAGGCAGAGTATAGAAATAAGTCACTCAGTGAATGAGTGAACAATACCACATAAATTGATAACTAAAACATTAGATACTAAGAATTCTTGACATTACAAAAAAGACAATACTGCAGTGACTTTTCTAATCTCAGAAGACAAAACTAATAATCCCTTAAGTAACTTTACATTTATTATTTGGTGGTAACTTGAAATATGGACTTACACTCTTATGCTAAGGCTTAACTCTCATTCATTATTTTATCACACTAACAGCTATGGATTTATTATATTTGTAACCCTACAGAACAGCATAGAAGGTGACGGGAACTCTATGACTTATTCAATTAGAAATATACTTTTTCATATAAGTTTTCTAATTAAATTGTTAAGATTGTCATCATGAAATACAACACATGTCTTAAATTATTCAAAAAAGGTAAATAGAGTTCCTCGTCTCTATGCCCATAGGGCATAGTGTTCCTCAATGAAGGATGCTTTATGCTTCTGTACTAACAAACAATCTAGTAATTCTGCTTTTACTTCAAGCATTTCTTTAAAAGGGAGAGTCACTCTTGCTAATGAAAGAGTATGCCAGGCTCCAAGTCTAAACTCTAAGCTGACATACAACAGGTTAATTCCTGTGCAGGTTACATGGACATCAAATATTCACAGAAGAGGTCCAGTGGCGTTGAAGCTATATAGTTACAAACTGGGGTACTGTTAATGTTAGCTTAATAAGCTAGAGCATAGGGAAGTGAAAAGTGGCGATGATAACATCTTTTCTCATAACTCAAGCTAGTTCTCTGGATGTTAAAAAACCAGTCGCTTTTTTTAAGAAAATGAATGACCTATCTTTAATGACCCATTTTCCAACTGTGCTTTAGAATGTTAAACAACATATTTTTAAAACAAGTAAGTTTATATTTAACTGTACAACTCAAAGAATAATAAGCAGTGGTACGCAATAAACTATTTGTACTCTAGGTGACACCATTTGCTCAATTTTGTTCTCTGTATGTACTATTAGCAACTTTTAAAAAAATAATGCATTCATTCTTCTCATCCAAAATTGTCTTTCATAAGAAAATGTGAGAAAATAAGACATGATTTTTCAGCATTATTAAACCATCCATTCTCTCAATATATTGTTAGAGGTCAAAAAGCAGTAATGATGGTTAAGAAAAAGTCAGAAATCTGAAATTGCTCACTAAATTTGATAAAAATTAAAAAAATAAAGCAGGAAAAAGATTATGGAGGGGATAATTATTAGAAGAAAGAGTAAGTACAAAAAAAGATGTCAAGCATTAGGAAAGAAGGTAACAGATTAGAAGAGAACATGTAATATCCAAGAACAGATTACAACTACTTGTGTAATATCTAGACATTTATTATACCTCCCCTTAGGAATAAATGTTTCAAAGAAATAGAATAGTTTCAAAGTATCCAAAAAGATTTAACATCAACCAACACCAAACTTTCCCAAGCCTTTTAAAAGGTGAAGTATTTTCTATAATACAAACAGTCAATTCCTAATTTAACTGCTTTATAATTTCAGATTTTACATAAGTGATTTTCATAAATTAAGACATATTAAATTTTTATCATTAAAAAAGAGTATTTTAAACTTTAATGTTATATGTGACAATAGCACTCAGTTAAAATTCTTAGAGGATAATACTTACTATATACTTAAAGAGTCCTATTATCATAAAAGGCTGGTTAAAAGGTAACTGATAAATTTTTATATAGGGCATTAAACACAGGTCTCTATGAATTCATTACTAAAATAGTTGGGCACACAAATATTTGCGCCTCTTTCTGTACTACAAAACCTCTTCCATTCTACAGGTCTATTACAACCCCATCTGTTACACAGAACTAAACTTAAGTCTATTGTATGTCAAAGAACAGGAGGAAGAGTCAATATTGTAACAGGACAGAGAACTTTAGAAAAAAAAAGTACATCATTTTAGGATTCATTGTTCAAGTAGGTTAGACTTAAGCTTTCTGGAACAAGGGCATAGACAAGTATCATGCAATATAATGCCTATATTAGGCAGAGTATGGAAATAAACCATTTAGTGAATGAGGGAACAATAATTTTTATGTATGAAATATTTGTATTTTTTTCCCCTGTAATTAAATGGGAGTTATGTGAACCATGGTAAAGGCATTTTAAAAACAAAATAGTAAATAGTGTGATAGCAGCCACTACCAGTCTTACTTCATCCTAGCCCAAGCTGATGACATTACAGATACCAGCTTCAATTAATTCACTAACTCAATGTTCACTAAAATATACAGCCTATTTTTAAAAAATTCAAGGAAATTGACAAGAAGAAAGCAGAATAAAACACTGAGTTAAATAAAATGAATTTTACATCTGTCAATACAATTTTAAGGGAGAAAATCTACTCTTACCGTTCTTTGAAATTGAACTAGAAAAATGAACTGTAAAAGCAATGACGGACTGATTATAATTTCAAAGTTTACAAACAAGCACAAAGTTATACATGATAAAAATTTACTGTAATAGCATATAGCAACATTTTTCTAAATCCTATCACTTTATACTTTTTACTCTTCTAAATTTTCCAATGTACATTTTAATCAAAACATTTACTCAACTAAGCATCTAACAGATTAAAAGTTAAGCCAAAAACCAAGTTAGCTACATATTTATGATTGCTATTTCAATTTATTATGAAACGGACACAAACAATATGGAATTTAACATATTATTTTTAAAATTCAGCACTTTTTTCCAAGGTAACAGTATTTAAGCAAAATGATTTAAAGATCCTGAAGGTCTGCCTACAAATCACTCCTCCACACACAGTAACATGTTGTTATCATCTCAATGTTTCTAACTTGCTACAAGATAAACAGATACTATTTTCAATGTACTCAATATAAAAATGCCACTTAATGGCCCTCATTTTTGTCTGAAAATTTTAATTTGGGCTCCTTTTCTCTTAAGTTTTGAATTCTTCAAGGACAGATTTATAACACAACTCTCCAAAGCTTCTAATAACAAACTTAAAAATCCATCATATGCTTCACATACCTTTTTGAGATGTCCTAGTCTAAGCTTGAAAATTTCTTCCTGTTCATGATATTCTGCCAAAGTCAACCTGTCAAAAATGAAATTGTAATTCTAGATATTAAAACTAATACTTATTTCTTAACAACCAGCAAAGTAAGATAAAATTAATCAAATGGGAACACTAAAATGTCAACAACTTTCAAAGTATTTATGCCAAATATCCTTTAAGATATTTTTCAGAATACAGTTGATACTTACATAGATGGAGCAAGTTACTAATAACGTTAATTCAGTAACTATTTAATGATTACCATGTTGTAGAATTTAGATCCTATGGGTACAATAAAAAAGACATTTCTCTTTACATTTTAGTTTGAATTTATACTCTATAGTGGAGCTAACGAGAAAAATTATTTAATAAAGAAAAAATATAATCTCAAGTAACAGGTTACAAAAAAACAATAAATAGTGTGATAATGACTAACTGTATTGTGCTAATTGGACTGGGTATTAGGGAGGTGGTTTTGATCGAAACATCAAAAAAGACCACCACAAAAGAATCTGGGGAGTATGTTCTAGACACGGGTTACAGCAAGTGTGAAGAGACCAAGATGGAAACAGGTTGGCATATAAGAAAAAAATACAAGCATCAGAACTAGTAAGAGGCTGTGAGCAGTAGGCAAGGTCAGCAGGGGGGTCAGTTTTGTATAGACTTGTAGGCCAAGGAAATAATTTCTGGCAAATCATTGCAAAGGAAATCGGTCTAGTGTGGGCATTGGTTTAAATAAAAAAGAAAGAAAAAAACATTTCTCCTTTCTTTGCTTCCAGAGTTAGGCATGAACAAGCTAGATAAAGCTTAATAAATATAAGTAGACATAAGTTTTTAAATCTTGGAAATACTTTATGGTTATTTTATTACTAATATCTAATATAATGAAAAATAACCAGTTTAACATATGTAACCATACAAGACATATACAGATTACAACATCTCCTAAGAAAACAGTTCTGTATTCTGTTAAAAGTGGAAAAAGAAAAACTGTTCCACAACCAACAGCTTCCATTTCATTTCCCCAGTTTTGAAAAAAATGATTTTCTCTAGTTTATGCAAGTGCCTTTTTATACATTTATGTGTTCTGAGTAACTGGTTAAACTCCTAACCCAGGTGTGATCAATTCATATTTGGTTTAGATTCTTTAGTATCATTTAGAATAAATGCTATTTTCTTCTAACTAGATGTTTAGTAATTCTAAAAAAGATTTACTAATTCTAAAAAAAAGATATCAAAAGGAAACATGAAAAATCCTAAGAAATTCCGTATTTTACTAGAAATATCTTAAAAGTTCAAAAATACACATTTTAAATTAAATCTCTATACCCAGTTTTAGGGCGACACAGCGGCTGGATTTTATTACACTAAACAGAGCAATAATTGATAGTTGCAGTAGTTGCTTATAGTAAATTAGAGAACTAAATGTTGCAATGTGAATGCAGATGAAGAGGAGGAGGAAAAGTTGTTAAGAGAAAAAGTTTTAAAAATTAAAGTTGATAATATCTCAATTAGCCCAGTAAAGAAAAGTTGTAGGAATGTTAATACCTTGTGGATATGCATATATGTTATTAATGGAAATTTAATTACCTAATTAACAATATCATAATTTCTTATTCTTAAAGTATGGTTTCAGGTCCACTGGTAGACTAAAGGATGTGATAAGAACTTATCTATTTAAAAATATATAAATATTTTATTATCTATACAGAAATAAAATATAATTCTATACTTTGTTTTTGACTGAGTTATAAAGCACACTAAAGTCTGAAATTCATAAACTGAAATTAGTACATGATTTGAGTTTCCTGAAATTTTTGAAACTCTTTTATAAGAAGTCTGGCTATCATATAAAACTACAAAGCTCCAACACATACAAATGGTTGGGAATTTCTGCATTTGGATGGAAGATTATTATGTGTCTTAAACTGTTAGTTTTCAATTGCTAATATCTTAGTGAGGTAATAAATTAGTGTCAGTCCATCAAGTCCATCACAATTTAGTTTGCTGAATATTGTTTGGTCAACTTTACAGCATAATGTGATGCACATTTGTTATAACAGCATTTAGTCCTAATTGTTAACATCTTTGTGTTGTGGTCCAAATATAAATCATTCACATATCCATAGCTAAAATAAATATACACAAATATTCCATCCCCAAATCACATGGTACAGTGATACAGCATTTTGATTACTCTAACTACAATCAGTATATTAAATGTCAAACAGAGAGTAAAATATACCATGTATTTTATATATACACATATATACTTACATATAAAAACACACACATTTACTAAGTTCTCTATATCTGGGTTTGAAGTATTAATAAGCAAATTTTACAGAAAGCACTAAATCCCTAGGCTATTGATTTTCTAGGGCAGTGATTCTTACCATTTTATAATCATGGATATTTAATAACAATATAAAGGGAATTATGAATTTTACAGAAAAGTTTCACATATACATAATTTTACAGTTCAAAGTTATCAGATTACAGATTCTTATTCCAGGGACTTGTCTCACCAAACAGAATGCAAATACTAATACAGCAAACAGAGACATTTCTTGTATTTCTCTCCATTTCCTTACCAGGAAGTACCTACCATGTCATAGCTTTCTAGCTATCTCTCTTGTCTATTGGTATTAATGAAAAATGTTTTTAGGTAAAATGCAAAATATATTTAGATAAAGTGAAGCTTCTTTAGAGAAACAGGTTTTATAAAATAAAATGAAAAGAGCTAAGCTAGGATGTTGTTAATTTTAAAGACCTTTAATTGTCATCATCAATTATTTCTGACATGCTTAAAAAAATCTACTGTCTTAACTCTTACATCAACTACTTAGTAAATCATTTACTGCCAGATAATGTGAAACTCTCCTTATATGAGTCATCTCTGAAATTTTACAATATAGACTGAATTATTTGTATTTTACTATGTGCAAATATTTACTCTATTTATTTAACAGCATGCTACAGCTCCTCAATAAAGCTCTGGTAGGTTTATATAAAACTTGAAGAAGTCAAGAAATTTAAACTTCAAACACAAGGCTTAAATCTTGTGTTTGGAAGGTTCCAAACACAAAGTAAGTTTGAGTGAATAATTTTATTTTTAATTCAAAAACTGTTTTATAACAGTTTAACAGAAATGTGGGATGACTGCAAGTGGAGGAACTGGTTGAAATAAAGGAAAAGAGGGAATACTTACTTTAAACAAAGTTGCTACTCAATTATAAA
This sequence comes from Scalopus aquaticus, assembly GCA_004024925.1. NCBI lineage: Eukaryota > Metazoa > Chordata > Mammalia > Eulipotyphla > Talpidae > Scalopus > Scalopus aquaticus. Next base: position 22,746 of record PVIJ01001209.1, on the reverse strand, counting down.
AGACATTCATTCTCTTGAATAAGGAAACTAACCTGAAGTCTCAAATTAAGGAATATAAGCTATGGCAAGGAGACGATTAGAAGCATTTAAGAAAGGAAAAAAAAGCAAGCTCATTCCTTTGAACACCTGAGCAAATCTTTGTTGAACATTTAATTATGAGCTATACATTGAGGACAGATTTTTTTAAATGAGGGAAGCAGGGAGATGAGACTAGTTTGTCTTTGAAGAGAACCCCCCCAAAAAACTAGAAATAGAAGAGAACTTCCTCAGTGTGATAAAGGGCATTTACAAAAACGCATAACTAAGATCACACTCAATTGTGAAAGACTAAAGTCTCCCCCTTAAGATCAGGCACAAGACAAGGATGCTTTCATCACTGCTATTCACTACTGTACTGCAAGTCCAACCAGAGAAGTACAGTAAGAAAAAGAAATAAAATGCACTGAAATTGAAAGGAAGAAGTAAAACTGGATTTGCAGATGACATATGTAGAAAATCCTCAAAGAATGAACAAGAAAAAACCATCAACACTAATAAGTTCAGCAAAATTGTAGCCTCAGATCAACACACACAACAAAATCAGTTGTATTTTTAGATAACATCAATGAACAATCTAAAAAGTTTATTATTTTTACAACAGACTCCAAAAGAATAAAGTAGGAATAAATTCAACCAAGGGGGGGGGGAACCTATATACTAGAAACTATTAAACATTGCTTAAGAAATTAAAGAACACTTGACAGATGTCTATGTTCAAGGATTAGTGGACTTAAAAGTATTTTAAAGGGGCAATCCTCCCCAAACTGTACCATAGATTTGATGTAAACCAAATCCAAATCCAATCAGAATGGTTCATCCTGCTAAAATGGAAAAACTGATTCTTAAATTCACATGGAGTTACCGGGGCCCAAAACACAAAAATATTGGTAAAGGAAAACAAAATTAGAGGACTCATACTCCCAATTTCAAAATGTACTATAAACTAATGGCCATCAAAACAGTTTGCACTGTCATTGAGGATAGAGAGAAAGACCAACGGGGTAGAAGTACCAAAATATACTCAAAAAATCTATGGCCAAATGATTTTTGCCAAAATCACCCAATGAAGAAAGAATAGTCTCTTCAGAACAAATGGAGAGCCACACGCAAAAGAAAAAAGTTGAACCCCTACTTTATAGGAAAAATTAAAACTGAATCAATGATCTACTTTAAAAGTAAAAACTACTAAAAGATAGCGCAGGGTTTTCATAACTATGGATTTGGCAGAGGACTCTTAGATTTGACACCAAAAGTACAAAAACAACAAAACAAACAAACGTAACTTCACAACAATTAAAAACATCTATAATCAATGGGCATTATGAGTAAAGTAAACACAACCAAAAGAATGGGAGAAAATATGTATCATGTAACTGATGAGGTTTTAGTATCCAGAATACATAGAAAATATCTACGTTTACTATAACTGATGATAGTTTAGCATCTAGAATACACAATTCTAATAGTTCACCAACAAAAAGACAAAGGCCTGATTAAAAACTGAGCAGATTGAATCTATACACAAAGACAACACATTAACAGATGTTCAACATTATTAGAATTCATTCAAGAACTGCAAACCAAAAGAACAATGCAATGCTACTTTACACATACTAGATTATAATAAAAAAAAGGGAAAGTAAAAAATGTTGCCAAGAATATAGAAAAACAGGAACCTTCACTTACTACTGGTCAAAACATAAAATGGTGCAGACATGAATAGCAGAGGTTCTTCAGCAAGTTAAACACTGAACTGCCACATGACCTAAAATTCTACTCCTAGGTAGAATTTTCTACTCAAAAGAAATGAAAACATATATCCACACAGAAATTTGCACATAATGCTTATAGCAACATTACTCATAACAGCCAAAAGTCAGAAATAGTAAAATGTTAATTAGCAGATGAATGGATAAACTGTGCATATACATACAATGGCGTATTATTCAGACATAAAAAAAGAATCAAGTACTGATACAACAACTTGAAGGCATCTCAAAAACAACATGCTAAGTGAACACAAGAGTATGATTCTTTTTGAGGCAAACACATAAAGCAAGCAGATTTCTCATTATCAGAGGATGAGAAGAGGGAGGAAAGGGGAGTGATCATATAATGTATATGCTGTGTTCTGAATTAATGAAAAGTTTTATAACTAAAGGGAGATGGTAGTTGCATAACACTGTGAATGCACTAAACGCTAGTGAATTGTAAACTTGAAACGGGTAATTGTATGTTAGGTGAATTTCACCTTAATTAAAAAGCATCACTGGGAAAAAGAAATGGGGGTGTGAGGGAAGGATGAAACTAGTCTGCCTCTAAGAGCCCAAATGTTCACATTAAAAATTGAAATAAGAATAACACTATGTGTTACTGAGTAAAAGCCTCCCTCCCTCTCTACCAACATCCTAATCCCTGGGACAGTAATCATTAATCTATATAATAAAGAAGAGTTAAAATAGCAAATGGAATTAAGGTTGCTAATCATCTTACTCTGAAATAGAGTTATTCTAGACTATGTGCCTAATATAATGGGCCTTATATGAGTCCTTAAATGAAATGATAAAGGCCAATGTTTTAGAATCAGAGTGAAGAGAAAGTCTTGACTGACAACTGCTGAATGGAAGAGGAAGGGTATCAAAAACAATGTATGTGGGCTGCCTCCAGAGGCAGGTAAAGGTAAGAAAATGGATTCTCCTCCAGTCACCAGGAATAACACAGCCTAGATGACGACTGATTTCAGTCTAGTGAAACAGACCCATTTTGAATTTGTCATCGCCAAAACTGTAAGATAATAAATTTGTGTTCTTTAAATTCACTAAATTTGTGGTAATTTGTGAGAGCAGCAACAGAAAAACTAACATAGATCTTGATACACAGAAGTGGAATACTCCTGTAACAACCACCTAAAAATGCGGAAGTGGCTTTGGATTTGGCAGTGGGCAAGAGGATAGAATTATGAGGAGCATGATTTTTATTTTTATCTATTTTTTTAAAGTCCAACTGTGTGAGTATGTGTGAGTATGTCCAGAGGTGCGGGGAGTGAGAAGATTCACCAGAGGCAGAGTGGGGAGCATAGCAGAATAGGTGCATCTACTAGAATACACCACTAAGGGGAGCAGTGGGCAAGACAGGAGAGGTATGCTGCACCATGTGGGTTAGCTCCCTGGTGGGGGATCGAACCCATGCTGCAGCGTTGATAGTGCTGAGATGTAACCCGTAGGTCACCAGGGAGGCCCCCAGGTGTTTGATTTTAAAGAATCTTAGACTGCCACGAACATACTGCTAGCAGAAATACAGATGTTAACAACCCAGTGAGGATGCAGAAGGAATCCCAGAGCACAGCAGAGAAAAACATACTGCCTTAGAGAACATGAAACGTTATGAGCAGACTACTGACAGCAATATGGACAGTAGAGGTGTTGCTGGAAAGGACTCAGAAGGAAGTGAGGAACATACTGAAAAGTGGAGGCATGGGATTACTTGTTATTATGGAAGAAATCTTAGCAAAATTCTATCCTGTGGTTATACAGGAAGCCAAACTTACAAAAAATTAACTTGAATGCTTAGTTTAGAAGATTTCCAAACAAAGCACTGAAAGCATGGACATTAAAATTTGGGGCTGGAGATTAACTAAGGGAAGAAATGCTAAAAAAAAAAAAAAAAAAAAAAAAAAAAAAAAAAAAAAAAAAAAAAAAAAAAAAAAAAAAAAAAAAAAAAAAAAAAGGAAACAAGATTTAATGGTTTGAGAAATTCTTTTCCTATCCACTCCTGGGACTATACCTGAGGGAAGAAATCAATATTGTCCAATAATTAACAAAGATATAATAAATAAATTATAAAGAAAAAAATTCTTATCCTATCCATAGTACAAAATACACTAAAATTAAGATTTAGTGCTTCTCCTCTCCCAAAAATGTAACTGAATTCCTTTTGCTAATACTCCAGAAATGTCAGAGTATTCAATCACATTAATAGTCTTTAAAGAGATGAAGCATATGACTCATATATCTCCCTTAGATTTCTCAGCAGAAGCCAAAAAGTAGTGATGAAATAATTTGAAAAAGAACGTCAAGGATGTTTAATGGAGTGAATCCTGTGTCACATATGGGAGAGTCACAAAGTTCTTAGGAACTTCTAGCAGAAACATTGCCAAAAGATTTAAAAGGACAGAGATAATACAAAATGAATGGCAGGGCCCCTTCTCCCAATTCTATAAACAAGAAACATTGATAAAGCTATTCAGCCACAAATACATGCAAAGTTTCATGAAAAAGTCTCAGAAACAGAAGCTCAAGTCCAGAAGGGAGAATCACAAGCCACAGGTTATTACGAGACCTTGAAACCAAATGGTTTGTGTCAGGATGGATTTCAAAATTGCTTGGGATTGCTTTCATTTTTTGTTTGTTTTTTTTTTTTTAAATAGCAATGCCTAGAACTGTTATCCTATGCCTGTCCCCACCACTGTATCTGAAGAAGAGGTAATATCCTTCTTGACATTAACAGATCAAAAGGACAGTATCTCAAGGTAGATTACACAGTCTCATGTATATTTGATTTAGGTACGATTTAAATGTTTCGGTTGGTGAAATTTTGGGTGGTGAGTTGATGCTGTAAAATAGATTGATTTTTGGGAATACTGGAATATGACGATTGTATTTTATATATGGAAGGATGTGAATCACTGGGCGTCAGTGGTGAACAGAATAGCTTACCAAAGATACCACATTCTAATCCTCGGAATTTGTGAATATATTATATTAATGACAAAGTATATAAAGGAGATTAAGGTTGTTAACTGGCTGGCCTTAAAATAAGATTCTGGATAACACAGCTATGAGAACAGAGCAAAGAAAGAAATTTTTACCTAAAGGAAAAGAGAGAAGAGACAGAAGAGGTAACATTATGAGATTGTTTAAAGAGGAACAGCCAAAGGAAGCCAAGAAGAAACAGGATATAGAGACACATGGTGACCCAAGAGCACAGAATAGAGATATATAGAGCAAAAGGGACAATGAATGCATACTATATATATCTAGGAAATTATCTTCTACTGATTGTTAAGAGTTTTAATCACAGATCAGTGTTGAATTTTATCTAATATTTTTTATTTTGGCATTAAGATGATTTACCTTGTTTATTTGGAAAATTACATTGATTTTTCTGAGGTTAAAGAAACTTTGCACACCTAAAATAAATACAATTTGGTCCTGATAAGTGATCAATTTTATATACCAGTTGCTAATATTTAAGATTTCTACCTTTGTGAGATTAGCATATAACTAACTTTTTTTGAATAGGCCTTGCTGAATTTGACATCAGGATTGTGCTTGTCTCATAAAATAAGTTGAATGTATTTCTGTCTTAGCTGTTTTTTCCAAAAAGATTTTTAAAAAGACTGGTACTACTTTGTCCTTAAATGACTGATAGAATATATATATATATGAAGTCATCTGTACCTTGAGGAGTCTTTGGTCAGATTTTAACTCAATTTTTTAAATTGTTACAGAACTATTTGCATTTGTTTTTTCTAGTGTCAATTTTGTCAGACTGTATTTTTGTCATAAATTAATATAGTTCATAAAAATTTCAAGTTTAGGAATTTGTAAGATGTTGTTTTCCTTTAAATATCTGTAGTCAACATGATGATGTAGGTACTGTCAGAGTGAGGAAATATAGGCTCAAAATTAAAAACAGCTTACACAAAACTAACCTCCTGACTCTTGGCTGAAGTCCAGCTCCAAGTACAGAATCGAAAGTCCTAACCACTACATCCAACTTACAAATTGTATGTAATATTTTCCTATGTTAATTTCTTAATAGAAAAATTAAGATCATGACCTCTATTCTAATTACAATATTCTACACACAAGATAAAACTTAGTTTCTACTAAAAAGTGATTCAAAAGTTGTTTTTGGAAGACAGTACTGAGTAGAACTGCTAAAATCAAACTATTACGTATGAATCAAAGTGTATCTGTGGGCTTTTCTCTCCCTATTTATACCTGCATTTGTATTAGGATATAATCAAATTGTTTCCCAGTATCAATTTATTTCCCATTCCAGGAACACATACCAGTATCACTTAAGGGTTAGCTCTAGGTCAACATATGCAATAAAATAGATGAAAATGAGACAGGTCTACGATTATTAAACTATGGTTAAAGTTATCACCTTGGAAGACAAGCAAAAGACCGTGAAACTAGAAAAATGGTCTTTTGAGAACGAAAATATGAAAATCAAATGTGTATACATTATAATTTAATATGGTCAGTTTTCTGTATCCCTGGGCTCTACACACAAATTTAACCAACTGTGGATCAAAAATACATACCAGGTACTTAAGGTCTACGATGATTACCTATATTGAATATATATAGACTTTTTTCTTGTCATCATTCCCTAAACAATGCAATATACTATTTACATAGCATTTACATTGTATTAGGTAGTATAAGTAACCTAGAGATCACTTAAATTATATAGGAGGATGTTCACAGGTTATATATAAGTACTACACCATTTTATATGAAGAACTTGAACATCTATAGATTTTGGTATTCATGTAGGCCATGGAATCAATCTTCCTTGGATACCAATGGATGATTATATTTACTGAACACTTTCATGAGGCAGGAACTGTGCTAGATAGTGGGAATACAGAGATAAAATAGTGGTATAAATGTCACAGATAGTCACATACAAAATGATATGAGCACTTAAAAGGAAACGGGAAGAAACTGAGAACCAGAAAAAAAGTTAGAGAGGATTTTCCTATTGAGGTTGGTGTTTGAGCCAACCTTTAAAAAATGAGTAGGAAATGAGATAGGTAAAGAAAGGCAAGGAACAAGATGAACCAAGTTTTCTGCCCAGAAACAAGAAAGTAAAATCTATTTATAGAAATGAAAGAGTCTGAGGCAGGATATGTAGGGCACTTATGTAGGGAATGAAGCTGAACAGAGAAATAAGAAGGACTACAAAGGATCTTCATGAGAGTGAACTTTAATTTGAAAGCCAATGAAGGAGTTTAAACAAGATAGTGACATGAGACATATTAAGAAACGGTAATTTAAGTTCATAAAAAGAGATGAGAACTCATGCTAAGCTAGTGAGAACGAAGATGGACAGAAAAAAAAATGTTATGGAAATAGAAAAGGAGAAGTAGGGAAAGAGGGACAATACCTAAGATGCTTCCATTGCTATGAACTGAGCGAACAGACAGACGGGGCACTATGGTGACACCTTAGAGATAATTAAACTCTTTTCTTTCAGGGGTCAAGCAAAAGCTTTCAGGAAGGGGAAACATCTAGGATGGGATTTAAAGATGAATTGAAATTAAGACAACGTTTGGAGTTTGGAAGTTGGCAGTGAGAGGGAAGTTATGGTCAGTGGTAAAGATGAGCCTGGGAAGGTCATAAGGAACCATACAAAAAGTGTTTTATAAGTCACGCCTTATAAAGATTATGTAAGTCTTAAGACTTCTGGAGTATATCATTTAAGCAATAGTGAGCTATGCTAAGATTATAAAGAAAGAAGAGAATGAAAAGACAACATTTTCATTTCATAAAAAATGACTCTGACTTCACATGAAGATGAATTGGAGAACTAGACCAAAACTGAAGTTGGGAGAGGGGACAGAGAAAAATAACTGAACTAAAGAGAGAGTAGTAACCTGAGATACATAACTGGCAGTAAGTGGACATATTTGAGATTTAGGAGAATTGGGTCACTATGGGGATGGAGATACCTACTTTTAACACATAATTACTTCTGTAAAAACCACTTGCTTACCCAGTCACCCATTTTATTAAATAATAATTTACAAGAAAATATAATTTACTAATTTAATAAAGTATTATTGATACTTTAATTCCAGTTTACAGCAACTATTCAAAATTAAGAAAGACTTAAGAAGGAAGTAGATTTGAGATGAACTTTGAAAGATAAAGATTATCACCATCTACTTAAAAGGAAAGTCATAGGGCCTCCGCGGTGGCATAGGGCAAATCTCAGCACGATAAAGCTATTGCCAGCCACTGCAACATGAGTTCCATCCCCAGCGAGGGAGCTGACCAACACGGCACAGCAGACCTCTCCTGTTTTGCCCACTGCTCCCTGCAGTACTGTACTTCAGTAGATCCGATTGTTTTGCTCCCCACTGTCTGTGGTGAATCCTCTCACTGCCCCCCCCCACACCTCTGGCCTACACCCAGTTCTTGTATGCATGAATAAAAAAAAGTAAATCTTTTTAAAAAAACAGAAGGGAAGTAGTAAATATGGATATGAAAAAATGTGAAGGGCAACAACCAGATGTGAAGGGAACTTAGAAGATGGTAGTAGCATTTACTAACACAGAGAATATAGGAAAGGCAGTGGTGTGTTTGTGCACATGCATGTGTGTGTGCGTGTGTTTGTGTGTGTGGAGAGAGAGAGAGAGAGAGACTGAAATAGGAAAGATAAGTAAATAAAATTTTTGTGTTCTTCAGTAAATACAATTTTGAACAGGCTGCATTAGAGGTTCTGGAAAGGAATTTAAGGATGATTATCAACCAAACATCAATATGACATTCAAGACTGAGATACAAACATTTGCTACTTAATAGAGAAAAATGGGCTGGAGATAGAAGTTTGGCTATTAGTAGTATATGAGTAGTAATTCTGAAAGCAGTTCAAGGAGGATATGTGGAATACGAAGATGGCCTATGATAGATCCCTAAAATACACCTACATTTTACAAATTGGTAGAGTAAATGTTTACAGAAGGGACGGAGAAGATGCAGCCAGATAAGTTAAAATGAAAATTAGGACAACAAAGTATTTTTAAAACCAAGTTAAGAATCTTTTTTTGGGGAAAAAAAAATTCACTGATATTCAGCGCTGCTGAGTAAAAAACTAAATGTCCAAGACATTTTGCATCAAGCTTAAAAGAACAGTTTCAGTTAAGGAAGGAGAACAGAAGGTGAGGCAGAAGAAACTGTAGGCACAGGAAGGTCTTCAAAGAAACCTAGCTATGAAGATGACAAAGAACATGGTCTATAGGGATTTATAACTAAGGGAGAGTTGTTCTTTCTTTCCTAAAAGGAAGGAACTAGTAGAGAGAAAAAGGTTGAAGATGTAAGATAAAGGACGCATCAATAAAAGAGGTTCCTGCTATAGCAGGGGATGAGATTCAAAGCACAAAATAAAACATTAGAAAAATACATTCATATTAAGAGGGTGTGTATGTGTGTATTTTCTACTTACGAAAACTTAATCTAAGTTGCGGAACAAAAAAAACTCTTTTTTTGTTGTACATCAAAATTTGTACATAAAAATTTTAACAATGGTGTTCTCTACAGGATGGGGTAATGCTTTTATTTGTTATGCTCTTCCTTATTTTTCAATTAAGTATCAAACTATTTTGTGAAATGTCTGTATTCCTTGAATTACAAAGAGTAATTCAACATTAATGCAGAAAATTTAGTAAACAGAATAGCAAAAAGGCGAAAAGCAATACCTATAGCCTACCAATGTTTTCTTTTATAGGCTGAGAAGATATGTCTGTTATATTACTTAAGAAAAAAATAACAATTACTAATAGGAACACCGAAATGGAATAATCAAAACTGGTAATTATCATTCAGACATGAAAGAATGGATTCCATCTCCTCTTAGGTACCTAAGTCTCAATTTAAAAAGAGAATTCATGAATCTCCACTTTAGAAGGTAGAACTCAAATATTAGGGGCTTATTGTTGATCCAGAGATCAATTTTTAATACTGCCTTCTCCTTCCCTGGCTGTAACTATTTTTACTATTTATGTAGTAGTTTAACTATAAATAACATCCATTACTAACATTCATGCTCACTGGCAATAATTTAAAAAAGAAAAATTAAAAATGGAAGCTTACAATTGTGGTAAATTTGGTCTAACAAAGGGATCATTTTCCGCTCCGTTGACTGCTTTGTTTTTCCTTTGTTTTGGTTCAGAATTTGTAGAGGGTGCCTGAGAATTATTAGCTGTGGGAGGTTTGCGTTTTGCTAGAAGTTTCCTTTGTCTTTCAATGTCTTCCCTTTGCTGATTCACCCATTCTTGTTGCCTATATAAAAATAAATTTCAAAAACTATGTTAACCTTTGATTACTTGTTAAAATTAAAACATAAAAATACATTAATAAACATGATAAATCATATAATAAAACCATGTATTATAACCTAATGGTTCCAACCTTGTGAATCAACTAATACTTGTTGTCCAGGTCTCATTTTGAACATTTGCTTAAATGAGGTCTTCCCTCAACCTCTTGGACTAGGGAAAGATGTGTTGCCACATATAAATCATGGTATCTTATAGTTCCCCAACTCTTCCTAATAAATGTCATTCCTGTGTCTAGTAAGACAACATTAATACATGAGAAAAGAAGTTCTATTTATTTTGTATCCTTCTGGGCCTCTAGTGCCAGCATAGTGATCAGCACATACTAAGTGTTCAATAAATATTTGCTGAAATACATAAGCTATGGGGTGAGGGGAGACTGAAGTATGAGGTAGATGTGAAGATGTATTTCATCACTCAGCATTTGCAGAAAAACTTATAAACACGAATCTAATCAGTATCATTTTCTAAATTAATTGTTAAAAAGAAATTTTGGGACAAATGATGTTTTCAAATGAAACAACTGTTTTTAATATAAGAAATTTAGGAAGAAAGAAGTGATTCTGACAATTTTTTAAAAAGGTAACAGCAAGAAAAATTAGCATGGCTTTGAGAAATGGGCAATTAAAAAAAGTAAAAGAACTAGTGCCTCCCATTCAAGAATCAAAAACTTACTAATTCTAAAAACTAATAGATCTATCCGTAATAAAAACACAGGTGAGACTTTGAGCAATCTGAGCAGTGCATTAAGCATCTAACAGTGAAGTTTTTCAAACCACCCCATAACTTATACCTTAAGCTCGTTATACTACCAACCATGTTCCCTGTTAGTTTACCTTACTCATGCTACAAAATAATTTAAATACTAGTTAGGACACTTAGATTTAGAACAGGTCAAATGTTTCCAGTCCTTGCTTCCCTAGGAGTATTCAAGCCAGAATGACAAAACTTCTACTCTGATGATGCAAAATTGGCTTTATACACATTTCCTTTTGCCGTAGCTAGTAAGGTAGCAGTAGAACAAGGAAGGAGTTAAACAATCAAGATTCACGTAGGAGGAAGAGTGAAAGGATACAGAAAAATCTCAAGACTAGTAAAGATTTGTTTTGTCTGAACAGAACAGTCCAGTTTTCAGTTGGAATGGGAATAATTTCAACTTATTTAAAAAGCCAACTTAGCTAGCTGAGAGCACAATCAAGATGTTATAAATGAAAACAGCAATAACCTTAACAATTAAATTCTAATGGAACAGTAAAGAATTACTGGAATAGATACATAGCTAGTACCTGATTATTCAGAAATCAATGAAACTAAAATACATGTATTTCTTTCCTCATCCTCCAACTGTTTTGGGTTATCACTGATATGCAACTTCATGTATACTGATAAATAGACTGACATAAAATATGCCTTTGTAACAACACACAGTAGGCACTGAATAAATGTTTATTAATTAAAAGCAGAAACTAGATTTCCGGTTTATTATAAAACTATGTAACTCAAGAACAGTCAGACAGAAGAGATGAAGGTGGCAAGGTACAGAAAAAGGATGTTCTTCCATGTCCTTTTAGGTGTGCCACTCTTCCCAAATTTCCACATGTTCGCCAACCTGGAAACTCCAATTTTGCTCTTTTGACAGTTCAGTGGAGAAATCTTAACTATTGGCAGAGTTTATATTTTAAGCTCTATTATGCAACCATTGTTCTTATTCATTACCAGGATAGCTATAGGCAGGTCTGGTGTTAGCAGCAGAGATTCTTGTTTACATTAACACTCAAAAATTATCGTTTCTATCTCAAGGGTATCTCCCATTCTCTACTTTTATTGTCAATATTTTAACTCAAGTCTAATCACATTTCATTTGGATACTTTCCTATCTGAACTGTCAATAAATATTATTTCCAAATTCTGAGTTCTCTTTTCTAAAACTGAATTCTGACCACACACTATTAGAAACCATTAACAGCTTGCTAGCCACAGAAATTAAAACCCAAATTCCCAGTATCACAAGGACACTGTATTTCATGATGGCATACTTAACATTCAGCACAGCTATACTGAACAAAAGCTGAATCAAATGAGACAGAAAGAAGGCCATTCTCTGGTAAGTACTAGAGACCAGTATTTGAAAACAACAATATTTATGGCACGCTATGTCAAATAAAATTTTGCCTTCATTTTCTTTTTTTTTTTTTTTTCATTTTCTATAACTGGGTTGACTCCAGTGAAGCTGATATCCATACTGGTTTTCAGGCCTTTAAAAAATTTCCAGCAAAAAAGGAGCACCAAAGGAGTCAAACTATCCTTACCTAAACCATCTGAACTCAGGAAAATATGGTAACAATGATTTTTTTGTTTTAAAATTTACCTCAGAAATGTTTAAAGCCACATGTTCGGTTCAACTGATTTATGAGCCAATGTATCTAAGCCAGAAGAGAAAATATTCCTGTTTTTTTTTCTTTTTTTTCTGAAGGAATAGAGAGAGCAGACAAGTGCTAAATATTAAAACTAAAATGAGGATTGGGAAATGGGGGGTAAAAAACTAAGGAAAATCCCAGGGTATATAGTTATAGATACAAATCTTCCAATGAAAATTAAGTTTTCAACAAATTCCTCATCATATCATCCATAAAGCTAGAGGGTTAGTTTATATTTTGGAAATTATATTTTGAGTAATACATTATATTATACAGATAAACACTAACTAATCACAAAGTCCAATAAGGCTAAAATTGCAATTGCTCTGTTCCACGCTCCTTTCAAAGCACTAAATTCTATGATTTAAAAGAGAAATAAGATGTAGAACTCAAAATCTATCATCTTAGAAGGCAATGAAAACCCAAAGGAATACTAAGTTTTTTAAAATGTAAGAATGACTAACTTCACAAGATTCTGAAATGCAAAACCATCTGTCCATTGTTCAGTAAATGAAGCACCATGTCTAACTGTTGTGAAGTGCCCAAGGCGTAATCTGTCTTGCATACTCTTCTCTCTGCTTGACAGTTTTTCTTGTGTACTCTGAAAAGAGGAAAAAAATCTTCACTCAATTTTATTCATTTACATTTTAAAAACATACAATGCAAAAGGGGCTAGTGGAAGGAAAGGAAGATTTATTGAACTTTTAACTTACCTTTTCAATGAGCAGTTTCTTGCTCATTGATATGCATTTATTTAATCGCTCTTTATATTTTTCAAGTAATTTTTGTTGTTCATCTATTTGCCGTCTGAGATCACAGTTAGCCTATGACACAAATAGAAAATGGGAAAGGTCTAGAATTTTTTTTATATGAGACACTTAAGAAACAAATTTAAATGTTTTGAGTAAATTATATAAAGAGAAAGGATTAGTAAGATTAAGTGTGATACTAACAATTTTCTTTTAAATAACTGATTAACTGGGGATAATTCAGTTAAATGTTGATTACTTATGTAGTGGAAAGTTAAATGTTGATTACTTATGTAGTGGAAAGTACATGGAATGTGTGTCCATACTCCATGTTTTGAAATCCACACAATGAATTATAAAACCTTGGCTAAATTAAGTTATCTAAATTTAGCTCAGTTTTCTTTTTTTCGAAAATAGAGGCAATGCCATTTACTCAGTTAAAAAGTTATTGAAATATATAAAGAATCTAACACTTAAATGTGAATTCTCTTTCATCTCTTATAACTAAAAAAAATTTGCCCCCATAAACTTGTGGATGACACTATAATTGCCAATTCAATATCCCCAGCATCTTTTTGGCAAGTGGATACCAAGTCTGTTAACTTTGTAGGCAGTCAGGTGCTCAGAGAAGGGGGCTCTCTTGAGCTTAGCTAATTAATCGAATTAGTTTAGAATAGTGACAAGAGAATAACCTGGAGGGCTTTTTGAACAGATTGCTGAGACTCACCACCCAGAGTTTCTGAATCAATAGGTTCTGGGAGAGGGCCTAAAAATTTAATTTTAACAAGTTCTCCAATAAAGCTTATGCTTCTGGTCTGGAGATAACACTTTGAGAAGCATAGGTCTAGGTCAATCATGTGTCTCTAAATTTAAGGTATTGTTTATTTTCTCTGCTACTAATAGCCAAAAACAATTGTTAATGATAAAGATGCTGTGATACCAGTGTAATACATGCACAGATCATGAAACATAGTAGAGAACACAGAAATAGATCCATTTGCATACAGAAACTAATAATATGGCTGAGATGGGAATAAAGAATGAACTTTTAATTAAATAGGTCAGACAAGTGGCTATTTATAAAGAAAGAAAACTAAAATAAAGCCTGACTTTACACCAAAATAAACTACAGTGAGATAAACCTAAATTGAAGAACCAGATTATAAAACTTTCAAAATAAGATATAGATATCTTTTTGACCTATGGGATAAAAATAATTATTCTGGTATAATTCTGAAAATTATTTGGTATAAACAAAACATAACAAACAAAATGATGTTTTATCATATAAAAATTTTAAATGCAATCAATCATTGAAAGAGCATGATGAAACAAACTCATACATTCGTAGAAAATAGGTATGTGAACAAAAAACTGACATCAACTAGAAAAAAGGACAGTAACTCAGTAAGAAAAATGAACAAATGCCATGGTCAGTTATTTCACAGAAGAAACAAAAATATTTCGAAAAAAAACTCAAAAACTGAATAGTGAATGCAGAGTGATAGTGAAGACACCATCCATGTTATATACATCAACTTGGATAAAAAACATTTTTTGAAAACCTGATTATAACAAGCCTAGACAAGGATAATAAGCCACAAGATTATTTCTGGCCAATTGCTGTTGGAAGGAAAAGTGATTCAACCACTTTGGGAGAACTTAGGGCATATAAAGTTAAAGAGTATATCTGCCCTGTATTCTGGCCATGTCTTTACTAAACATATACCACAGAGAAATTCCTATTTTCCCTAAAAGACATGCACAACAATGTTCATATTTTCCCTAAAAGACACACACAGCAGTGCTCTTAGCTGAACTGTTTGCTCCAGCAAAAAGCAAAAACAAAATGGTCACCAAGAGCAGTAAAGATAAATTATAGTATATACCCATAATATGTAGCACTTCACTATGTCGCAAAGTCTTACTACATAGCACCAAAATGAAGAACATACACTGCATGATAGTCCTACATGTAATCGTCAATGGAAACAAGAAGGGCAAATTGGGTATATATAGTCTAATTTCTAATAGCTTGCATAAAGTCCAAAAACAAACTGAAATAATGTTAAGAACAGATATTCAGGGCCTTCCCAGGTGGTGCAAGCGGTTAAGTCTCAGCACTACGAAGCTGTCCGCAGCTATCTGCAGCATGAGTTAGATCCTCAGCACCGGAGCTTCCCACATGGTGCAGCAGATCTCTGCTGCCTCGCCTGCTGCTCCCCTCTGCAGTGTACTTTAGTCAATCTGCCTGTTCTGCTCCCCACTCTGTCTCTGGTGAATCTTCTCACCCCCCCACCTCTGGCCTACACCCCAGCTCTTATACGCATAAATAAATAAATCTTTAAGAAAAAAGAATATTTATATGTAATAAAAAAATAAACGGGGCCTCCCTAGTGGTGCAACAGGTTAAGCGCCGCGCTGTGGAGCTGTTGGCAGCTGCAGTGCAAGTTCAAGGCCCGGCCTGGGAGATTCCCACATGGCACAGCAGACCTCTCCCGCCTTGCCCGCTGCTTCCCTTAGCAGCGTATTTCAGTCGATTTGCCTGTTCTGCTCCCCACTCTGTCTCTGGTGAATCCTCTCACTGCCCCACACCTCTGGCCTGCACCCTAGCTTGTATGCAAAAATAAATAAATCTTAAAAAAAAACACAGAAGTGTGACAAATACAAAATTCAGAATATTGGTTAATAGAGCATAGGGAAGGAATGGGATGGGATCATAAGGTATAATTGTGATAGGACTACAAGTGTTGATTTTACTGAGTTTCCATACCAATGGTTTGCAAAGCTGACTTCTATTAGAATCATCTGTAGGAGTTTATAGAAACTACTAATGCCCAAGTCTTCCAATATATCAATTTAATTAAAACCTTTCAGGTTGGAGTTTGTGAAGTGCCACCCACCCTCTGATAAGTCTAATGAGCACTAAGGGCTGAGAACCACTGCTACTACCTGACTCACATTATAAGTATACTTTTTGATGTTTTTGAAATAAAGTTTCCATTAAAAATCTCACAGGATTACAGAGTTACTTCATTTTGTATAATAGCAAACAATCAGATTTACAACAAAAATCAATTAGATTTAAAACTAACATAAAATTGACACAATAGTTGATCAAAGAAAAATAAATTTTATAAATTTCCTTCTATTTCCCAATTGTTTCTCATTTCACATTTAAAAAGCTAGGAAAATAACTTTCACTTTATGTTGCTGTTTTAAATCATGCATACCTATACTACCAGGGAAAAGTTATTTTTTTCCCCGTTACAGAATTTTCTTTCTAAACAATAGTTTCTGAATTATTTTGCCAGATAATTTACTCAATTTTTTCCCATCCTTGATGTATTTACTTACCCTGAGCAAGTCATCTATGCGACCTTCTTTCTTTTCTAAGTCCTGGTTTTTATTACTTTCTAATGCTGCTAATTTCAGCATTGTGAGATCAGTCTAAATGAAAGAAAGCTATTTTATTATTCCCATTATACATATTACTGCATACAAACATAAAATGAGAATTTATTGATTCTAAAAAGCAAAGAAAATATTTGAGTTTGTATGTGTATGTAAAGAACATCCCCCCAAAATCTTAGTGCAACTTTAAATTTTAATGACTTTCCGAAGTATAAATGCTACAAACTCACATTTAAAAGGTTAGTTTTTCAGATTACTGATACGTTCTTCATTAAAATTCACTATAACCATAGCTCTGTGCGGTCAACTGTCACTGATTTTTGAGCATAACAAAAATTTCATGAGCTGTTTATAGTGACTGGAATCAATATACTTGTAATCCTACCCTAAAGATCTTCCAAAGAAAGATGTTTTGATGTTGTATGTAACAGGCATGAAAGGACCAAAAAAAGTCTAATGGAAATATATTGGGCAACTGAGGTAGCCAGCAAAAAGATCTACCCTCCTAATACCTAGTATGAGGCAGTATCATCCGAAAACTCATACATTAAAAGTTAAAATGCTAAAGTAGTGTGAAAGACACCTGGGTTGATTCAATTTTCAAATGATTTTTATGTACGTAAAACAAGTGAATAAACACAAAGACAGCTAAATTAACTGCTCTAATATCTCCTTATAATAAATTTAACAACTTCGTAAAGACAGTGCTTTTGGGTATTAAATTCAAAAAGAATCAGTGAACAGAACTGATCCATTTTAACACGCTTAAAATATCTATATATTTAACCAGTGTGTAACAAAAGACAAGCTGATAGTAAACTGGTTGTTTCAAATTCTTAACCCAACAAACATTTTTCGTTTTAGTAATTAACTTTGCTGATGTTCACTTTTACTCTTAGACAATGCCTACTAAAACAAAGACATTTTAGTTGTTTGTACAAAGTTGGTCACTGCTTTGTTAGTTGGTCACTTTCTTTGTTACAAAGAATAATGTACCTGAGTAATTTTAAAGGATAACTGCTTTGGTTGTAAAATAGGGTGGTCCCCAAAAGCTAATACAGTAGGAGAAGGGCTATTCGGTCGAACCTTGAAAAAAATAAGGAAATTTTTTTATTAGCAAGGGAAAAAAAGATTTTTGCTTATCAACTAAACACTTAAGATTGTATCGGGATAATAAATGAATTTAAACATAGTTGCCTAAAATTTTAATCACCATTCATTCAACAAGCATTCACTGAATGCTCCCTAATTAAGGCCCAATGAGCTCACCAGATATTCCCTGCCCTCAAGGAATATACATTTAAGTCCCATAAAAGAAATTTTAATGCTTTCAGTATGTTAGACAAGGCCAAATACATATTTTAAACAAAAATATATAAATAAAAACAGATTATAATGGGTCATAAAAAGAAAACCTGAAATGATCTTAATAATGAACACTTACTGAGTATTAGGGACAATAGTACAAGTCCATATGTAATACAGTTATCAATTTATTGGCAAATTTCATGGTGTATTTAGTCACTAGTTTTAAAACATATTCACTGATGTGCCCAAAGCTACAAGACAAGTTAAGACACAGTATGTCTACAGACAAATAGTATAAGGGGACACTGGAAGCAAAAACAGGGTATTTGAATAAACACTATTTTCAAAAATATCTCATTATTACTGGGAGTCACTATACTTTTTTGATCAGTGACTGAATTACATAATAAAAGTATAAATGAAATCCAGTAATAAAAATAATGCATACTAAACTGTATCTTGAAACATTAGAAACAAACTAAGAAATTTAAAGATAATATTTAGGTCCAAGATCCTTCTCCAATGCTTAACTAAAAGATCTAAGGATGATGGCCGCCTACTTCTTTCAGAAATAAATCAAGCTATCATTTTTAGTGATGAAGAAATTTAATTGGAGAAACAGAGACTAAGTCAGCAACTGAATGTGAACTGATACAGAGTATCATTTTAGTCTCACAGGCTCATTAGCATTCTTTCACAGAAACATTATTTCTGGATATAACAGGAAATCTTTAAGTTAAGAATCTCTTTTAGAAATAAAGTTCTAATAATTGTGTCCCATCAAATCTATAAGCATCAGATCATATTAAAAAGGATCAACTCACCTCACAGAATTATTTTTTAAAAAAGACAAACGCTAACATATATAGAGAAGTTCTTAATAAAACAAATTATGAAAGTTATTTAGTATACATAACTCCTAGATCTACAATTACCCATGAAAAAAACTTACAGATGAAGGAGTGGAATGTGAATGTGAATTCTGAGGAGAACGGATTGCAGCAGGTATGCCTCTTACTGGACTTGAGCCATTCCCACCCTGGTACTAAGGATAAAAGGAAACATCACTATTTATTAAAACAACTTTAGATTGATAGTATTTTAGAGATGGCATTAAGAATTCAAATATACCTTATTCTAAATTAAATCTAGTAGTCATTTAAATGGGTTTGAGAGGGCCTCCCCGGTGGTGCAGTGGTTAAGCGCTGCACTGTGGAGCTGTTGGTAGTGGCGACGCGAGTTCGATGCCCGGCTGGGGAGAATGCCACATGGCGTGGCAGTCCTCTCCTGCCTCGCCCGCTGCTTCCCTCAGCAGTGTGTTTCTGATCTGTCTGTTCTGCTACCCGCTTTGTCTCTGGTGAACCCTCTCGCCGCCCCAAGCCTCTGGCCTGTACCCCAACTTGTATGTATAAAAAAAAATAAATCTTAAAAAAATAAATAAATAAATGGGTTTGAGGAAAATGCAAGACTAAGGTCAGGTACAGTGGAATCTACAAAAATGTACACACAGATGCAAATGAACATAATCAACCATCTTAAAACAAAATCTTCAGTTTCAAGATCTGCCAAATATCCAAATGTTCATGGCACTATGTAAGAGAATTATACATGGACCAGTCCACTCTCTTTAGCAGCAAAAGTCTAATAAAAATTGACCCTTACGTAACATGTACAACAGCATGACTTAGCTGCGTGTAAAGAGAAGCCACATAATCTGTTTCTTTTTCTTGTTTCTTATTTTTCATGTTCCTTACTTCTTATTCTTATTTCTCATGTTTCTGTACTGAAATGGGAGGAGAAAATAATTTGATGGTACCGGTTTCCTCTCAAAGTATTAGGCATGAACAGTAGAGAGGCGGACGTCCTAGTGTGTTCATCAAACAACTTCCTGCAACCTAGGAACTTTTTATTTCTATCTATAGTGCCAGGCATACAATGCCTGGAACATAGTATGGACTCAAGAAACATCTGTTTATTTGAACTGCTCCCTTGGGCAAAGAGTCTTACTGACATTAACATTGAGACACAGACCTCAACTAACAAGCATTAGGTATCTTATGGCCAGCAATAGTTTTACCTTAAATTTTTTAAACCCAATAAACAAAAATAATGGAGTGTAAAAAAATTTTTTTGATGCAGCCCTTCCCCTAATCAGCAAATTCTGCTCTATCAATATATTTTTCAACATGAGATCGTGTCTCTTTTAGTAATCACATTAATGTTTTGTAATATAAAATCAGTAGTCATAAGTGTTTCTGTGTAGAAGAAACATTCCAGATTTGATAAAAATTTAAATTAGAACTGTTTATTTCCAAGAACTCATAGATTCACACTTTTATCATTATTTAATCCCCATCCACAGGGCTCAAATGTTGCTGTCATGTCACAAAACTATACTGACAGCAAAAAGAATTCTGAATTTAAAGGTTTTGCTCTTTGCACTTCCCTTTAGAAATTACCCTTAAGTAGGTTACTTTATATTTCTGGTCCTTACTCATACCGAAAACAGGAATACTAATACCTCCTTTGCCTTTCCTTGGTTGTTATAAGCAAATTAAGTTAAAAAGTACTTTGAAAATTACAAAGTGTCAAACCATTGTAAAAGTAAATTTTAATGTTCCCAGGAAGACAGGACAATACATGGTAATGAAACTCTAATCAAGTAGGTATTCAAAAGTTGACCTTGTGCTTCTGAGAAACTATTTTCCATAGTAGAATTATACCAAGAACTGAAGATATTCCTCAAGGAACTTACTTCAAAGTAGTCGCTAATTTTATGGCCACGTCCTCCAATGCTCTTTCCTAAAATATAAAATATTTTACGAAGTTAGTTTTGACTATAAATTATCATAAAGAGAATGTGCCAAACTTAACCTCATAAGACACACATGAAAGTGATCTATTTAACAAAAAAAAGATTTTTTTGAGATGAGTAGTGATGGGCACTGAAAGAATACTGAGTTTTCAGAAGGTCAGATGCCAATTTCAGAAATCCAAAAATCAAATGACATTTCAATAGAAACATATCAACTTTTAGAAGTCCCAATTTTAGCAGAATCAAATAAACAACATTCAAGGATCTCATTTTAAAAGCATTATTTAGACTGCTTAATGGGTACTAATTTAATTAAAAGCAAATCAATGAATAAAAGACATGTAGCAGCTGTATAACTGACAAATTTATACTGCAAATAAAAAAGCTTTGGTTAACATAAATTATAACAAACTGAAAATAACATCCTTTAATATAAATGCTACTTTGTAAAATGTTGTGCAGTTATAAATGATTTCCTAAAAAATTTCCAAATTAATGAGGTTTGTTAATTAGAACTTACCTTATTTAACTATGGTGCCATGAAGTTTCAGATAAACTAGATATTATTGTTCTTCTATGATGTCATTGACAAAAGTGACCCATATCATAACAGATTACAGTTCTTTAATTAAAAGGTTTCCTCTACAATGGACTCTTCATCATGAATTTAGAGGTTTTGCTCTGTTTTATAAATACTGAATTAAAAAGTGTCAAAGGTATATGGTGATTAGAGATACTTATGTATCTCTAATGAATGGGAGGCATTCATCCTTCCCTAGAACATATAGTATATTTGATTTCTTTAAATTACAAAAGAAAAATTAACGATACCAAACAAAACATCCCCCTCACCCCTTAAACAAACACTTAATTGGATCAGAATTATACCTGCCAAGGACCTGGGCCATATACCCTTCTTTATAGCACCAATTCTTTCTGTGGGGAGATTTCACAAGTCATCTGAGTAAGTGTTCCTGCTATATCAGGGCTGGCCAGAGCATAGAGATATTCCAAGAACAGTCACATGAGTATCAGCATCTAGGCATACTCAGATTTCTGGTTTACTACCACTTTTTCCACCACTCCCTTCTACAGCATAGGAGGGACTCACAGCCAGTAATAACTCTCCCTTCACCACCCCCACCAAACCCTGGAGTGACTTTTTATAGTTCTTCCTTTCCTGTCCCTTTCTTCTGAAAGGGAGTCTAATATTTAAGTATAGTTCTTTCTTCTTTCGTCTTCCTACCCCTTGATCATATTCTACTCTATTAGCCTGGCAATGGAGGTCATCTCTGATGCTGAGAAATTCTCACCTTGGTGTAAGATCTTCCCCATGATCTTTAGGTAATGTTTCGCTCACTTCTCAGTCTCTGATGCTTGCAAGGCTGTACTGTCCCTACTTCAAGAGGGTCTGACAGGCCTCCACAGTGAACTCGTCAATGAACTCCTCAGTAAGGGCATCACATGGTGGTAGGCAAACAGGCATATCTAGGTGGACTCCTTGCTATATTGGTCAGTGCTGTATGATTTCAACCTTAACTGCCCCACTATACAGATCTGGGTTCTCAAGTCCCCATTCCAGAAGAGATAGAAAACTGGGTAGCTCTCACTGTCCAGCTTGTATTTCTCACTCAGTTCCATATTCAACTTGTCACCATAATGTGAGTTCCCCTCCTCTGCCACCAAGAGATCACTGGAAGCTGTATTTTCAGCCAAATGCTTGAAATCATCCTGCTTCTCACTATAGGAGTACTGGATGTTGAACTTCACCCAAGATAAATTGCTTTTGGAAATGACCTGTAGAAAGTGACTATGTCAAGGGCAAGAGCACCCTTGGTGTGCAGGTTGCTGCCACTATGCCATGTGGAG